>OY015311.1:121866170-122213670 GCA_955612985.1 Cheilosia scutellata | reverse complement strand
AGTAACCGTGCTATATAGAGATGGTAGACATTGCCCGCAAAAAATACCATCATCCAAAAGCCCTGTAACGAAAAAAATTAAATGTTAAGCTACTATTACACATGCCAAAAATAATGTCAATTGTTGACATGCTGACGTCGGATTTCGTCCTAAACTTGTGTGGAGATAAAATCGGATGTCTTATTTACAGCATTACGTCAAAAATTGACACGATATTTGACGTCAGTAGATTTCTATGAATGAATGCTATAAACGATTTGTGCTAACTTGAGGTGTTTTCTTTAGGTTATATTAAAATTTCGAAAAAATCACAGAAGCGACTTAACAAAGTACCTGGTATAAAATAAATTGAAAGCAATCCAAGCAAATCCAAAGGTTCGTATAAGACAAGTAGTCGTGTGCTTTATTTGGAAGCAACTTACAGTTTTATGGATGCGAGTACCAAATTTTTTGTAAAAAGGCAAGGGAAGATAAGGTATACTTTCGATACCTAAGTCACAGAATCGAATTACCCCCTTCTATGGGTATTACTATTCTACCAATTTTATACACAGTATTGACACTCGGTCATACCGCGTCTAGCGGTATTCGGCGGAACCCTAATCAGAGGATAAGTCGCTCCATTAACTATCAAATCGTATGAAAATTTGTGTTTCGAAAAATAAAAAAATTAAATTTAATAAGTAGAGACTGTTATTTACCAAGTTTATTAGTGAATTTAAGAGAGTAAATTTAAAAAGTAAATCTATACCAAAAAAACAGCTATAAAAACAAGATAATAAATAAATGTTGATACTTTTAAATATTTTGCGGTCTAAGGAATATAATTGTACCTGTCCTTCGTGAAAACAATTTGTGAAAAGTACATGATAATTGAAATTAAATATATTGAAGTTAATATTTTCATATATTGAATAGATTTTGTGGTCAAGTGCAAGAATGATGGCAGAGGAAACTATACATTAAAAACTGGGGAACTCTGTGGAGTTAAATATTGTACATCGTACAGGAATCCAAATATATATACATATCTATGCATCGAATTCCCAAAAAAGGTCATAATGATCGGAACAATCCAAAGAATTGTCTTATTTGTAGCCGCCACTTGAAAAAGAACAAATTTTAACTCCTCTTTCACAAGGATATCTTCTTTTGGACTAAACATTCCCAACTAAAAACCTGGCGCAATCCTGTATTGCGCGTGGAGAAAATTAAATCCAAATATGAGATATATTGTTTGTAAATCCTAAAGGGCAACAGATAACACAATAAAAAAAATTGTTTTATAAATTGGTAACTTCGAGTGATTTGTTTACAATTTTTTAAGGCATGATTTTATTCACATCTCTTAGTTTTTAACAAATATTTTACTTGTTTTATATACTTTGACATTTTGTAGAGGCATTTTGATATCAAATTTGCTAATGTCTATACAATAACTTTAAAATAGAATGTTTTGCGCGCACTTCCAATTTATAATTTCAGTAGGAACTGCTGTGATGAAATCAGCTGTCACAAAACTGATCCTGTGATTCGGGTATGTAAACATCTTGGTAGGTGGCGTGGAAATCAATTTACCGAGTCACAATTTGAAAAGGCAAATCTAAAGAAGTTACAAGAATGCATTACCAGCCATAACCTTTTAAGTTCCGCCCAATAGGTATGCACTTTTACTTGTTTTCGATGTCATTTGTGAAGCCAAACGTGCTCCATTTTTAACATTACTGAATTTTTCAAATGACTATATTCTACTCGGCGAAAATTTAAATTTTTTTCGCTTTCAGTCAAACTAATTCCTATTTAACCGGTCGGCAGCAATGCCTTGCAGTAGGAAATTAAAGAACTTCTTTCATTTGGGCATCTGCAGGGGTGGCACAAGGTTCCACTCTCGACCTGTTATCGCGTTCCCAATCTAACTTAATGACCTTCCTCGAATGCTAAAATAATGTAGGTAATGTGGCTAAATGTTTGCCGATGATGACCTTGATCAAATATATTTTAAGTTTTAATTCAAATATTTCTTACTATATGTGGCACAGCTAAAAGATATATGCACTTCTTGCGTCCAAGCACATCTAGGAGGCAACCGAAAATGGCATTTCCCATAAATCCGCCGATACTGACCATCGCACCAATCCATGAAGCCTCCTGAACTGTTATATCGAACGTTAGTGGAGATTCACTTGATTGTAACTTAAAGAGCATCGGTGCTACCCACCCCAGGCTGATGCCATGGCTGAGGGCGATTATATTAACTGAAATGAATTGTTAATTTAAGGAATTATTTTAAAACGTTTAATCTATTACAAATACCTGTTAACGTCGCTGCCAACTGGCGCCGATAGCTCTCATGGAATACACTGCCAGGACGATTGAAAAATGTAACTAATTTCATTTTGAACTTTTGGTTTTTTGAAGATAAATTGATGCGGCTACGCCTTCGACCGCTTTATACGGCTTGATGTCTTGAGAATTAATTAACACTGTGAAAGAAATGATAAAAATGCAAGATTAGAGAAAAATATGCTTAAGATAATATAATGAATAAGGGACCGTTTTACCAGGCAATCCAAACGAATTGCAGCAAATTAGCGTTCGAAGGCTTTAGTATACAAAAAACGTGACTTAAGGCAGGTACGATTTGCGCACCAACATCGAATACAGGATATAGGTTTATTTCATTATGGAATATAATACTGAGGCAATGTTATCATGAAGTACAGACGAGGTGAATCCATACGCTCGAGACTTACAAATAACAAGGAAATTATCCATACTACTATATAAAATGCATTCGTCCCTCCATAACTCGAGAACCATACGTTCGATTTTCATGATTTTTTTCTGATTTATAGATGTATGGCCAAATTTCTAATTTGTTGAGAAGTACAGGGGTCGCTGGTAGTAAGGGGGGTCTCACGAAACATTAGCCGTATGAACTTGCAAGTTTGCATGTTGATATAGATATAAGTCAAAGTTATTACATTCCTCATTCATCGTTTTTCAAAATTAAGGGTTGAAAAAAGGGGGTGCAAACTTTTCTATTTGGACCTTACTACGCTTAACTTGCCATTATACTCATAAATCTATGTATGTCAATTCAAGATATGTTTTTAATTGTTAGGCAATACGTCACCGAGTATTTTGAGCTAACATTCATCTTACCTTTCGGAAAGCTTTTCAAATTGTGAAATGGCTCATAAAATTGCTCGAAGTGAACACTTGATAAGAAACTTTGTAAAAAATAGGGTATCTTGTGGAAACAACTACAAAAAAAGGATCGTAAAAGTTTTAACACCAAACAAAATTATGGAATTTGGTGTGTTTTTTGTGGCAAATACACTCGAGTTGTGTTGTTGTCTATGCTTTATACCCAAAGTTAATAAAACTACAAAAAATCCACCGCCTAATCAAGCATGCAGGCAACCCACGCCTTGAATTTGCAAGGTCTCACATGGCATGGGATATGAACATTTAAGTGGTCTCCAGAAATTGGAGCAAAGTGGACTTATCGAACAAAAATGACTTTAACTTGGATGAACCTGCAACTACAGCTATTACTTTCATGATCTCCTATCCGGAAAGAAAACATTATGTTTTCAACCGTTATCAGTCGAAATTAGGGGTAGTTATGTTGCAGGGTCCAATTTCATTCTTCGGCGCTTTTAAATTGGAAATCGTTTTCAATAAAATTACTACTATTTCTTGAAAAAACTTTTTTGAAAGCAGCTTTTCCCGCAATAAAGGACATTTGTGGACCTATTCCATGGATATTCCAGAAAGATAACTTGCCTAAGAATAGTTATACATAGAATGGATTGCCAGTGAAAATATTAAAATATTATTGAAAATTTTGCCCCGTGAAATTTATTGAGCCAACAATCAGTATCAACACAATCAAGAGCTGATTGCGGCGATTAAAGCTTCTTCAGGGAATATATCCTTGAATTATCTTAAAAGTTCATATGGGTCTTTGAAGATTAGAATTTTTGAGATTATATCCAATAAAAAAAATCAAAATATCGCACACCAATTTGGTATTTTGTTGTTTTTCGACTTTTTTACACGTGCGTCTATTCAAGTGAACCAAAAAAATGCATACGTTTTTGATTGGTATAGGAAAAAATGAGTAAAACTACCGTTATGGGTCTATCATTAAGTTCGAGATTACGTTTGTTTTATAGTGTATCAATAAGTCAAATAAGTTTTTTCTTTTCTTTGTTGCACATAATACGAAACCAAGAATAAAAACGTAACTCTTGTGCGTCTAAACAAGTGAACCGCACTGTATTATTTGAGATCTGTGACCTATTTCACCATCCTACAAATTTGTATTTACATGCATTTTTTGACAATTTTCGTAGATAAAGAGACGAATACCACATTTATTTTAAAAGCAAAATTGTAATTTTTTACAGATTTTGTTGAAAAGTAGGTACTTGTAAAAACAAATTTGTAAGTAGGTGAAATAGGCCACTGTAGCTATGGAAAGTGTAAAGATATGATCGCGTAATCAAATCATACCTGTAACGAGTTTTCATTTAATATGTGAAATATTATGTCCATTGAAATTTTGCATACTGGTTAATTTCTAATCAGAATCACAATACAATAAAAAAAATAGCACAACGCAAAAAATTTAATTAACCTGTTTCAGGATGGTAAAGAGCGTCTGTCGAACTACTACTAGGATGATTTTAATTTTTACCGTTGTCATGGTGACATCGTTCGGTCAGTACAGATTACGTGAGGACTAAATTGGTGTCGTGGGAGGGATAAAGAAGTGGTAGGGACTAACTCTGGAACTATTTGACCAATTTTAAAAATTCTTTTAACATTGTTATGGCTACGTGGGGGAAGGGGAAACGGGGGTATAGAGGCTATCTTCGGATCATTGCCCAAGTTGACCTCCGACAGCCATGTTTTTCATATGGATTGCTATATGTTACATGGTCGCGTAAGAGCTCCAGTCGTAATTTGTTTATACTTGCGCCCACTAAAAAATAATACGTATAGTATACAAAAGCCATTGCGATAAATTTTATAAGCTTAAAAAAGAGGAAAAAATATAAACAAACGTACATAACGTAAAGAACAAAAAGAACCATTTATCTAATGTAAAATAAAATGTATAAGGTAATTATTTTAATAAATTAAAAAACAAACAAACTATTTTTTCACCAACACAAAAGTTAAACATTCGTCGAAACGATGAACACGCACTATTAAAAACAATAAAAAATAAAAATAAAATAAAAATAAGTCTTGTCGTCTGCAAGAGGTCACCGGTAACCAAGTTAATTAGCGACTATACGTTGCTATTTGCTCGCGTTAAAAAGTTGCAGCAAGATTATAATTGCGACATCGTCGAATAGAGTAGAATAGAGATTTATGTTTTCGAATCCTTTTCCCATGCTTAATGTAATATATTCCTAATGTCAAAGCAAGAATTCATTAACAAGTTTATTTTTGCATGTGAGGATTTTAGAGCAACAGTTTGTGAAGCGAAGGCAAAAGTAGTCGCTGATAGGTACGTAAACCTAACCCACTTTCGAGAATAATTGATGCTTCTCTTTGAACTGCTATCATAACCCTCAATACCAGTACCAGTAAACATTAGTCATAGTTTTGGTGGCCCGCTCAAAAAATTGGGAAACTTCCATTGAATCTTATTATTTGACATCGAGCAACTTTGCAGACAGGTCTATTTATAAATAGGTTGTTTGTGGCTTAGTGAAATGTGGATATATCGTACAAAGACACAGGTCTAGCCTAATTAAGAATTGGTGCCCAAATACTAGTATAGTTGGCATATTCAAGCCAATGATGACGTCTTTCGTATGAGACAAATAGCTCTATCAGGTTTTATGCTGTAAGACAGACAGACAGTTCCTAAAACAACTATTTGAATATCCTCTAGAAATAAACATTTTTTTTTTACTTTTTATTTTTACGTTTTTTCAAAAATAACCACCTACAGGTTTAGCTGCCGATCGGTGCCATGTGTATCTAATTAACATTTGAAATGTTTTGGCCAAAATATGAAACTAGTTAAGATAGCAGCGTGCATTGCATGTTTGAACTTTAATAAAATATTATCTACGTCAGGTGAGTAATTTAAAAAGATCTTCCTAATATTAATGACTAATGCGTTAATTCATTTTTTTTTAAATCTGTCAGTCATGTGCGATAGTCATATACGCGGAACGGCTAGGCATAATCCACAATGACTATTGCACAAGCTGTAGGGACATCGCCAACGACTTTACGAATGCCCAGCGGCCAGCCCTTTAGATCGAGTATCCTCAACAGCTAGCGCTTAGATGAACTAGAGTATATTGAGAACGTGGATATCCTAAAGAACTCCTGAGATTCATAATTAATTCTGGGTATAGTTCCAATAGATGATCGGACATCGTATCCTTAGTTACTCTTTGGATGAGCTGGAGATTAATAACATAACTTTAAGAACTACGGTGATTCATTCACAAGTGGTTCAAGTAGTTTTGGTTTTGTGTTGTAAAAACACCATTTTAATATTGTCCTCCGACAGGTATTCCATAAATGGTGCCCGTAATGGACCCAACTAATGGTCTTTATGATGAATAAATAAATAGAATAAATCTGTCACAGGAGCATTATATTTTACCTACCTACCTTCAGAACACTTTGATTATTACTATAGCCTCATAAAAATAATAAAAATAAGTTAAAAATTTCGTTCCTCTAATTTTGTCTACATACATATTAAAAGATGTATAATAAACTACAAGATCAGTAAGGCATTCAAAGGAATCAATATGAAGATGAAAAGTTATACCTATTCAAAAAACTTTAATCTCCTCTCTTGAAAATATCAAAAATGCACTTAGTATGTTTTTGTACGGGGCAATCGATAAAGTATAAGCAGCCCATTCACGTTAAGACAGTCATACGAACAGATGTGGCCATTCACGCTGAGATGGTAGCACAGACTGTCAATCTTGTCCCAAGGTCTGTAGAAATTTTGCGACGGACCTTACTATCGTCTCAACGTGAATGGCTTGCTATACTAATTAATATTAAATAGGGAAATTATAGTCAACTCATATCACAGACAAATAACTTCAACTTTCACAAACAAGAAGTTAGCAGCAAATTTAATCAAATAAGGTAGCCTATTCAAATTCGAACAACTTTTTCTGCGGTACAATCACAATCTGGAACTATGTATATTTATGTACATAAATTACTTACAATTCTTTATGTAAAAAATCTTTGCCCACGAAATAAAAAAAAAAAAATAGTATTCGAACTTAAAATTAGCTTATTCACAAATTTTTATAACACAATTTGATTCCAATTTATAACAAAAACCGAAAGTGTACTATAATTCCACTGTACCCGAGTAACATTATGTTGTTCGCAAATTAAAACAATTACTTCTGCATATAGTTATTAGAAAAATGAATTTATTAATCAACCGGTGTCTTTAATATTTAAAACTGACTGAAATTCAAATTACACTGCTGGGCATATTGCGGTTTAGACATTAAAAAATATTGACTTCAAAATCGTACACACGTCATAATCACATTACCTGTAAGACTACAAATTTAGCAAAACAAAATATAAAAAATAATATAAATGTTGTCCCGAAAGTGGAAATACATTTTGCTCCTCCTCAGTAAGAGTAGACTATCCTGCTGCACTGGTTAATGAAGTGTTTTCTGATATAATAGGTGTATCGGCTTGTGAATCACTGTTGAATTTAAAACTGCTCGTTTTATCTAAACATGTTAAATATGAATATGTATACTAGTATATTTGTTGTTTTTTTCTTTCACCTAACAAGACGGCTTAAAACGCTATTGATTCTTATGAATTTTAAGCCGCATAATTAACCACTAAATTTTAATGTGTTTTTTGATTTTTGTGATGACTGATGGATACAGGGTGTATCTTCTAATTGGGGTCAAAAGCCTTTTTGTACTTATATCTTTAATTCATATATTAAAGATATAATTTTGTCATGTGAGTTACTACTAAGCAGAGGTTCGAATCCCGAAAAAGCACAAAAAACATCTTAAGGGTTTTTTTCACTGACGCACCTCTCACAAACGTCTGATAAACAGCCTTAAGTATAGCTGTATATAGATTCCAAAGAGCCCCTTCCACTCGTCCTAAAAAAATAAAAAAACCCACATATATCTAAAATGTGTATGACGCTAGACCCGGAGTACCTAACCTACCTATACTGATGTTTTGCGCCAGCTATTCACCTCATAATATAAAACAGTTTGTCTTGACCTGATGATATTTTGAAACAAAAATTACTTTCGAACTCTAAAAGGGGCAACAAAGGGGGGCTGAGTCAAATTTTGTATGGGAAATTTTTTTTCATCCGATCGAGTTCCAACTTGGTTTGTTTACTCTAAAAAAAATAAATGAAGAAAATGGGTTTCTCTGATATTCGAAATTTTGCTTGGTGCCCTGAAAAAGGGGCTAGTGGAAGAAAAATATAAAGTCGTTTACTGGCTCTATCACGCTTAAGGGTCAAAACAAATGTTCTCATTTTGGGGTTGCATCGGGGTAACTTCCCGAGAATCGGAAAATTAATATCCTCAACTATATATAGACTAAAAAAACAAAAACTATATATCTGGAATAATACAGGCTCAAGCCATAGACCTTATGTGCACACGTTTCTGACTCCATCGATGAAATGTGCGCTCAAAAGAACCATTTATCTGTTATGGCGCCAAGTGCTGGGTGGTAGGTTAGGTTAGGATAGTGGGTTGGCAAGACAGGATAAACCTCTGCGTACCACACTTAAATCGATGTAGATCCATTGTAATGCCGTAGGCTAGGCCTGGGGGTTTATGACTCCCTCACACTGGAAACCTATGAAAAACCTATATGGATTGGGAAACCAACCCGATGTATTTACAAATGTAAGTAGGTCATTAATGTCGAAAATGTCCTGTCGAAAAATTCTTCTAAATCCTCTAAAGTAACTACCAAGGATTATATTTCTTATGTGTACAAAGCTCTGGGCAGTGGAAAAGAAAGTGTGGGGTGTTCTCATGCACCTCCTCATCACCGCATTCTCTTCACAAGTCATCTGTACTGATTCACATTTTCTTGGTATGGTATTTTAGCATATTGTGTCCGGTAATAATACCCTTAGCCACAATCGACAATGATCTCTTGTCTATGAATTATTGTTTAAGAGAATTACATTAACAACAACTCGTAGACACAGTCACTTTGCCAGGAATGATAGCTATTTCGAACTACACCACTAATTCATCGTCAGACTCCTTGTGCTTGTTTGAATAGTTTGAATTCTGACAGACAATTCTCCGTATATAATCCACTTGGGAAGACATTTCTGCTTTTCCCTGTCAGGAAATGAACTTGCATTTCAATTTTGTCAATTGACCAAGTGACTACCACTTGCGCCAATTGAGCGATGAGTATAGAAGCCTGCCAACTAGCGATTAGTACGGATGAGAAGACCAACCTCTCTGCGTTGTTGTTGCTACGAGGTATTTTTGTTTATTGTCGTTCACTTGGGTTTTTTTTCGCCTCTTCCTCTCTTGTTCAACCGTAAGATTCTTTTAGTTTTCTGTTTGTTATAGATTGGGCACATTTTCCTGGTTACGCCACGGGAGTGGAGTAGGAAAAGAACTGATACATATGCTCTTCGACAAATTTATTGGACCCACATGCGTCAGCGTCATGCGCAATTCTATAACCTGAACCAAGATGTTGCTACATCGGGTGAATGAAGAATAATTAGTCAAGAAATCTTTGAATTTCAGTCCCAGGTTTGAAGCGATTGACAATGCTAAATTGCTAACTGAGCATTTTTCACTTTGACACGTGTCACTACTCACTAATCACGCGTGAACTGTCAAAAAAATCAGGCTGAAAAACTAAACAGCAAAAAGTCACCCTTTATTTAACTTTACTTAGAGCATGATGATTTTGCAATATTGGCTAAGTGGTCTAGCATTGTTAATGCAGAATCTTTTGTGACTATAAGAAGGTAGTACCTACATGCATTTTTTCGGATATAAAAATATAAAAAAAAAAATCAAAACAATTAATCAATTCTATACCCATAACACATTCAATATATTCTGCCAATCATCATACCAAATTAACATCACCCTATACGAAATTAGCAGACTTCATTAGTAGACTTTATTTGAATTCACAAGCAGCACTGTAAAGGAAGATAAAGAGTGCTGCCATAAGCAAAGCTATCACTATTCTTATTCATGAACTTAAGAATGCCATTGATAGGGACACGAAATAGAGTTGGGGAAAGTATAGATCTTTGGGGCTAGTTTTGCCCTTATCGGAAATGAATCCGATGATTCACCGTCTATTACAACTTTGCATCCATTTGCAGAATAGTTGTGATAATCCTCCGAAATGCCATGCAAACAATACCCAGTCACAGGTAAACAATGATGCAATGTTACATTATTACTCGGGCACCACAAGACTAGTACGTTGCTAACAGTGCCGTAGCCAGGATTTTGTTTTCGGGTGGGGCTTGCTCCCCAATTCTTACGAGGAATTCTTTAAACAAAAAACTATATTCCAATTCATTGATTTTCATTAGTTTTTAAATCGTATGTACTTAAACGAACATACATTATTTTTCTAAACACATTTCTTCAAAGCAGAAGACGTCCTGATTTTTTTGGCATGAGATCAATCAGCTTATCTGGATCCACATTAATATCCGAATGAAAAGATATCATAGCAAGTGAGCTTAATCTTGCATTCTCCATAACGCTTCGGGATACTGTTTTAATCCTTTTCATAGTTGAAAAGGTTCTTCCAACACTAGCTGTGGTCACTGGAAGTGTGGCCAAAACCATAAGCACGAAGTTTATACCTCTAAAGAGTCTTGTCACATATATCAAGCAATTTCAACACTTCGGTAGAAAGATCACCCGACAATATTTTTTGGCACCAAAGAATGTGACACGAAATTGCATTATCAAAGTAACATGTTAACTTTTCCATTCCGTTCACTCGCTCAACTGCAGCAAAACCTGGTAGAAGAGCTTGAAACGATGGTAGAACGTCTTCGTTGACCATGAATCTGTCCGTAAGATTTTGTATTTTAGACACTCTAAAATAGGCTTCAGTAGAAGAGGTTTCTAGATTGGAAAGCGTTGTTTGTTTCAATTAAGTTCTTGAAGCTCTTAATTCAACTTCAAATAAGTCCGCGGCAAGTTGGGATGCGAATTGAAAAGCCTCTCTGAAAAAATCTTCGGCATTTTCTCTGATGTTCTTAAGAAAATTCAGAACTTTTTTTGTGCGGTCGATTGCAGAAAATCTAAGGATTTGTTCTGTAGGGCAGCGTTAAAATGAATAGTTTTTCGCATATACAATGAGGCTTACTAGGAAATCACTTTTTTGGACCGCTGCCAAAAGTCTTGATGCTTTCGAAGACATCACCCACGTTCTGCTCGTTATTTCTTCAAGACTTATTGAGATGCATTTGAAGAGGATTGGGGACACGATCCCGAAAACCAAAATCCCGAAAATCCAAAATCCACAATCCCGAAAAGCCAAAATCCTGAAAAAAGAATCTTTATTTTGTCTTGAATGTAAAATAGACAAGTGTTTGTCCATTCCATTTACCGTAATAATGTTTTGTAATGTTGCGCTGCAATTCGCAATGTTCATTCAGTTGTGCTGATCTCATATAGTGTGATAGCTGACTAGATTTTAGCCAGTGAACATCGTAATACAAAGTGAGTGGAAAAAGAAAACGTTACGGACTTGCAGGTAGTCCTGCATACTCCCCTAATTTTTGGTCGATTTGTTACCTTTTCAAACAAAATCTGCCGCGGACACAGAACAACTTTCTGCCGCCGGCTGAAAGTTCTCGCAAGGCTTTGACACATTGGTGTATATTCACTGATTGCTATTTTATATGAAGAGCAAATCCGTGTGAAGACATGTTTGGCTAAAATAATTGCCGGTGAGATGCAACAACTAAGAAAACGTTACGTAACGAAGGAAAAAAAATTACAAAATTTTACGCGGAACGTAACGAGCGTTCTGAAATAAGTTTTCTAACAGGAATTGCGTACAATATGAACTTGTATTAGATATTGTTTTGTCATGGATCGTTTTTTATATGTTTTTGTTAATAAGACTACTGTTTTTGTTATGTTTTATTTATTTGAAGTTTGTTATTTTGTTTATTTTGTTAAATAAATTTGGCTTATATTTTTGTTGCTACAATAAAATTTGTAGTTTCACTTTCGAGATATTGGCCTTTCGGAATTTTGTATTTTCCGGATTGTGGATTTTCGGGATTTTGGTTTTTCGGGATTGTGGGTTTTCGGGATTTTGGATTTTCTGGATTTTGGGCTTTCGGGATTTTGGATTTTCGGGATTTTGGGCTTTCGGGATTACATTTTTCGGGATTCTGTCCGACTCGCATTTGAAGAGCTCTACAAATGAAATAATACTGTCATGCCTTTCAATGAATCTTGTTTCACAAAGGCTTAGAAGTCGAGTTTTTCGGCTCTCTGGCGCTTGTTTTTTAATGATATTTTTGAAAGTTATATTTGCATTTGAATGGTTGGGGAAGAATTCACTAACTAAACTACACCAAGGCAATTGCGAATTGCAGGAGTTGACATCAGCCCCTCAAGCCCCACCCCTGGCTACGTGACTGGTTGCTATAAGAAAATATAATAAATTTACCGACTGCAATCTTATTTGCACTAGCAGTTGCTCATTAAATTATTTACTCAACAAATATTTTCTATTTACGTGTTTTCCAAACACGTTCATAAAGAAAAGTAAAAATACCTACATTAGCATTATATAATAACGAAAGGAAAATTGTTGTGAGTTTTGAAAAATATTATTGTTGACTGGTAATTATCTGAAAAACTGTCAGACTACGGCTAGTGGTTGTGAATTTTCTCTGATTTTTCCCGAACAAAATGATATTTCTCACCTGCATCAAAATCACTGCGGATTTCATAGCTTGGCTTGGTTGCTGCATGTGTCGTGAGATTTTTTTTTTAGTAAATGTAGATATAAAAAAGCTGCTTTATTAAGCTGACATTTTGTAATAAACCTGGGCATTATTGAACTTTATTAAAATCAAAAAAATAATCTTTATAAAACAACATTTCATCCGGAAGCTCCATGAAATCATTCACTGCTGTTCTTAACCTGTTTCCGTATTCTATTCTGGTAACACTGTTCATCTCGTACTTTTTCTTCTGCTTCAAAAAAATAGAGTTTTGGTATTCAATACTTTATTTTTTATTCAAATCACTTTTAAAATAAACTTTTTTCATTTGCCTCCGACACACATTTTTATTGACAAATAAATGACAGCCGTTTGACAGTGAAACTATACCTTTCCCAAAAAGATGTCGATAAGGAGATGTTTTCGGCGTATTCCACGATAGCAGTAGAAAGTGAATTGAATCGAATATGTAAAGTGAAACTCAATTCTGACGGACTCCTCCATAAATGGACATCAACAAACCCTTATTAGCCAATGAATTGCAGTAGGTATTCATATTAATATTCTTCTGAAGGATTGAATCTAGAATACCGTCCAGAATGCCGTCGTCGGTTCACTACTATTGGTATGTGGGGTGAGTGCCTGTAGAGTAGTGACTTCTTACTTGAGTGTTGAGTCCGTCGTCTGGTTTTATAAGTACCTTACCTGAGTTTGACATCAGCTCATATTTCTCGGCAAGGGTAAAGATCTTTTTAATCTATTCCGCTTTAAAATTCATTCTTCCTTCTTACATACTTAATTAACTGGCGTCCGATACGTTGACAGTTCCACTGCAACTATCTGTCCTCTGCGATTCATTGCACGTTACTTGCTGTTGCCCAGACTAAGCGCTGTGGCATCCGCAATAGTTTGGTCTTTGAAATTGTGGTCCGGTCATTTATGCCCGACGCTGCCGGGGCGGGTTTTGCATGTTCCCTTGACTGGAACATTACTGTCCATTGGCTCGATATGGCCAAGCTAATGTATATTAAACGTGCTTTGACTTTTAGAATTACATACAAATCTTGAAAAAGTTCGCGGTTATACATTTCACTTCTTGCACAGGATCAACAATTCTTTCAAGAACCATAGTATCAGGTCTTTGCTTATCATTCGGCACTTGAATAAAATTATCTATAGAATTCTGCCAGCGTTATAAAGAGTCCTTATGATGAATACTTTCAGTTTACTTTTACTTTATGCAGCTTTGAAGTCGATTAAAAGGTAATCTTGACTTAAAAGTCGTTACAGGATTTACATATATACATAATATATGCGATAATAATCAGGGATAGGATGTACCTCAGTATAGTTCTTGCTACTATAGGTATAGGATTGCACTCTTCGTAGGTAATATCTGTTCTGATCTGATAGTCCAGTCTATTAGAGAAAGCATACGAGTATGGAATGAATATGGAATTGACCATTGACGGCAAACTACACAAGCTGTGCTCTGTTAAACGGCGTTAATTCAATACCTTTCCTCGTGGGTGTTGGACTTCGCCAGGGGTGCGTTTTGTCTCCTCTCCTTTTGATTACTTATATGGACTGAATGCTACAGCGCAGTCTTGGCGAAGAACGTTTCAAATTGGGAAATATGGTGATAAATCTAAGTTGTCAGTCTTTAATTCGGTGTTTGTTCCACGTATCGTCATGAGGTTTGGGTATAATGACCGAAAGAATTTATTCGCTGCAGAAATGAGATTCCTCCGTTGGATTGTTGGTGTGACCCGTAGAGATTTAAAGAGCTCCGACGGTCTTGTTGTTATTAAGTTTTTTTTTTTTTTTTTTTTTTATTGTTAAGCCAACCTTCATTGCCTGGACGAGGGTTTGCTTTTTACGCTCTCTCTCTACATCTACATAATATCCATTTAACAGCTTCTGGAAATACTGCATATAACATCTGATTTTCTTTGTGATTCGGCGAATAGGTTTCCTTGACTGTTTCGAAGAGCTTGCGTTCCGTGCTTATTATTCCTGGTACAAGTGTTAGTGCTAAGTGATGTCATTGACAATAATTTGGGGAATTTAATTGTTCCGGTTAATAGCTGGTGGAGGAACATTTGTCAGTGACTTTGTGGAGTTTTATGAGCGAAACGAAGGAACCTTTGGCTTCGATATGAAAAATGCTTTTCTGAAAATTGATTTTAATAGTCACTTATCTCGTGTTACTATTTGCTGACAAATCGTGAGTAAACTATTATGAGCAGATGAAATAATTTAAAGAAACAAGAAAGAAATCGCCATAAAGAAATAAGCATACCCTTATTTGCTTCTATTCCAATTAATCATGTTACTTACCTTTCTTGACGGGCACTGCTTTCATTTTGTTATTGTTATCCATTGACCGCTAGATGACAAACTAATTATAAAAAAAATTACGCTAGAGCTCTAGCACATATTGTGAAATATCCTTTTCAGGGAATGTTAAGCCAGTATTAGACGATATATTGAATCAGCATACGTATGCTGAAAATTGTGTTCCAATCACAACATATCGTGCAAGCATACTTGATGACAAAAAATTTTTGTTTACACGATATGTTGTGATTGGAACACAATTTTCAGCATACGTATGCTGATTCAACATATCGTCTAATACTAGCTTTAGTTCAACATTAAATGCTAGCAATTAAAAAAAAAAAAATAAATAACTGCCAAAACAAATCTCAAAAGTCTTGAATTAATAAAAAACAAGCAAAGTTGAAAGTGTCTAGCGGCAGCGTTCATCGATCGTGGATATTTTGTGCTAGAAGTCTAGCGGTCAATGAAATGCGGCCATTGTCTAGCTGCTAATGTGATCCTGTAAGTTTTAGCATTGAGTTTATATACATAGAGGAACCACGAGAGCTTAGAACAACCTCAGTAGATGTCACCACGTACACTACATCGAGATCGAAAATATGCGTGGAACATGGTGGAACCCATTGACAACATCACGAAAGAAATTGCAGTGCGAAAGCATGCAAAGGGAAGGCATGTGCATATGATTGTGTATTTATAGGAATATCCAATATCTCTATAGAATGCAATACGCACCATTAACCTTGTGTGGAGTCTGGCGTGTGAGGGATTTTCTCAAAGTAAAAAAGTGAATTGAATTTGTATCTATAGATATGTGTTTACTTGTCGATCTTTAGTGGCTCTTCTTCTTATTTGTTTGTCATTTCATTAGTCATTCATTACCACTATTTCGGTCTTAGCTTGAGAAGACACCTACTTTTGTTTTCAATTTCAGAGATGCAGGCTTTGTGTGCATACACGAATTGTTGTAATGCTTATAGAAGTGGGGGCTTATCTTTTTTCAGTTTGCCTAATGATTACAGGCAAGTGCTCTGGGTTAAGCATTCAGGAAATACAAAATTAAGTAATTTGGCAAAATGTGGAAAAAAAATATAAGGTTTTGCTAAAAACATGTTTATCTTTCAAATTTGGTTGTGAGTGGGACAAAAATTTTGCGTACCAATTTTGTCGCCTAATATAATATGTTCTTGTTCTGAAAACTATAGGGATACATTGTGTGAAGAACTTATGAAAGTATCTTTTTTGGCAGAGCAGACATTAGATGAAGGAGAACGTTAGGAGAGAATAAAAAACAATCTTAAACGAAAACATCCAGCTGCGACAATTACGCCTATATACTGCCATTTACCCTTAGATGAAGATAATTTCTTATCTTTGGAAGGAAATAGATCACTACCTGGTCCTAGTTTAAGAGTTTTCTATAATAGAAAGCTAGTACACCAGATACTATTCTTGTGATTCAGAAACAGAGCTCCCGTCTTCATCGATAAAAAGCGTAGATGTAGCAAAAATCGTCGTCATCTCGCATTCCACGATTTCTTTTCAGGTCTCCAAAGAAAATAGTCGTAATAAAATGCTCAGCACCAAAACCGATCCTGTGAGAATTCTTATTTTATCTCAATTAGTAGGTAGGTACCTACATAAAAAAAATTGTCAGTGGAAAAGTGAAGAAAAACATTTATATAACATTTTTATAAATCTTCAGTACCTAATGTAGGTACAATAATTATTTAATTGAGATTGGATTTTTGTTACCCTTAATTTCAACAATTCGAAAGTGGCATTCAAATATAAAGTTTTCTCCAGGAATATCTCAAGGCGTTCTTGAGTTGTTAAAAATAAAAAGCACTTCCCTCTCAACAATAGACAAAAAATGTGTGTTGTTGCTAGATGAAATGGATGGCTATAAAGCCTGAATTGGAATATAATTCGTCTGAAGATATAAAAGGTACCTATATGGCTTAATAGATCATGGCAGTTTTGGTCGGAAAAATGTCATCGCTATAAATGCACTTCTTGTTATGTTGAGAGGGTTAAATTGCAATTGGAAACAAACTATATAGGCATTTTTATAGGAAACATTAATGGAGTGCTCTTAAGCAATATTATTAAGGACTGCATAGCTATGGTAACATCCTTAGGTTTTGAAGTTAATGCAGTAAGCACCGACCAAGGAAGCAACAACAGAAGTGCGTACAGAATTTTAGGAGGGACAATTAAACAGCCTTATTTTAATCTTAATGGGAAACACATTTTCTTACTCCATGATGTAGCACACCTTATTAAGAGCGTAGGACTGACTCCGGATCAAGTTTCTTGGAAAATACTCGAAAAATTTTTTGATCCTAATTCAGGCAAGGTAAAACTCAAAAAAATGTTCCACTGAATTCCTATGAATTACTGGGGTTAAATGTTTCAGTTTTGTTCTGTTTAATGTTTTTACGGATCCATTTTCCTGATAGCTATATAACTGATGTGTTACAACTATTGATTGATGAAAAGAATATTTTTAAAGTAGGTATGGACATGGACCTACAGAATAACACGTTCAATTTAGGCCAAATTTGGGCGCTCGTTGATGGTGAAGGCATCAGTAACGTCATTTTCAAAAAAGTGCGGATTAGATAATGACGCCGCCGCGCCGCCGGCCGTCCCAAAATCCGCACCAAACAGTAACTTTTTGTGGATGCATTGCCACCTGCTTGTTTAAAAAAAAAAAAACATAGCCTCATCATCGATAAAGATGATTTTTCCACTCGGATCCATGTCATCAGAAGCCGCGGCGGACATTATTTGAACGATGTTATATTTCATACATAATGGCATACCTTCATGTATGTGCCCTTCACATTAAAAAAAAAATTACGTTAATAGGTACACACTGCTTGTTTTATTCCATTTCAAAATCGACCCATCATTATTGAAAACCCCTTTACATACCTACATATTCAAAATTTCAATAGGAAATATAAATTTCTTTCCCCAATCGAATTAAGTAATCATTTATCTTCGATCGCGTACCTACATCAGATTATTTTTCCAGCGATACATATCCTCATCCTCATCCAAACTGGTTTTTTCAACTTTACGTCTTGCTCTGCTGCTCTGCTCATGCCCACAAACAACCTATACCTATATTATTTATGTAGTTCGTGGTTGTGTTACGTCACATTCCAAATTATCCACAATCCATGGTTGGATATGAAAGTTAGCATATCGTTAGGGGTAAATGAGCATACCTTCAGGGGCAAATAGAGACGCTATCTGGCGAGGCGTTGACCAACTATTTTCATTTCGTCGAGGTGGTTCCTCTATGTATATAAACTCAATGGTTTTAGTCAGCCGATGAAATTGTCTGAAGACTAAATATACAATTTTAGACATTTTTTCCACTGTAATCCTTTGAATGTTTTTGGCTTAAAGTTGATAACAAGAACATAAATAAATTCGAAGTTTGATTGAGGCTATGAAAAAAATGGGTGATGATAAGCAAAGCCCCCTACACCCCTGAATTTTTGTTAAAATATCAACGGGTTTCCTAAAAGTATGCAAATCATTTTATTCAGTAATGATTATTCATACAACCATTGAGTTTATATACATATAAACTCAATGATACAACTAAGTACCTAGGTACCTACCTAAAGTGGCTTTTCTTAGCCACTAAATGAATCTTTTGTCAGTTGGGAATAGCTAACGCTGTATTAAGTGGATTCTTACGAACTCATTTGCCATATCCCAGATGCTATAGTTTTTGGAAGCGCCTATCACAGACAGTATTTGAGCTCTAATTTCAAATTAAAAAAAAAAAAAATGTCTAGAATATGCAAAGCTACAGACATAAATATAAGACCATTCTAGGTGCATTTCCATCACAGATTAAGCACCAATTCTCCATTTACCTCAAGCATAAACTGGCATCGAACCAGATCACAAAAATTACTGTACGATTTAGAAAAACTCCATTTTTAGTCATTTTTAAACTATTTTATTTTAATACTGAATATTTCAATATATACATACTTGATCACAGATCATACATACTACATCATTTAATTCGTGTTGACCACACCAACCAAATATTAAGCCGGGCGTGGTTGCCGTTGTAAAAAAAAAAAATACAAAATTCGCTTTAATGTGATCTTACTAACTAAATATGTCTTAGTCTTTTCTCAAAATCACAGTAACTGCATAATTGCTTCTATGCTCTTTCCCTTTGTTTCCGGCACAAATATCGCCACAAAAACGGCTCCAGCGAAACAACATGTCGAAAAGAAGAACATTGTTCCGTACATCCCAAATGTGTGCATAAAAAGCGAAAAGTACTTGGAAGAAAAGTAAACACCAGTGAGTCTAAAAAAAACTGTTAATCACAATCTACCAACCTTTATCATGAAGAATGCAAAAATCCATAAAAGAAGCATGCAAATCATACATCCCACATTGCGGATTTTGGGAGGCATCACCTCGGACGTGACTAGGAAGGGAAGTGTCAACACCCCTAGTGAGCCGACAAAAATGGCAAACGAGAAACTTGCCACTGGCACCCAACTAAAGCGGTTCATATCATATCCGGCATCACTAAGATACGTGTACACACCGAGGCATGAGAGGCCAAGTCCCGTGCCAATTGCCGATATCATCAGGAGTAGCTGCAGGATATGAATTTTTAAATTTGCTGACGTACACAATCGTTTATGTGAAGCTTACCTTACGACCAGTTCTCTCTACGAGCATGGTAGAAATATATGCCCCCAGTAGTTGGATTGCACCCACAATGATGGCTGATATGTTAGGTGACAAGCTGGAACCGGCTTGTTGGAAAATACTCGCTGTATAGTTAAGCATAGTGAATATGCCACAAAATTGATTTAGGGCCATTAGAACAATGCCAATTATAAAGGCTTTTACCGTGATCCGATTATCTGAAAATAGGTGAAGAAAAACAAATTCAAAATTAAATAAGCACCGTCCAAATCGGTCGTTTTAGCATTTTTTTTAAATCGGATACTTTTGTAATATTTTCATGTCACTTACATAACAAAGTTTAACATGTATTTGCATTTTATCCTAGAACAATTATCCTTCGTTAATAAGCCGGTAGTATCTGCATAAATAGATACCCTTAATTCCAGGCAATCTATATCTATACACATAATAAAACTGTAGGAATTTTCTTTGTCAGCTAAAAACTCGAAAACTGCTGGACAGATTTCGATGAAACTTTTTTAAAATGTTCCTTAAGACTGTAAAACTGCTATAGGCTATGTCGTTTATAGCCACGTCCTTAGGAAACGTTTTTAGCCAAATTGTATTTTCTGAAGTGAAAATGTATATGTACATACACATATACCTTGCTACAAATGGATGTTTATACTTTTGCGATCGTCAAACAAAAACAATACGTATGCTACACATCCGAAAAGGGTTGATTTGTTTTCGCAGTGAGTGCTATGGTCAGTTGTATATGTAGGTATAGGTATGTATATTCTGATCGTATGTCCGATGCATGCAGGACGGGGATGGGGTGCGTCGTGCGTGCTGCAGTATGGCATGACCGCATGGAGTATATTAATAATCTTCATAAGAGAAGAGACGTATAATACAAAACAGGTTTCACATCAGAATTTCATTCGATATGGTGTATGTAACAGTGTAGGGTTGGGGTAGGTAGTTGTTCGGATTCCATGGGAAGAGGGAAACAAAGGAAAGGAAATACAGCATTACAAACAAGTAGCATGATCAAGAAGAGGAAGGGCGATGCAGAGGGTGCACATTATATATCCAATACATTACATCCATTATCGATATCGCCACGCCAAAATTGGACAAACGGGGGTGACGCCTCCCATAAAAAAAACATCTTCAATGATTTTCATGATTCTTTCTTTTTTCGTATTGCTGTATATTTCAGGTTTAGAAAGAAAATTCCAGAAAATAGATTTATTCTCATTTTTCGCATTTTACGAAAGAACATTATTATCTAAGACCTAAGCAATACAATTCCTGGAAAGCTGGGCGGGTAGATACAGCTAGTAATTTATAATGAAGATGAAGAGTGGAATGGTTTTAGAGACACACATAGACGCAAATTCTAGCACTTGATTTCCGGTTTTATACTTAGAAACATTATTAAACTCAAATATTTGGAATTCGTCAATGTAAGAGGTATCGAATTTAGAAAGCAGCTTTTGGAAACAGAGCAAATTTTAAATAAGGCCAAAACTTTGATGAATTTCACGAAGCGTGCCAATTTTTGACAGGTCATTCGTTCGTTAGCTTGTCAACGTCAATTGGCATCCGATTTCACAGTGTCAATTGTGCGGTCTTGTGCGTGTCATTGCGTCTCAACATGCTTGCTTTATCATGATATGAATGACAGAGACGAGTGACTGACGAATGGAAGGCGATTACACAGAGTATCACCGTGACACGAATGATACACTTGCATTATTAATGTCAATCTCTGACATTTTGTCACAATGCCCGCGTTCCATTGACCCGCTAGATTACTAGCGGCATGCCAAACTCCATACAAAAAAAACTGACATATCACAATATGTGCTAGATTTCTAGCGCAAATGCTAAAATGTCGGTTTTTTTGTATATGAAGTTTGGTATGCCGCTAGTCATCTAGCGGTCAATGGAACGCGGGCAATGAAAGCATTGATAATGCGATCACGCAGTCATTCCAGTCACTAATTTGGTAATGACATTGAAGTCGTGTCAATGCAATATGGAACTACTTAGCTTAAGCAATATGGAACTACATCCGAAGAGCTTCGCAAAGTATCAAGCAGCTGAAAATATGGTTATGTAATTCGAGATTGGAAAACTATAATTTTGTCATTAGCGCACCATATAAAGTATAAACCTTCGTTGTTGTTTCAACTCGCCTCAGTTTGTCAATCGGTCAAACACAAGGGTCAAGTAAAGACCCTGCACAAATACTTTTCCCGACTGCGAAACAGAAGTTATAGTAAAAGCCACTTTTTGTCAGACAAAAATGGTAAAAAAGACTAGATCTGACCTAAAAACGATGGATTTTTTCTTCTGGGGTACTTGCTTGCAAAGAAAAAGAGAAATATCGAGTCTTTTTTACCATTTTTGTCTGACAAAAAGTGGCTTTTACTATAACTTCTGTTGATCGTACGTAAAAAAGTTGCTTAACATAATTTTTAGGAAATTTCTCAAGGATAAAAATTTCATAAAAAAATGAAAATTTATTAAGTCAAAATTTTGAGAAAAAGGCATTTTAAATAAAAAATTGTAAGAAAAATTTTCAAAATTTTGAGTTTAAGGAGCTAGAACTTTTTTGTAACTGCCCAGATGTAGCCGAAGTGCTTAAGACTTGTATGAGCTACTAAATTGTCTTTTCAAAATGTACAAAACTATTTTTGTAGCTATAAAATTTTAGAAGTTATAGCGTTTTTAGTCGTAACACCTCCAAATTAGAGGTCACCTACTTTGATGGGCTATAACGGGAAATAGGATGAAAATAGACCCCCCCCCTGCAATACAATTTTTTGTTCGGCATAACTTCAGGAATCTTCCTTTAAAGGATTGTCCTTCTTAACTGGGACACCCTGTATATTATGTAAATAGATACAAGATCTAGTAAATAGAATCTGAAATAAGTTTAATTGTTTCCATCAGAAGTTGTTGGACCTTCGGTACGGGTGAAATATTGCGATTTTTTTTTTCAAAAAAAGGTAATTCTTGCCTGGACTTGTTCTTTGCTCGGGTGCATGTCATAACGCCCAGTGTCATAACGCCCTGGGGCGCTATGACACACATTTTTGTGTCATAAGGCCCTCGGGCGCTATGGCACTTTTAAAAGTGTCATATCGCCAACTCTCAATGTGTCATAGCGCCCTCGGAAATAACACCCCAAACCTTCATCTGACAGTAAACCCAAGCAGGGGGTTGCAGGGGGGCAGCATGCCCCCCCCCCATACATTTCGGGTATTATTTCATTTGGGGCGTTAATGCACTTCTTATAGTGTCATAAAGCCCACAAATAGTGACTTAAAGCCCCGCGGGCGATATGACACTTTTAAGAGTGTCATAGCGCCCGTGGGCCTTATGACACAAAAATGTGTGCCATAGCGCCTCAGGGCATCGTTATGACATGTATCCCTTTGCTCTAATGTAGCCTCTTGTCCACAAACAGATAATGAAGCCTGAAGGTAACAAGCTTAACGCACCGTACTACTGCTTGGGTGTGACAAGGGAACTTCTGCAAACACATTAAATTGTCCTTTGAAGAAATCATGCTCAACATTTCTGTATCGCTGTTTTTCACTGCCATCTGTGGTTCGGTTACTTTTTCCTTCGACCAGTCTTTTAAGTCGTAGTAGTTAGATGCATCTATTTATAGTTTAGGTAGTTGAAACTCACGAACTTGATTGCCTTTTTTCAGTTGTCTTGTGCGATTGGTCATCTTGCAACATAGCTAACAATAAATTTTCTGGTGTACAAAGAATGAATTTCTTTGAATAGTTCTTATAACGATGTTCTTAAGGTCATCCCGCAAGTACAATGATCTTTTAAGCATGTTGTGAATCGGACCATATTTACATGATGGCTTGGTTTTTTTTATGTCAAACCAGGTTGGAGAAATCTCGCTGCTTCGTCAAAGTCGGCAAGTACACCACCGATCCATTTGATGGCGAAAAAGGTTAAGACAAGGCGACGCGCTATCATTTACGTTCTTGAAGCGTTTGTAATCACAAGAAAACACCAGAGGTACAATTTTTCAAAAGTCCGTTCAACTACTTGCCTATGCTGATGATATTGACATTATTGGGAGAACGCGGCAAGCTGTCAGTGGCGCAATTGGAAGCATCGAAACGGAGGCGGCGAAGATGGGTCTGTCTGTTAATGAGGACAAAACGAAGTATATGCTGTCAACGAGAGAAGACTCTCAACATCGGCGACTCGGACAAAACGTCACGATGGACAGATACAACTTCGAAGTAGTTAAAGACTTTGTCTACCTGGGCTCCACTATCACTCCTTAAAATCACATCGGCACAGAGATCAAGCGAAGAATCGCTCTTGGCAATCGCTTTTTCTTCGGGCTAAGAAGGCATTCAGGAAGTAAAGCCCTCTCTCTTACAACTCAGGAGATATTATATAATACCTTAATCATCCCGGTCCTGCTGTATGGTGCGGAAGCACGGACCCTGTCAAAAGCGATTGAAGATTCTTCGAGTGATATTCGGTCCAGTTTGTGACGATGGAATTTGGAGAGGAAGATTCAATGACGAACTATACGGGCTATACAGCGACGCTGACCTGGTCAAAAAGCTAAAAATATAACGGCTGATATGGCTGGGACACGTGGAGCGTATGGACAACAACGCACCAGCCCGACGAGTCTTCGAATCCACCCCTGAGGGACAACGCAGCAGAGGAAGACCCCACCTTAGGTGGCGCGCACAATTGGAGAACGACCTCAACCAACTTGGTGTGCGTAACTGGAGGCAGCTAGCGAAGGACTGAGCTGGCTGGAAGGGCATTTTGGTTGAGGCCGTGGTCCACCCCTGACTGTAAGCGCCACCAAAAGTAAAGTAAAAGTAAGTTTAGGCATTTTAATAAGTCAATGGCAAAAGAATGTGTTACTGTAAGAATGGATGTCCAAGAAATGTTTATAAAAGTGGTGGAAAGAGTAACTTAGTTAAAGATATAAATATTAAAATAGTTTAATACGCACAATTAGACTTTATAGAGGGCGATTCTAATACATTACTTCAAAAAAATATTAAAAATCACTCTGAATTGAATGAAGAATTATATTGTAGGCCTTGTATTTCTTTTTAATTCAAGTAATTTTCGGCAACTGATAGTAAAATCATAGGTTCCTGATTTAAAATAACTCTAATTTGAGGGAAGAATAATTTAAAATATTAGGTATTATTTTTTAAAAAATTCAAGTCGTCTGCGCCACCTGAAGATAAAGTCATAGGTTCCTGATTTGTTGCATAAATGATGTCCTAATATAGGGTCACCAATTAATAACACAGGAACAAAAAAATGTTGAAAACAATTTTTTTTGCCATATTCACTCCAGCCTACCAAACAGGTCCTTTTAATATGTGACATTCTGTGAGTGAGGCGGCCAATAATTCACTAAAATGTGCTTAAAAAATATTTGATTTTGACGACTAAAAGGCGCTCATTACTGTCAATTACCCAAGCGTTTTCTTTCATCATTGACTGGTGATTATGACGCAAATGTATAAAGTCATTCAACACTTACTAAAGTCACTCCACGACAGTGGGCTGCTTTCAGTCTTTTCCAATCCGACTTTCTCCTTTCCCCTGAGATCTGTTTTCAGCTTTTCCATTTCGCTTTTAAAAATCGCCGGCGGTTCTAGCGATATTCGCCTGAAGTTACGAAAGTATCGTAATGCCTTTTCAGCTTCCTAAAACAAAAGAATAAAATTTCCAACATACTTTTCAATGAAATTCTTAACCAAACGTTTTTACCTGCATTTTGTTGTTCTTTATTAAATGTTGCGGTGTTTCTGGTAGGAAAACAAAGCCAAACAAAAACATTAAGGGAAGCAGGGCCAACACCATTGGCACAATCTTGTATGGCAAATAATTGCCCAACACAAAAGCCAGAAGTACTCCAATGTTACATGAGAGAACCAAATAAGAACCCATTGTTCCTCGGACGCTATAAAAACAAAAACACATTTTCAGTCTTATAGAATTGATTTAAATTTGTATACATACCAGTCCTCTGTGATCTCAGTAACGTATAGTGGCACTAATGAGAATGTCCCACCGCCAGCAAGTCCTCCGAAAAATCGTGACAGCATGAGGTAATTGACACTCGTTGCGAATGGTATAAGAAGCCAACCTAACTGTGGAATATTTTTTTAAATTAGACAAAGCTCTAAATTTCTATTGACAATACCTTACCAATGCAGGAAATGCCAGAGTTAATAGTGCGTATTTTTTTCCGATTTCTTCCGCCAACCAGGAGAAGAACAAACATCCAATAAAGCCGCCAATACAGAGTATTGCACCCACCCAGGATGCCTGCTCGTTAGTCATTGGTCCATGATCTAAGGGAGTATCGATTTCTGATTGCAGGACAAGGAAACTTGCTGAGGGCCAGCCGCAAAGTGCTCCGTGGGATACAGTAGCAATGTTCACTAAAAGTAATGCAAATAAGAAATAAATAACAGCAAATAAAATCTCCGGGATATTTAGAATTGAAAAACTGGATGCAGATGTATTTTTTTTTTCTCATGTGATCAATAAAGCAGAGCTTTTTAAAACCGCCTATGCAGGACATAGCCCCATTCTCAAGGAATCATTCTCCAACATTCCTAAGAAAGTGATGAAAGTCTTGGTACATTGACTTTGACATACAAAAATATTATCCTATTTTTGTAAAGTATCTATACGAAAATGTTGAACCAGTCAAATATTTAAGGTCCTACGCCATTTGTTTGATTTTTAACGAACTGAAGGGACCAACAATTGTATGCCGAGTTCAAGCGCCTGAATTATGAGAAGAACAGTGAAAAAATTGACTGAAAATAGTTAAAATTCGTCATTTAAAGGTGACTATAAGCCCTAAATAAACATGGCTTATTGAATTTGAAAAAGAACGAAATGTTTTAAATTAATTTGTCCTGGCTTCATCCTTCCTTGATGCCCTGAAGCTGAGCAATATCATAAACAATTCATCAAATCATCGCCAAAAATGTCAGTATTCAGTCAGCTTCAGTCATCAGTGGCTAAAATCAAAATATTTTTGTTTTTTAAATCCGATTTTGACTTGGCGCTACATCTGTACATCTGTTCGCTGGAGGAAGCGACTATAGACAAAACCGTCTGTATGTAGCAATTTTTGACATACAGACGTCAATATGACGTCAGATTCTGTATTTATAAAGTTGTTTATAGACAAAATCTGATGTCATATTGGACGCGTTCAATACACTTTTTCCTAGTTAGTCAACCGCCTCTGATTGGTTTGCCTACAAATCTAAGCAAGTTATGTGTGTTATGCAAGATTTTCTGCCAAAGTTCTATGATAAACTGTCAACTGAATATTTAAGTGCGCTAAGCACATTGAACGCGGCCATTGACTACAGTATATGAGTATACCAAAAATTGACTTGATTTTTGAAATGTCTGATCTTTTTCTTTGTCGGAGGTTGCTACTATCCGATGGAGCACTCAGACACAACTACTGGTCCATTGTACTAGCAAACAGACACCTTACTTTATTGTATTTAGTTTTCCCGTCTTTCGAAGAAAGATGAGAATGAGCTTCAGTGATGAAGAGCTTAGATGTTCCGCATGTCAGCCCCAAAGATTCCCCACGTGATGCGAGCAAAGGCAGGACAACTGCAGAGGAAGTGTTCCGCAGGACAAATGGTGGTGTCGCTCAAGCCCAAGACATTTGAAATGTCTGATAGTAGCTTTTGACTTTTTCTTGTGGCATTTCCTTCACTCGCAGGACTATGCCCTTAAATCGCAAACCACCGACCGGTGCCCTCAAAGTCAACATAACCCATGCCATCACTCAAATTCAACCTTTTCTATTGGCAGACTCGTTCACCATTCAGCGTCCTCCGTATCTTATTGATGTACCTTGATATTGCGTTTAAAATTGCGCCTATATTTGGATCCATTTATAAAATCTATAAAATGCTTCAAAAGAGTATAGAATATAGAGCCTATAAAAGCATTGTAATCGAAGGACTGCACTACGAGTTGGTGTATGCTCTCTACCAAGTCATCTCCCGCTGCCTTAAAAAGCTCAGCCGATAAACCGTCCAGTCCTGCAGCTTTTTTGTACTTCAGCTTGGATATTGCTATCCTCACCTCATTTTGGTCAAGTGGACGGAAGTCTTGGCTTTCATGGCCCAGGTTGAATGGTTCATTCTGCCTGACAGCGAAATTTGTGTCGTCTTCGCCGTTTAACAGTCTGCAAAAATGATTTTTCCATGTCCTCAGCACCGACTGTGACTCCACTACAAGGTTTCCTTGTTCGTCTCTACAGGTCTCTGTTCGGGTCTTGTTCCCGTGACACGTTCTTTTTACCTTTTGGTAAAACTTCCGAACATTGTTCTTGGAGTAACACCTCTCTATTTCCTCGATGGCGCTCTTCTCATGCTCTGGCTAGAGGAAAAGTCGATGGATACCGAAGGAAACAGGCAAGTCAAAAACTTTATGCCAAACAGTTCCCACAAAAAAAAAAAAAAAAAAAAAAAAAACGAAACAACTACGACAATTAAGTACTCAAACCAACTCAAAGCAACATCAAGAGGGCAAATTGATTAGAGTTGTCCTAAATGTAATTGGAGTTTTCTTTTTTTCATCAGTTCTAAATTTATTTTGTTATGTGTTCTACATTTGTTCACTTTGTACCAATTATAAAATATTCCCTCAAACTATGGAAACAAATATACAACAATAAACAGGACCAACAGATTATCCTAATCAATTCAAACGAATATGGATTATTAATATGAAGAGATGAGAAACTTAAAATGTCCCTGAGTGAACATCAAGAGCACTTAGTTCTTTAGCAAATTGGAATAATTAATTAACTTTCACAGGCACACCGACAAGTTACTAAGCAGTCTCGCACACTTCGCTGGTTGCCATTATAATTAAATTCACAAGGATCTCACCCGACTTAGCTATACATAATTGCAACAGCTCACGTTAATTTATTTTGTGCTAGGGTAACTTATTGCAAACTATTCCGAAAATAGTACGTATACGCCACAGTGTGCAATATTTTACAAATAACTTTGGTTACCCACCACATATAGCTGCATAGTGCTGGTACTTTGCTGTGTTTATAACACCCATTTTTATGATATTGCTAGTTTTATCCTGCGTTACGGGCTCCTTGCAATTACACTATTTTACACTGTACAACGATACACTTTCACATTCGGATAAATCTGGTTCTTTTAGTTGATGCTCTTCCGAACGTCCGAACATAAACAGCCACACTTTATATTATAGCTGAGCACTTTAAAGGCGAAAATTAATTCAACGGACAGCTTTAGATCTGTTTAAATCTTCAAGTCAAATATTATAAGTGCAAATACTGATAAGAGGTTGTATCGAAAGACAGCATCTCTTTTGATTGCGGGATGATGCTGATGCCATTACATTTATCAAATAGGGGTCCAGGGGGTGTGGCCCAGAATGTTTAGATGACTGTCTGGAGTGTTGATTTACAAATTATTTTAATTATTTGCTTTTTTGGATAATCCGTTTGTTTGATCGTGGATATGGATATTTGAGATGGACGTAGAGGTTTTTTTTTTAGGGCAATTTGGGCTCCCAATGTAGTAGTACAAGAAAAGATTTTTATTGGTATGCTTAGGAATTTGGGAAGCTTGTCGCTAAGGAAAACAATGTGACGTCTTTTGCTAGAGCCACAGAGATTAAGTTGATTTATTGCTAAAGAGTTTTGTTGATACTTTTTATTATTATTTTAAATTAAGAAGGAGATTTTAATATTGTACATATTTACATGGAATCTAATTATAAAAAAATAAATGCTTTGTTCACACCGAGTTATTAATAAGATTCGCTTTGAAGGTCAATAATACTTACTATGCGCTGAAGGACAATTTTTGGTATGGGCTTAGGTATAGTTATTTCTTTTGGAGATATTCCAATCGAAATAGAACACTAACAGACCAATGAGCAGGTGGTTGGGTGTGTATGAATCGGGCAGGCATTGATTGGCATTGAGTTGGCAATGTCCACTTTCTCATACACATCAATTGTGCTTATTTTACCTCCCCGTGGAAACCACCGGGTACTGGTCTCGCCCACCCGGGCATGACTGGCTGAAGTTATAAGCGCGAGTGTTGAACAAGAAGAAAATAGCAACACTATAATGCTCTGTCGGAATCACTGACTGAACGAGTCTCAGAGGTCTTACATGAGCCCACCAGAAAGAGGACATACAGAGGATGAATTCACGTGATTGTGGAGCCCTTGATGGGCCAATGCACGGCAGCTCTCAAATCCCCGAAGCGGGTTACTGACCCCGGAATATCCGGCCCCTTTTGTCCAAGGGGTCAAACAAAGGGCCTGGCACTCCACTATGGAAAAAATAAGTAGTTCCGAAACGACTACAAGCATCGAATATGGATGATCCGAACAACGAACTTCGGATCTGCACGTGGAATATCCGGACCTTAAACAGGCCGCGTGCAGCCGAACAACTTGTGGAGACCCTGGATAGGTACAAAGCCGACATTACGGCCATCCAGGAAGTGCGATGGGATGGAGAAGGCACAAGAAGTATAAAAAACTATGACATCTACTACGGCGAGTGCCGCAGAGAGTAGATTCAGCGGTTATTTGGATGTGGATTTGTGATTAGAGGAAGAATTAGGCAGAAAGTCTTGGGATTTTGTAATGTTAGCGATCGCCTAGTTACAATCCGCATCAGGGCCAACTTTAAGAATATCATGCTAAGAATATCACAAGAAACAGAGCGGCTGAGAGACCTTTCCGCGAGCTCTACGGGCAAAAAAGAAGGGAGGAACACCGACTTCTTAGAAGGAATAAGAAAGAGCACGAGAAGCGAGCGGTCGAATCAATTGAGGGACGCAACTGCAGAGGCAATGCTCGAAAGTTCTACGAAAGGGTAAAACGATCCACCCAAGGATACAAGGCCCGAGCAGAAGCCTGCAGAGATGAGCATGGGAATACGGTGGTAGATCATCAGTCGGTGCTGAGGATTTGGAAAGAACATTTCTGCACAAACAACCCGCTGTCAGGCAGACTGATCTATTCAGCTTATGCGTCCAACCGACCTACATGAAATGAGGATAACGCTTCCCAACTTAAGTCCAACAAAGTTGCTGGAGCGGATTGCCTCTCGGGCGATCTTTTCAAATCAGCGGGAGATGGCTTGGTAAGGAGCATGCACCAACTCATCTGTAAAATTTAGTCGGATGAAAGCATGCCCGACGAATGGAACCTCAGCACCGTGAGTCCCATCCACAAGAAAGGAGATATTCTGAACTGCGCCAACTACAAGGAAATAAGTCTCCTGAATGTCGCGTATAAGATCTTGAGATACGGGAGGAATTTGCACGGCAGGTATCTGAAAGGTTTGAACAAATTCCAAATGTTCCATTGAATGTAGAGGAAGAATGGCAGTTGTTTTCAACAGCAGTCATTGCCTCTGCAGGACATGTTTGCGGAGTGAAGCGGCTCGGTGTGGCGGCTGGTGGTGAGAAAAGAACCGCGTGGTTTAAAACGTCCGGAGTTCAAGAAGCCATCAGAGAGAAGAACAAGGCTTTCAAGGTGTGGATTCACTTGGGGGACTCATCTTCTCGAAACCGGTACGTTGAGGCGCGAAGAACTTGCAAATTGGCTGTTAAAGCAGCCAAAGAACAATCTTGGAAGGAGTTCGGCGAGAAATTGGACCGTGATCACAGATCTGCAAGCAAGGTGTTCTGGCAGACCATCTGCCGTCTTAGAGGAAGGAAGTGGAACATCATTGAAGGAGTCAAATCCAAAGATGGTGCACTTCTTTCTAATGAGGAGGACATCTTGCGCAGATGGAGCGAGTACTTTTCTGACGGTTCTCTCTTGAGAGCCATTCAATCTCTTTACACAAACGGTAAAAGCTGTGTTCGGATAAACGGCGTTAAATGAATACCTTTCACCGTGGGCGTTGGACTTCGCCAGGGGTGCGTCTTGTCTCCTCTCCTTTTCATTACTTATATGGACTGGATGTTACAGCGCAGTCTTGGCGAAGAATGTTTCGAATTGGGAGATCTGAGGATAAGTCATTTGCTCTTCGCTGATGACTTGGTCATTCTTGGGTCATCTCAGACTGAACTACAGCGCGCACTCGATCGGTTTATAGCCGTTTGTGTTGAAGCTGAGATGAAGGTTAACGTGAACAAATCGGAAGTGATGGTCGTCTCCAGAACGCATGTTCAATGCACTCTGCATGTTAGTGGAGTCCCATTGAAACAGGTGGAGAAGTTTGGTCATTCTGTTATCAGGAGGACTGAACTTGGTGTCAAAGCTAAGTTGTCAGTCTTTAATTCGGTGATTGTTCCAACTCTTACCTATGGTCATGAGGTTTGAGTAATGACCGAAAGAATTAGATCGCGGATACAAGCTGCCGAAATGAGATTTCTCCGCTGTATTGCTGGTGCGACCCGTAGAGATAGCATTAGAAATACCAGAATACGTGAAGAACTCAATGTCGAGCAGCTACTTCTCCGGACAGAGCGATCCATGCTTCGGTGGTTTGGTCATGTTAAACGCATGCCCCCGACCAGGATCCCACGACGTGCTATGGAATCCGTACCATCGGGCAGGCGTCCTCTAGGTAGACCCAGGATGAGATGGTTAGATCAAATTCATAATCTCTCCTCTACCCGTATGGGGATTGCCCTTGATGATTTGGAGTCGATGGCGGAAGATCGAGAGCTATGTAGGGTCCACTTGAGCAACCTACACCCGCGACCCACTTAATGGATAAGCGGGCCATTGAAAATGTATGTATGTATGTGTATGTACAGTTCGTTGTTGATTTGATTGGTTGTCACGTGATGAATCCGAGATATCAATGTCAATTTGTCCATTGGCTTTGATGCGGCGTAAACGGTCTTCATCTTCTGGGTTTTCTGGTGGCTGCGATTCGTTGGTATTGATACATATGTTATGAAGTATTGCGCATGCCGTTATTATTTTTTGCGCTGTGCTCGTCTTCACACCATATGCCAAAACTGGTGTTCGTTGTTACTCGACGACGACGTTTCCACAAACCATATTGACGTTCCAATTCTGACTGCGAATAACGCTTGGTATATTTGCATACGCCGATTTTGCCGAAAATCAGAATTATTTGCAGTGTGTCGTGTTCCATCTAAATTTTTGTATAAACTAAGCTTGACGTTCGTTAAAATATTTCTGTGTATCAACCAACTGACTAAATTTGTCTATCTGATAGTATAGTACAATTTCAATCATAACCTTAATTTTATTTAGGCTTAAACTCAGGTTGACTAGTTAAAACAAAAATAAACTATAAACAGTAAAAATAGTTTTTCTATTTTTATTCTTCGTGAATACCTACTATTCATTGCAAATCTTATCTACAGATGTATGAACACAATTATCTAACTAAGCAACGTTTATTACAGGAACACTCGCACTATCAGTACTCAAGAAATGTAGACACGGAAGCGGATGGTATACTCAATCATTCCCATATGTACACAGTATAAATTAAAAGTAACGTCTAAAATTAGCATTTTATAATTGAATAAACGCTCAGATGTGGTATTGAATTCAACCTTGCACTACTTGTGTATCTAGTTTCTAGTATATTTTATGATTATCTCGGATTAAGAATAGTATTGCTGTAGCTAAGCTCATGATAGTATGTCTATTGTCTATGTAGTGAATTTATTTTATGCGATCTTGAAAAATGTATACATGTCCGATAGCTTTCGCCTGTCATCTGTTGCGTCTTTTGTTTGTTTGTTCGAGATGGCAACAACTGTTGCTGACAGCGGTCATATCAACTAAAGCGCTGGATGCAGCCCAAACCATCCACAGCGACGGCACCCATCCACAAGAACTCGCTCATATTTCAGAGATGAAGGCAACCATTTTGTTGTTTTCGCATTCGAATCTGTAATCTGTATCTGTATCTAAGCGTCTGAAGTTGAAGTCAGGAGCCCGAGAGAAAGGAGAATTACTATATTTTTATGTATAATAACTTTGAATTCTTGTACAATTTCTTTTATTAAATAAAAATATTTTAGTATTACGTTCGAGTTCGATAATACTCAAAAACAGTATTAGCGCCTGACTGACAACACCAAATGTTTATAGTGCAACCTAACTGAAAGAACTTTTTGTACAAGTATTTTCTTATCCCGATTAATTTATTTTTAGTCTCGACAAATAAACTTTCGAGTGCGTATTTTCTGTTATAACCATATCGCATATTGATCAAAAACTATTCATAATTATACTGCCAACTCCGCCCACAAACGGGACATTGCATACGAGCTGCCTGGGCCCTATTTCATAAACATTGACAGGTGGCGATTCTACAAATTTGTTGCACTTGTCTCTAATTTTAATTTCATATAATATTGACAGGTGACATAATTGTCAGTTAAATACAACGATAAATTTGTCATGACTATTTTGTCATTGTCTCATTTTGACAAATTTTTTGGGATTATGCAATTTTTTCTTAAATTTGAAATCACTTAATGCAATAAAATTATGTATTATAAATTATAAAATATTGTTATTTATTCTTTCTTTAAAGTGTCGAGTGCGTACTCTACGAAATTCGATTTGAGAATTGTCACTTACATACTGACAAAATTGTCAATTGTTTTAATTTTATCTGTTCTATAGAAAAATTTTCAGTACAAATTTGTCAGAGAATTCATGACAATTCTCGAAAAATTCCTGTCAATTCATTGTTATGACAATTTTTTTATGAAACCATAACTTGACAATTGTCGGCTATTTTCCGACAGAAATTTTAAAATTGTCGGATTGTTCAATTTACAAATTGTCACCTGTGACCTGTCAAAATTGTCAATTTTTATGGGTCCAGGCTATGGTTCCTACTGTATCATCATTAAGCGACCACTACGAAACCCCTGGTTCGATGAGGAGTGCCGTATATCACATGCAGCTTATAAGTCGATGCGGCAACCAAAACCAGAGCTGCTTCGAGAGCTGCCCGGGAGCTCTACGGGAAAAAAAGAAGGGAGGAACATCGACTTCTCAGAAGAAAAAATAAAGACCACGAGAAACAAGCGGTCGAGTCTGTTGAGGGAAGTTATTGCAGGAGAAATGTTAGGATGTTTTACCAGAGGGTAAAAAGATCTGCCCAAAGATACAAAGCCCGAACAGAAGCCTGCTGAGGTGGTAGATCCTCAGTCGGTGCTGAGGATTTGGAAAGATCACTTGTGCAGAATGTTAAACGGCGAAAGCGACCAAAATTCCGCTGTTAGCTAGAACAATCCATTCATTCTGGACGATGATAGCCAAAATTTCCGTCCAACCGACCAAAATGAGGTAAGGATAGCGATATCCAAACTTAAGTCCAACAAGGCGGCTGGAGCAGATGGCTTACCGGCCGAGCTGTTCAAAGCGGCGGAAGATTATTTGGTAAGGAGAATGCACCAGCTTATCTGCAAAATTTGGTCGGAAGAAAGTATGCCCGATGAATGGAACCTCTGCATCGTGAGCCCCATCCACAAGAAGGGAGATACTCGGTTTTAAGCCCGGAAAGTCAACATCGACCAAATCTTCACACTCCGGCAGATCTTTGAAAAAATGCACGAATTCCAGATCGATACACACCACCTCTTTATCGACTTCAAGGTCGCCTATGATAACGTATGTGAGGAAGCATTATACAAAGCCATGTTCCGTCAAAGTGAGAAAGAACACCACGGAACCCTTTGATATCAAAAAAGGTTTAAGACAAGGTGACGCCCTATCATGTAACTTCTTTAACATCATTCTTGAAGCAATTATAAGGAACTCTCAGGCCAACATCAGAGGTATAATTTTTCAAAAGTCCGTTCAATTACTTGCATATGCAGATGATATTGACATTATTGGGAGAACTCAGCGTGTGATGGAGTGTGGAGGAGAAGATTCAACGACGTACATTACGGGCTATATAGAGAATCTTTGAGTCCACCCCTGAGGGACATCGAAGCAGAGGAAGACCCCACCTCAGGTGGCGCGCACAATTGGAGAGTGACCTCAACCAACTTGGTGTGCGTAACTGGAGGCAGCTAGCTAGGGTTGTTGGTTGAGGCCGTGGACCACCCTGGACTGTGAGCGCCATCTAAAGAAAAGTAAAGTAAGCATTGACTATCGATATTTCTTGTTGATCTTCTTCAATCATTATGAACTGGTTTGACACATCAAAACCCCTTCTAGGCTGTAAAAGTGTAAACCAAAAATTAGATGCTGATAAAAACTATATGAATTATTATGTTCAATTCATATATTACTTCCTTCTGTTTTCTAATATAACAGTACATGATCTAATTACGAAATAATAAAATATTTCTGCAAAACTCAGTAAACTAGCGCCAACAAAAAGTCCAGTAGTTCCACCCATAGATACTGAAATGGAATTAAATGTAGCAGGCAGGCGATAGTACGTCTTTTAAATACTCACCTACCAAGTCCAGTTTTCCCCGAGTAACTATTCGCTTATAACGCTCAGTGGGTAGCTCCATAAGTGATATCAGAACCTTTGAAATTGGATTGTGGTGGCCATAAATACTATTGAAAAGATTCCGTAAATTTTAGGTTTAGACAGATTTCATTGGATATACGACTCACTTTTCCTTGTTATCATGTATCGTCGATATGTCCACCTCAGTGCACGAGGGCAAACAATCACATACGAGTCCTTTACGCCCATGTGACCATTTTGCCACAACTACTGATAGATCATCGTAGTACTCATTTAAACACTCCAGTCCGGTCATATTGCAATACAGCCATTCATCAGTATTTGGCATCAGGTGATTTGTGCAATTACACAATCGCATCTGCTTATCACTGCGACATTGTACAATACAAGCACTGTAACTGTAGTACTTGTGCACAGTGAGAATATTTTCATCACTAAAGCGACAATTCCTCTGCTGAACACTTGTACTGCGTGCCTGCTCATCATTTTGAATATCTCGCTTCGAAATGTATCGGCTGGAAGGATAGTACTTATGGAAGCTCTGCAGGCTATAAACAACAATGACTTGCTTACGAATACGAAACATAAGGACCAACTGTTAAGATGTCTGTCTTTGGTGTAACCAAATTTGGAACTTCCTCTTCACCTAGAATGTAGACCTACGCAATTCCAGGTGCATTATTAAATAGAATTAAAAAATTTAATTCTTCTTTTTTAATGAAATAAATTCATCTTTTGTGTTTATAAAATACCAAACTAAAAAACCTTGATTAAAGTTTTGCCTTCAGGGTGATAGTAAACTTTGTAATTATTTGCATAACAACAAAAAGTTGAAAATACATGCTTTACTTTTGCGGAAATTTAATTTAATTTACCCTCCATGTCACTTGATTAGGAACAGACAGTTTTTTGTTTTAATTTTACGATATTTTTCAAACCCTTTGCTAATCTGGGAAAAACCAATTGCAGAAGGAATGAAGGATATATTATGTTTATATTGTAAAAAGAAAAATGGGATTAAGTTGATAAATTGAACTTTTATGACACTTTTCCCAAAAGGTTCATAAAATTGACCTATTTTTTTCGTGTCACTTGATTAGGAACAGTAGCTTTATCCACCTGTTACCATGTTTTAAATCAAATAAAAGGATACTTTGAGTATTAGGGAGCTTAGTTTAAGTAATACCTTCATACAATTCACAACTATGGGTAAAGGAAAGACATTAACCAAGGAGGAAATAGGCCAAATTCGAGCTTACCGGGCACAAGGACAATCCATCCGTTACATAGCCAGCAAGATTGGAAGAGGCGCCACTGTTGTTAACAGCTTTATTAAGGACCTGGAGAACTATGGAAAAACCCGCAAAGGAAGAGTCAATAAAGCAATAACATGTCAGGAAAGGCGGGTGATACTGAGAGCTGCTTCAAATTCAAGGCCCTCCGTAAGTAAAATTGAGGCAGAAACTGGAGTTACAGCTAGCAGATCGACTGTTTATCGCGTGATACAGAAGGCCAGCCATATTCGCCATCTAAAAATGAAGAGGAAAGCACCATTTAATGCGGCACGTAAGATCCAGCGCCTTGAGTTTGCAACAAATGTGACAGGTGGAATCGAGAGTCAATGGACAGCTGTTAGGGAGCTGTTAAACAGCTGTTAATTTGGACGGACCTGATGGATACAGTGTATGTACCTGCTAGGAAAACTCTCTTCAAAACTTATAATAAATCAGAGTATCGACCACAATTTACACCCCTTGATAGTAGGGAGCACAACAAGGGATATTGAGATTTGCTCGAGCGCAGCAGATTAACATAGTTTAAGTTTAAGTTTATTTATATAAGTAAGGTATACATTAAGACTTGGTCTTTTATAGTACAGCAATGGTGGAAAGAATTATGTATGTAATGCAAAAAAAAAAAAAGTAATTCTTCATGTTATACAAAATTAATTCATTAATACAAAAAATTTTATACAGAATAAGAGAAAAAATAAAAAAAAAAAAAAAAAAACAATGTTTAATGAAAAGTTTAGAATAATAGTATAAATTGAAAATTAAGATAAGGAGAGAAGAGTAGAAATGAAATAGAAAGATGAATTTTTGCATATACCTTTATTTTGATGTTCTAAATGTTCTCTCAAAAGTCTCATAAAATCTCGTGTTTGCGTCGTAAGTTATTCAAGGTCAAAGGTCAACAAAATCAGTTTTTCGCGATTATCTCAGTTCCTGTTGCTCCAATGATGTTAACATGTACTACAAAATTGTAGAGCATAAAATTTGCAACAAATTTCATTGTAACCATTTTTTTCATGCGCTAAACCGTTTTTGATATAGAAATAAAGGTATATGCAAAAATTCAGCTTTCTATCTCTCATTCCGAGATTTACCCCTTTTTTTATGCTAAAATGACTGGACTATTATTGGGAGAACTCAGCGAGCTGTCAACGGCGCGTTTGCAAGCATTGAAACGGAGGGGGCGAAGACGGGTCTGGCTGTTAATGAGGACAAAACGAGGTATATGCTGTTATCGAGAAAGTAGGTTATCAACATCGGCGAATCGGACAAAACGTCACAAATGGGTGGAGAAAAAGCCTTAACCGATGCGGAAAAAGGACAAATTAAAGCTTAAAGGACGCTCCCCTATATTTATTGCCAAATTAGCTAAGAAAATCGAGAGGAGCCGTAACGTTATATCCATATTTTTAAGTAAGGAGTCTAACTATGGATAAAAACATGAAAGGCAGCATACACAGTGTGCTTGGAGCTCAATTTCGCTAAATTATTTGTATTTGCATCCCTTTCAAACCGGATGTGTGAATTTTGGAACAGAAAGGTAGCTAAAAACACAATTGAAGATTTTTAAAAAAATCTAAAATACTCCAATTACCTTAAATTTAGTTAAAGTTTATGTTAAAAGAAGCAGAATTCTCTAAAATGTGTTTTTTTTCGTTTAATTGTTCTATTCAAGTGGTGCAAAATTATAGGACCCACATTTTGCTGGTTTTAAGGTAATAATTTTTGTTAATACTTATAGGTTTAGATTTAAATCTTCCTTCTGATCAAATCACAATAATTAAATGAACTTTAATTTAAAAAAAAATTGAGTCTCTAGCATGCTCAGTTTGGGACCAATGGGAAAAAGAAAACCGATCTGCGGAGTGTGCTATTCAAGTGGCGCGGAGTGTATGTTTGTTTCGAATTATTAAAGCATACACTAGTCGGCATACGTATTTTGACAAAACTAAAGTTAATTGTGCTCATAATTTGAAACTTACTTCATGTACATTTGGAAAGGCCATTTAAATTCCGTTTGAAAACTTTTAAAAATCTCTTCGGTAATATTTTTTATGATTTTTTGAAAATTGGTAAAAATGACTATTTTAGCAACTTTTTCCTCCTTTTCATACAAAATTTTTCTGAGATCATCCCATTCAAAAAACCATAAAAAATGTTAGCGAAGAGATTTTTGAAAAAAAAAATTTTTGCAGTCACTATTAGAATTGTTTGAAGAAACTTTTTGCATCAAAACATTTTTTTTTTTTTGGGACCGAGGAAAAAAGTCAAAAAAGTAGGCTTTTACAAAAGTTCTAATTTTCAATGGGTAAGGAAAGTTGTGTATCATTCAAACGGAATTTAAATTACCTTTCCATTGATGCCAAAATTTACATGAAGTAAGTTCAAATTATGAGTAGAATTAACTTTAGTTTTGTCAAAATACTTATGCCGACCAGGTTGAACAAAATACAACAAAAAACCATAATATTGATCAAAACAAGTCAGCTTATTTACTTACATTTGCTTCTGTCATAATTTGCAGAAATAGCGATCCTGGTCCGGTCACTCGATTTGAGTACATATTGAGTTTTTTAGTCATAGGACTACACGCAGAAAATATTATATTCGAGTCTATAATTATTTCGATTGAAAAATAAAACGCTTACCCAGTTTGCAAGGAGTTAAGTGCATAACATATCCCAAGTTCGGTTTCCATTTTCACAAAATACTGACAGCAATCGAAGGGAGTCTCATTCCAGGCGCACAGTGAAATAGTTTCCTCACAGCTACTACGAACTAGCTTGGCATAATACGAGAAATTTGATGCGAAGCAATTCACTGCCAATTCGTTTTCTCCACACTCATGAACAGTATGATAGGATTCACCTCGAAAGAAAGCAATTTCGCTGAGCACTTCCTCCAGCGTGAAATCATGATCGCTGCCCCAAAGTCTGTATACGAAATCAAAGTGTTATTCAATCTTATATAGCTATGTATTGTCCTACTCTTCGGCTATTTCCTGTATTCGATCCATATTCTTCAACTCACAGATAGCAATTGCTGGGAAATTTGTCTCCCAGTTGTTGTACGAAGTATCGGATACAAAGCTAATTGCATTGTTCTCGAACGCATCTACAAAGAGAAAATACATTTTAGATAGATTTCAACTCCAAAACAATCGATTTACCCAGGGAAGCGGATATTAACAGTGATGATGCAAACCATGATGCCAGTACACAGGCTATCCAGAATAGCTTTTCAATGAAGGATGCATCCTCGTCGACAATAAATCGCGCTCCATGGAGGGTAGAATTTTTCAAATACTCGTGAAGAATGCGTGGAAAAATCATTTTCGATGTAATTGACGAGAATTGTTGACTTAGACTGAGCAAAATTGTTATACGAGTCCACGAGTAAGTATGTCGAATGTTACCACTTGTAATGACTTCAGGTGTCGGTTCACACACTTATCTACCAATTCGTATCTAGGACATTCGAATATTTCACATTGTCCTGTGTTATAGTATACTGAAACTAATATCGTATGTTATGGCCATCATGGGTAATGTTTGAAAGTTTTGCGCTCACAATTGTATGCAATTGTAATTGTCTCAGTAAAAACTATTCACCGATAGAGTAATCAAAAAATAAATTTCTCCAAGAATGTAACTTGAACTACGTCATAATTACTAATTGTAGTCTGACACAGCAGGACAATTACGAATTTTGGTGTTGACAATGGAATACTGTAAATTAATGTACAAACAATTGTGGTTGAATGTAACACATTTTGCTCTAGTGCTGTTTATTATTAACTAGTAGTTCACCCGCCAGCCGCTCTGTCCGCCGATAGATGATTAAGATTTTTTTTGATAAAATATAGAGAGAAAAGATAAATGATTAGGTATAAATACCAATACCAATAATTTGCCACCAACCCAACAGAGTTATTTATATCGCAAATCCAGTTTTGTCTCAGTTTCCCCAATTGCACACAACAATAGTGCAATTGAACAATTTAAAATTTCAGCAAGCAACGATATTTGAATGGAATTTCCGCAGTCTCTTTCCTTCTTCTGTGTTTTTTTTTTGTTTTTTTGGAGAAGTTTTGAGATAAGCTAGATCCAGAGAGTTCTTATTCATATTAGTGCATCCACAATTGGCTAAATGAGTTTATCTATACCGCAGTATTCTATATTTGTCCATCTATAACGTTGCACGAGCTTTCACTATTATTGTCAGAGGAGTATAATCCAGCTAAATATAGAAAATATTTAGCTATCTCGCTAAGAGACACTGAGGACGCTATGAAGTCTGAATTTGTCCTAAAGCGGTCATTCATGCGTAATCGGCTGTCATTCTGTCTGTCTGCCGCGCCCGCGAGATACGATTGTCACTACCTGAGGGATTTAAATGAATGTCTGATCGCCTTGTCAATGCTTTTGTGACTAAATAACTGATTATTTGTGTTTAACTGAAGTCATTACGTTACCGAATAAGTTCGTCAAACTTTAATGTAAACTTCTCCTTAAATGTAATCTAGTACAATTAAGTTAACTTTAGCAGCAAGCCTCTACGAACTTTCCTAGCATGCACTTCCTATCATTAAAGGCAACAGAAATTAGTCTATTCGATTGACAACCAGCAAACAAATAATTTGTCTCAGCAGAGAATGCCATCGATAAAAATGAAATCTTTTGTTCATTAATTTGGAAAGTTTTCATTTGTGTCTGTGGTCGGCGAATCGATTGCTTTAAAATAAACAAATATCATGACACAAATTGACAAAATCCAATGCGTTACACTGCACGATTTTTTATAGTGTCGAATATTTTTTGTTCCCTGCCTCTCTCATTCAGCTCATGGCGAAGCGAGTATGTCATAGCGTCATAGGCTTTGGGACATAAGTCAACTATTCCTTTGACTTTAATGTTACTAAATTACTTCAATGTAACATGTCCAGTCCATGTTTCCCATTGCAATGTAACCATGAGTAGTCGATTTGTCTGTCCCGGCTTCACTTTGTAGGATTATACCTCTTCTGTAGTATATTATTTAGACATATTCTTTACTGACGATGGCTAGAGGACCAGTGACACACAGGCAAACCAAATGTTGAGTCTTGTGCAGGACCCTTAAACTAGTTCCCTTTTTATCGTATAAGTATTTAGACTACAACAGTCGGTCCAGGACACTAGAGGATACGTTCTAAAGTCATTTTCATAGGCTACGATGGCTGCATATTACCTATAGTTCCCCATGTCTATTCTCGCAACGATTCCTTTATGGGAGGCTTTTTTCTTTTCGGGACGCATGAAACTATTGAAGAGACAATTTTATGCTAAACCAAAGCTGCTCTTTGACAGCCGTTCGTGATAGGTGGTGCAGTGAAAGAATCCCTTTAGATATAATTTGTTTATTTCCGCTCAGTAGTCCAACAAACTAACAACTCAACTACTGCGACCACAATAATGTGCTTATATCTGACCACATTTTGGAAATAAAAATTCTTTTGAATATTCTAAAAATATAACATTATAAAAAACTAGCGTAGCCCGTGCACACTTCGTAGTGCAGAATAGTTAAATAGATAAACAGTTTTTATTGTAATGCTCTGTCGTACACAACATTTTTTTTTCCAGAAATCGTATTGCCTAGATAATATTCTTAACTTACAGGACAATGAATTATTCATATCAATGTTACACATTTTAGAAACTTTGGCTTCCAATTCCAAGACTGTCGAAGAAGCTGTACACAGGAATTGTATTATTTAGGTCTTAGATAATAAATGCGAGAAATGAGAATAAATCGATTTGCTGGAATTTTATTTCTGCCTTAACCTGAAATACAGCAATACGAACAAAACAAAAAAAGGATAATGAAAATCGGCCCAGCGGTTATCGAGATATAATATCATCGAGTTTCATCCCATAGAGAAGATGTTTTTTGTATAGCAGGTATAAGATTTTGAATGTTTTTTTTATGGGCGGTGACACGCCCCTTTGTCCAATTTGACCAAACTTCACAGGACCACTCCAGTGCCAATAACTAAGATTATCTGTAAGTTTGAGCTCAATCGACTTGGTGGTTTTTGAGATATACGATTTTGAATGTTTTTTTTTATGTGCCACGCCCCTTCGTCCAATTTTGACCAAACTTTACAGGACCACTCCAGGGCTAATAACTAAGATTATATGTAAGTTTGAGCTCAATCGATTTGGTGGTTTTCGAGATATACTATTTTGGATGCTTTTTTGTATCCGCGGTGCCACGCCCCTATGTCCAATTTTGACCAAACTTCACAGGAATCATATATGGACCAATACCAAAGATGTGTGCAAGTTTGGTTAAAATCGGTAAATGCGTTAAGGCGTGAATCGACGACAAACATTTTAAGGCTACATTTTTATATACATAATATAGATATAGACTAGCTGTACCCGCCCAGTTTTGCCCGTGCACAGGAATTGTATAGCTTAGGTCTTAGATAATAATGTTCTTTCGTAAAATGCGAAAAATTAGAATAAATCTATTTTCTGGAATTTTTTTTCTAAACCTGAAATATACAGCAATACGAAAAAAATAAAAAAAGAATCATGAAAATCATAGAAGATGTTTTTTGTATGGGAGGCGTCACCCCCGTTTGTCCAATTTTGGCGTGGCGATATCGATAATGGATGTAATGTATTGGATATATAATGTGCACCCTATGCATTGCCCTTCCTCTCCTTGATCATGCTACTTATTTGTAATGCTGTATTTCCTTTCCTTTGTTTCCCTCTTCCCATGGAATCCGAACAACTACCTACCCCAACCCTACACTCTTACCATACACCATATCGAATGAAATTCTGATGTGAAACCTGTTTTGTATTATACGTCTCTTCTCTTATGAAGATTATTAATATACCCCATCAGCGTTGCCGCCGAAAAAAAAAACAAAAGCGTGCCACTTTTTTCAGAGGAGCGTGCCCTTAGCGTGTCCAAAGAAAAAAAAGCAAAGATTTTTCCAAACCCAAATAAATATCTATTTCATTTTTGGTTTTAATTTGGGTTAAATAATGAAAAAATAACAAATTTTTAATAAATATTACATTATTTACTAAAAATAAATATATATGTAGGTATATTGTACATGTACATGTACATACCTACTTACATAAAAATTAAAGAATTAAATTATTCGGTTGAAAGTTTTGGCAATTATTTGGCTTAACGCCAAACGGAAACAAAAAACGAAGAAACAGTTATTTCCATTTCCATACGACCATACCGCAAGAGAAAAGAAAAACAAAATAAAATATTCTCTGATAGAGACAGATCTATATTTTTTAATTTAGAAGAATGGGTGCGTTCATAAGTATTCAATTGAATTGAATTGAAAGGCCGCATCCAGCTCTGTTATTGAAATGTAATCGTGTGCTTACACTTTAATTATTTGAGTAAGGTGAGAGAAATGAAGAAAGCGTGCCGTTTTCAATTTTTGCGTTCCACCGTGCCACAAATAAATTTGCGTGTCCAAAAAGCACGATCGTGCCACTTCGGCAACGCTGTACCCCATGCCATACTGACATAGGATCATAATATACATACCTACATTACATATACAACTGACCACTGCGAAATCAAATCAACATAATATGCTAGTGTTGTTTTGTTTGTCCTGTCGCATCGCACGATCGTAAAAGTACAAACATCCATTTGTAGCAAGGTATAATATTGTATGTACATATATATTTTCACTTCAAAAAATACATACGTCATATCAGAATGAAATTCCTACTACGTTGCGTGGCGATATCGATAATGGATGTAATGTATTGGATATATAATGTGCTGTGCACCCTTTGCATCGCCCTCCCTCTCAATGATCTTGCCACTTGTTTATATATTGCATTTCCTTTCCTTTCCTTTGTTTCCCTTTTCCCATGGAACCCAAACAATTACCTACCCCAACCCTACACTGTTACCATACCTCCTATCGAATGAAATTCTGAACTGAAATCTGTTTTGTATTATACGTCTCTTCTCTTATGAAGATTATTAATATACCCTATGCCATACTGCAGCACGCTCGACGCACCCCATCCCCATCCTGTATGCATCGGACATACGATCATAATAAACATACCTACAATTGACCATAGCACTCACTGCGAAAACAAATCAACCCTTTTCGAATGTGTAGTATACGTATTGTTTTTGTTTGACGATCGCAAAAGCATAAACATCCATTTGTAGCAAGGTATATGTGTATGTATATATTTTCACTTCAGAAAATACATTTTGGCTAAAAACTGTTCCCAAGGACGTGGCTATAAACGACATAGCCTATAGCAGTCTTACAGTCTTAAGGAACATTTTAAAAAAAGTGTCATCGAAATCTGTCCAGTAGTTTTCGAGTTTTTAGCTGACAAAGAAAAGTCCTACAGTTTTATTATATGTATAGATATAACAAAAATCAATTTATTACCCTAAATGAAACTTGTTTTACATTAAATAAAAAAAAAGAAACTAAAAACGAAAACTAACTTAACGAATAATTATTATTTTAGCTGTCACTTTGCTTCTGTCTTTGACCAATCATGCCAACGTGTTGATATCTCGAGAAATGATTTTCCACGTGTCTCTGGTATAAAAACCAACGTAAATAAGAACTCAAAGAGGCACACACTTGCAAATATCCACAAGAGTCCTGTAAATCCAATTAATTCCGCACACGTATAGTAGAACTGTAATTAAAAATAATTTAATTTCGATATTGATAAAAGAGGTAAAGTTAAATTAGTTTATAATGGAATAGATTATTGTAGAAACTAAATCAAAGGTAGCCTAAATGTCCTTGACTATACGAACGTACTAAAATAAAAAAAACTCGCGTTAACCCGATTTTCAGAGCTGTCCTTAAAATCCATTGTCGTTTTGTTGCCGTACGCATTAAATTCAATGTCGAAATTTGTCCTTTTATATGATGAAGTAAACAATTCCAAAAGTGTTCTCAAAATATTTTCATTGAAGAAAATAAAGGGTGGGCCACCTAGTGGTTTTTTTTAAATCATAGGTTATTTTGTCACTGACAGCTGTTTCCCTCTTGACAGAAAGTCCAGTATCATACCTCCGCGGAACGAAATAAGTCGCTTTACGCTTGAACAATGTTGGGAAATATTGAAAACTTATTTCCAAAGTAAGTGCTGTGTAGCCCAAACAGTGCGTTTTTTGAAAAGAAGTTTTGGCCGAAATGAAGCACCCACCCACCCAAGCTGTATACGCTAGTTTGTGCAAAGAGTTCATGAGACTGGTATGCTAGTGGACAACACTCATGATCTTTTGCGCACCAAATTCTCAAATCGTGTTATCAGCCGTCTTGGCGATGTCAATGCCAGTTGGCCGCCTCGGAGCTGCGATTTGACCCCTTTGGACTTTTTTTGTGGGGAACCGTGAAGAACCGATGTTATGCCAACAATCCGGAATCGATTCAATCACTTAAGGTCAATATCATCCCAGCAATCCGTGAGCTACAGCCCGAAACCTCAACAATGTCTTGGAAAATTGGAGTGACAGAATGCGCTACTGCGAAACCAGCCGAGGCAGCCACTTGAACGACGTTGTATTCCATAATGTTTGCTCTTACTAATAACTAAATTTTGTTCATTTTATTGGATTTAAAAAAAAAACTTGTATTTGGCCCACCCTGTTTGCAATTCCACGTAAAACCACATCTTGAAAGAAGAATCCGAGATATTTGTGAACAATTCATCTTAAAATCTCAGGCCAAATATATGTTTCGCCAAAGTGCACGCAAAAGAGTGAAAGGCGAACATCTACAGTAAACTTATGCTCTAATGCTTATAGGAAGATTATATAAATGTAATAGGAACGATATGCAAAAAAGGTTACGTTGTCAAAAAAATTAAAAAAATATCAACCATACCCATACCTGTACAATTGACTGTTAAATTTGAAAGTACCCAACACCAACCACTTAAAGGACTAAAATGACGGTTTTATGGTATGACTTGAAAGAGCTCCTCTTCCAAACACCAGAAAAGATAAACTCTGTTGTTGAAAACAAAGCCACTTTTAGTATTAAAATTCCAAAAAAAAAAAACAAATTCTAAGATATGCTGAAACTAAAAACCCAACAGCAAAATGCAAATCTCCACCCAACTATCACTTGATAAACAATAAAATAGTAAACTCACCTTCACTGTAAGGAATGCCAGCAGCCACATAAAACTTATTGCTAAAGTACTGACAGATCCTCGAATCTGAGAAGAGAAAACAATTTCAAAAATATTGTCTTCCGGTTTCCAATTCAACTTTTGCATACCCTTGGCGGAGCAATTTCCGAAATGACCACATGGGTCAGTGGATAGAATCCTATGTTTGCTATGCATACATGAGCGGTAAGGAAACTCAATGGAAGCCATTCCATCTGTTCTGCATTTAACGGCAGCAGTCCTTCGTAGGTCATGAATACTGCCAAGGTAACCAAACAAAGTCCTGACAGCAATGTTGTTATACACAAAAGTATCTGAAAATCAATTTTAAATAGACTACACCTAATTTTGACAATAATCCGCTTACCTTTCTATTGATTCTGTTTTGAATCAAATATCCTCCAAGGGATCCTATTAGTTGTCCGGCAGCCAATACTATTGCTGACCAATGTGCTGGTACAGGACTGCTCATTTCCTTGAATATTGTTCCACCATAATTGAGAATGAGAAAAATTCCACAAAATTGTGATGTAATCGCCAGAACAACACTTATGGCCATCAAACGTGTTTTATAGCCCATTGAAATGTTTTCATCGAAACTCGTTTGTCCTTTTTGTAGCTCGGCGAATTTTCGAACCTCCTCGATGAATTCTGGTTTTTCTCGGTCGTCTAATTGGCGAATACCACGAAACCACCGCAGGGACTTTTCCATCATTGCAACATCACCCTTTCGAACGAAATAGTAGGGACTCTCGGGCATGAATGGGAAACACATGGTGAACAAGAATGCGAGTGATACACCTATTACTGGTATGTAATCATATGGAACAAATGAAGCCAATACAAAGCCTACAAGAATTCCCAAATTTCGCATTGGATCTATGGTTGCCTCCAATTGGGGGCGATTTTTTTCTTCCGCTGTTTCCCTTATGTACATTGGTAGTACGGTGAATGCTCCACCAGCGGCAAGACCACCAGTGATGCGGGAACTATAGATGTGATCGATGTTGTAACCGAACAGAACGCAGAACCAACATCCCTGAAAATGTGTAATTCAATTAAAAAATTGTGAAACAAAAGGTCTCCGAAAAACAGCCTGCGATGATATTTCAGGGCAAGGCAAACTCAATTAGGAACTCACAATGGCGAGTATTGATGGTCACCAATAAGATTCCATGAATTTATTAAAGATTCAAAAAAATGATGTAGTAAGCAACAACAACGTTTTGTAGTCGGATTGGTAATTTTTCACTTGGTTGGGGCTTTCTTTCATTAAAAATTTAATTTTTATTTTTTATTTTTTTAAATTATACCCCGATGTAAAATCGATTCTAAATACGTCTGTATTAGAGCCTTTTTAAGAAATATCACCCAAAAAAAATGCAAACAGACCCAAAAACAAAGAAACTACTTCCCAATTTAATAATAATTTTTGTTGTTGTTTGGCAATTATTATTTTAGGGCAATTTTGCACAAATGGAATGCGGCCAAATGGCCTTTGGACTATATATATTTAAGTTGAAGGTTAGATATGATTATTGGTAAGGCGCTATATTAAAGTAGAATATAATTTTATTTGGTCACTGGGGCGTATGTGGAACATTTTTTTTTATAAAGGTTGTCGATTGTGCGACTATGACAACAATCGAATTTCATTATAAAACGTTACAGATAAATTCAAGTATTGTTATTTACCTTCTGATAAACAAAATGGCGGAATTTACATGACTGAAGATCAATTGCAAAAAAATATATACATATTTAATTGGGGACTGTGGCGTATGTATAACTTTTTTTTTCAATTTTGTTCTGGGTCTGAAAATACATTTGCAATAGGTTTTAGATGTTTAGAAGCATCTCATTTGAATTTTAGTTGATAACTTCGTTTTTTCACGAATTGACATCAGAGGCGAGCATTTTGACTAGATAAAGATTCTGAGCTACAGCTCTTGGCTCACAGACTCGCTACTCACTACTCGCTGACCTATGACTATTCCGTAGATCAGAGGTTCCCAATTTTTTTTTGGCAACCGAACTGATCATACTTTTGATATGATTGAAAGTAGTTTGATTAAATGGACAAGCCAGGCCCTGGGCATAAAACAAATCCTCTCGGCGATAGTCTTTGAACCAAAGATTCGTCTTGAGGTATGATTCACAGTCACTTGTTGATTGAAAATCAGTATAGTCTCGGTGAAAATCGAGCAAACAGTGCATCTAGATCAGATGTGGTGGTCGTCTACTGATGAGCCCACCCACCACATCGGGGCGAAACGCATTACTGGAGTCGAGGCCAACACAAATTGTGATCATACTTTTTTTTGGCGGATCCTCATTTTCATAATAAAACCAGTAAGACAATTATCTTCGACTATGCCGAAGCTCAAATACCCGGTACTATATTATTGTAAAATAAAAAAAAATATTTTAGTATTAAAAAATTATATTTGTATTATGTATATATTTTATGGGTACTTTTTATTCGACCAAGCTCATTTTTTGTCAAAAATTTTTAAATATTATTAAAACAATATGTGGAAAGTTTAAACTTGCTATCTTTACTGTAGCTATTTAAATTTAATTTTTGACATAAAAAGCTATATAAATCTGATATTTTTGTATGGGAGGTAGTAGTAGTTTTCATCCGATATTGCTCATATTCGAATTTAGCCTCAGTTTGGTGGATAAAAGCTTACGTACCAAATTTCAAGTCGATAGCTCTTAAATTACGGCCGTAATCGTGCGGACAGACAGACGGACAGACAGACGGACATCGCTAGATCGACTAAGAAAGTGATGCTGATCAATAATATATATAGTTTGTCATACCTACAACGCCTCCTTATGGGCGTTACAAATGGAATGACAAAGTGAATATACCCTCACCACAGTGTGGTACCGGGTATAAAAAGTGAGATTACGCTGCCGTAAATTCTTCATTGTTAGATGTTGCGAGGAATTTCACGAAATTATTTCTCTCACTGTAGCCTCAATCAGGTGGAAATACTTGCGATTAAAGAAGTCTTACCTTGGCTAAAGAAATCGTGATATGTATCTTCTGAAGATATAAATAATCGTTATAACCCCTACCAGCTTAGAGAGCGATGACCTGTCACACTGCAGAAGTTTGATTGTCCGAGCGTTGTTCCGCAGAAATTTTGGAATTGAGCCATTCTCCGAGCCATTTCACATAAGTTTGAGCCACTTTATTTAAGAGAAAGGGTGGGGGGGGGGGGTGCTTTACTTGATGAGATTTCTTTAAATTTTTTTTGTTTGGTAGTTCGCTGGAAGGCAAAATCATCGAAAACCATTGCAGAACTATTACGCGATTACGGGATGCTTCTGGAAGAGTGAGGGACCTTAAACCGATCTTAAAAAAAACTCCAGAAGTCGTTCGACTAATATCTCGGCAATTTATTTTTTTGAGTCATTTTAAAAAATTGAGAAGATAAATCCGCCGTTTGTCGGATTTCTATAAATTTTGATTGAAAATATTACCTACTTTCTTGGTCTTAGCTAACTCTTATAGATCAAGAGGTCTTACACCCGCCTTAATATCCTGATTACATTGTCAGTATTTAAAAGTTCTGTTTTCCTTGTCAGCAATGTAAACCGCTAAAGTACTCTTTCAAATAAGCAGTCCGAAGCTTGAAGCAGGAAACACACAAATAGATAGGAGCGTACTTCTAGCATAAGGTAACTTCAAGTATCATCTAAAGACGATGAGATTTCTGGAGAATGAAGCTTGCAGGCCATACCTTGAAGACGTGGAAATCGCTTCATATATTCCGCAACAAGAGTAAGACTATTGGGCTCAAAATGGTTAGTCTACCAGAGAATCAACCCTCAAACAGATGGTGGCTCTAATACGGGGAGGTACAGCCATAATCCATGACACCACTCTGAAGGATATAGAGAAACGAAACAAATATGCCTGATGTCTGTCAGAGATTTTTTTGTTACCTATACTTAGATGGCGCTACAGTCCGGGCTACAGTCCGGGGTACAACTGTCTCTCCGGGTTGGAATCAAAGACTCTTCGGGTCAGAGACATGACTCTGTATAGTTCGTCTCTAATGGGAAACATTTCCATACATTATTCCCGATAGGAATTTGAAATGCTGAATGAGTGCGTTTACTTGGTTGAATCGCTTTAACCAGCGATTGTTTTGTGACGGGGTTCAGTTGAGTAAATTTAATTTTTTTAACATTCGTTTTTTTTTAAGAACGAAGTTTAAGTCTTAAGAAAAATGTGAGCCATTTCTCTTTGGCTCGGAGCATTGAGCCAAAGTTGAAATACTTGAGCCAAATTACCCAATTGGGTACTTCAGCACAACGCTGTGTCCGGCATCTGTCCTGGCCAAAACTTCCGTAATACTTCATAGGAATGTTGTATTCCACACGTTCTCTGACATTATTCTTCATTCTCTGGCATTAGCTTCATGTTTCACTCTTTCATTAACAGTCGGGTTTCAATTAAGTTTCCTATCGAGGATCATTCGCAGATATATCGCGAATCAGCGCTACAATCATTGTCATCATTGTCAGCCTGTTGTATTCTTAAAAAAGCTTCCTAGATTCATGTGGTATCACCAATGACCTTATAATAGTCTAGGAGTGTCGGTCTCTGTCATAACCTAACCTAACCTATTCCGCAAAATGCTATATACATATGATCGGTAGACTCATCGCCTAACAGTTCACTTAGCAACCGCGAGGCCATAATTTTTTTTCCAAAACTCCTTCCTGTAGATGTATTTTAGAAACTATATACTATTTACATAAGTGCAGAACCAGCAGCATCTATCAGCAATCATTTTTGAGGCTCTATTAAAGCGTTGCACATTGATTTTCCAGAGATATGTATTTAAAAACATATAGAGAACATACTCCAATCTTTCGGACATTTTGAACTGATCTACTTGTCTATTCCAGCAAAATATTGATATAAATAGGTACATATAATCGAAAAATGTATTACATAAAGTGAGGATATTTCCAAAATCAAAATACTTTATTGTTCTCTTTGACACAAAATAACAGTGTAAATGACTGGACAGCTTATATATTTGCCAAAGTCAAAAACTAACATCGGATTGAAATGTCATATACAGTGTCCTTTGTAAACCACTGTGATAAAGAAGAGTGTAATTGCATGAATATGAATGGAATGTGTTCCACCAAAAAAAAAGTCTCTATTGGATTCCTTCCTTTCCTTTCCTTTCACTGCCTTAAATATAGTTCCTCATATAATCGAAGCAAACACGACAAGTGTATGTATGCTACAGAACGGTGCTTTCAAAGCAAATATATGGTTGTTCGAAAATGAGATTTTCAGGGAATTTGATTACCTGTCCGTTTTGAAGTAACTACGGTTGCGGGTGTACACTATTCCTGCTGCGTGAAAATATTTAATTCCTAAAGTAAACTGCGGATACGGGTAATTCACTTAGGAAATTTCAGGAGTTCCTTTAAAGTTCATTCCAAATGTAGTCTGCTATATGTAAATAAAATTTGATGGTGGTTTATAAGGAATTGCAATGGGGTAGCGGATATAGTTAGTGCTTGTAATTTTTGCGGCGAAGGTGCGGGCTCCGAGAGAAAAGAATCACATCGCCACCGCTACACCAAACAAGTAGGTAAAAGTTTTATTATTGGTCTGGCCGATACTTGGGTATCACTGGATACAAGTCTTGCAAAACGTTAGGCATGTGAGTTAGTACGTATAAATGGATATATTCCATTTATAATACCTCACACAAAATTTCATTCGACTAGGTTGATTCGTTTGGACTCTCACGTGTTTCAAACAGACAAATATACTGACAGACAGGCAGACGGACATGGCTAACTCCATTCAGAATTTACTGATTCAGAATATTATATACCTACTTTATGGGGTCTCCGGTGACTCCTTCTTGGCGTTACAAATGTAATGAATGACAAAGTGAATATATACCTTCCTGTGGAGGTTGTAAAAAGGATTCTTGTTTTGTAGTACAATGAGCCGGGATTTGTCCGAGTGCTCCAAGCTTCGGAATCCCCTTAAAAAAATTGGCGTTCACGTGCTAGAATTGAAACTTTTTCAAAAGTATCGGATCACCATACACAATAATAATTTTGCAATCATTGGAGAATGGAAGACAACAAAAATATTTCTTGTGAAAAATTTATAAAACATTATTCTGCATGTTGTTAAAGAGACCAATAAGAAAAGAAGATTGCAGCTTGACCATGGCTTGATTGGTTGGTTGAAAGTGGCTGCCAGCTTAGGAAACGCCAACACACTTAGACCAGCATAGGTCCATTGTGATACCACGAAAAACGGATCATATAAGATCTACCTACTAGTTGAAACATTTTGAGATCTTAATATAAAGCGTTCTGATGTCTGTATTTGTCAGCTAATGGAAGGCTCCCAAGTGAAGCTTACTTCTATGGGAGAGAGCTGGGCACGAATACTTTCCTCCTCTTCCTCATCCATACAGCTTCAGCAAAAATCGTTTGCGAAAAAGCCTAGCCTTGCGGCATGATTTCCTATCAGGCAGTGTCCAGTAATGACACTGGTGCCGATATACAATCTACTGAGAGAAATCATTTCGATAGCATCCTGCTTCAATTTTTTTTTGCGATTGGTATGCATAGGGTGCCTTTGTCTGGCAGGATGGGTATAGTTGTTCCAATTCTGGCGAGTTCATCGGCCTTACAATTCCCTCTCATCTCCGTAATAGATGATCGGCAATCAAGGGCTATTTGAGGAGTTATAGAGATGGAGTCCAAGGATTAAATAGCTGCTTGGCTGTCCGAAAGTGCATATTTATCGGATATCTTTAACGGATATGACGTTTTTCTTGAGCCAAGATAAGACTTATTTTATCGCCATCATTTCCGCCTGGAACACGCTACAAAAGTTTGGTAGACGGAAGGAGAGCTTAAGAGTAAAATTTTCGGAGAAACCACCCCCACCAACTCCGTCTTTGATTTTAAAGCCGTCAGTATATAGAATTGAACTGGTTCATCTTCTGGAAAAGTATCCTCATTCCAGATTGCTCTGGAGGGGATGGTGACGAGAAAGTTCTTGTCAAAATTTGAAGATGGGGTGGTGTAGACAGTGTTTTTATGTTGACATTTCGAAGTTCTTCAGAATAGAGTCTTTCCTTAGCCACTGTGAGGTAGCTTTAAGGCAAATGGCTGCACTCGCTTTCATTTACTTGCTAAATATATCAAGGGGTAATAGATGAAACAATATGTAAAGTACCACAGAGGGAGTTGTAAATATGCAAGCTGTGCGCTGGAATTTGCTTAGATAGTCGCGATTTATGGCTTTCTCCAAGGCTGTCCACCAGACAATTATCCCATAGCTATAAGTATTGCATCGGTCTTATAACTGAGATATAAAGCCAGTGGGTTATTCGAGGCTGTAGACCCCATTTATAAGAGTACTACTCTAGTTTTCTTGACTCTTTCGTGGATGTTAAGTTTCCAACTAAGCTTCATATCCAGGATAAGACCCAAATATTTTGCTTTGTCAGAGAAAATTAGGTTGATACCATTGAGTGAGGGAGGGTCGACTGTCGGAATTTTATATTTTTGGGGGCGGAACACTTTGAATCGTCACTTCTCAGCTCTAACACAGACATTGCTAACCTCAAAGTTAAGATGGACGAGATCAAATCTACACTCACTGTAGTAAACAACAGACATGTCTTTACCAAAGCACTCCTTGATGACAAATCTTCTGAGCTCTCCGAAATGAAAAAAAAAATGCTATGACTGTCACCAATGAACTAATTGCCGTCCAGAAAACACTTCACACGCGCAGGAAAACAAATTGGTTGCATGTGATGCACTGCTCATTGGTACCCCGTACATTGGTACATCTGAGAGTCACAAAGCAATGAAAAGGCTCATCAGGTCAGGTCATGGTATAAATGTAGCTACCAAAATTCTTAAAATTGTACTTACCATTTGCAGTAATCCGCACAGCAGCAGCGCCGACTTTGGTCCAATTTTATCCGATGCATAACCAAATATAAGAGAGCCAAAAATACAACCCAAACAAAGGTACGCACCCAACCATGATGCTGCATCTGTATCGATGATTCTACTAAGAGGAGTATCTGCCGATTGATACAATAATATCTGCGATGAAGTGATTCCAAAGAGTAGTCCATAGTTCAAGGACAGCAAGTTGCCTAGTAGATTGGTATGGGGAAAAGGGGAAAAGCGTCTGGAAACAAAATGATTTGCTAAGAGAATCGAAATAAATTCATAGTTACCGATTTTAGTAGCCACCCCCTGGAATAGAGATCCATCCGCTTTAGCCGGAAAACACATTTTGTGATCGTTGTACTTTCGAAATCCGTTATTCAACTGGAAGATGAATCAACTCGGTTGTGGCGTTTTTATCACAATTGTATACCATTGATAAGGGTGGCAACGTGAGTCTACAAAGGTACGAGATAAGCTTTAAATCTTAGCGTAGCTACCTCACACACGTCCCCCAGACTCATGCATAAACATACGTGCAGATACGAATTGTAAACACGAATGAATGGGTGGGTAGACTTATGTGCTAAATTTTGAATGGCAATTCTCAGAATGTAGACTTTTCAGTGAATGACTATACTATGTACTATAGGTACAATGCTGTTGATGTTTAAACTATTAGAATTCAGAGCTGTGGCTTAGAACGAATTTATGGCATTCACAAGAACGTATGTATACGTAAGTTGAAGTAAGTAGGTAAACATGAAAATATTACCTCTGACTGTTGGATGAAAATCTATAAATGCGTGCTACCTGAACGCTGGGTTATTTAGATGGAAGCTAGATGGACCATGGCACTAGAGCAAACTTGGAAGGTTTCCTACTAATGAGTTTTCTGTTGATCAATTTTATGACTCTAACTACAGACATAGGGACGATCATATGGAACTGTCAGAGTTTAGGTACATACAAATAAGTCATTAAAAATCGCGAATCCTTCCCTGATGATGAACCCTGACTTTGACAAACAACTGTTCTGTAAATATGTATACTACATATAGTCCAAATTGATATACTGCCTTGCTATTGTTTGTAGTAACATATAAATATAAAGCAAACAATATCACACCAAAAACATAAATGTAAAAAAAAGAGCCAAGTTCTTCAAAAAGAGGTAGGTTCTTGCCAAGTAAACCTACCAATTTTTTTTAACATTTTAACATTTAACCTTCTTAAACTAAGAACTTGGCGTACATTTAGATCTCATTACTTTTCGTTTCATTGTTGCATGAATTCATTTTGTCAATATTGTTTATACCATGTTTTTATTAATCAATTCAGTATCAGCAACACAATAAATAAAATATATTAAAAAAATATATCTTTATATAAATTTCTGTACGTGTTTGTAACCGAACTCCTCCTAAACGGCTGGATCGATTTCAATGAAATGTTGTGTGTATGTTTGAATTTGTCTAAGGATGGTTTAATTTTACAATTAGACCCAGTAGGTGGCGCTGCGATCAAATAATAAACACTCAACGAAGAAAAAATTAAAAATCAAGAAGCTCATAAATTTCTCGGCACCCGTAGGAGCTAAAGTTGTAAAATTGTAGACATTGATGTGCATTGTCCACACAAACAACCACGCGAAAGTGTGGGTGGGTTTCCTTGACACACGTCACAGGAAATAACGGTCGAAGCACACGGAGTATAGAATCAGTCCAGACATATCGGTTAAACAAAACAGCCGCAGAGCAATTGACGGACAATGAAAATGTACGAGCAGGCAAAACAACGTTGGCCGGGATAGCTAGTATATATAAAATATCGACACTCGTTATCTACTAAAGACAATATAAAAATACAAAACTGTGCTGGAACGCAGAATATAATATACTCAAAGTATTAGCTACTTCGAGAAGTATTTAGAAATGACTTGTACAGTACAATTTTTGCGCCTAAAACGCCTCTATCCACAAGGGTGTAGGGTGGGTTAGGAAAAGTTTCGAATTTTACCTAATTTCCTTACAAGAATCTAAAAATTATTGAAATATGATATTATATCTATTTATTCCAAAAGTATAAATATTTTCGAGATGAGGCAGTTGAGTCAGGATTTGAGAGTTTTCGAATACGCCACCTCTCACGAACGTCTGAGATACATTCGAGAGTAAAAGGTGGTCCATCTATTGGTTTCTTTTGAAATCAGACTTTATTTTGACACTGCTCTTATGCGTGAAAAGGTTTACAGAAAGCCCTTAAAATATGTATTTTCGAAAAAAATTTAGTTGACAGGATGATCTACTGTGAATGAAATAATATCCATAATTACCTAATCAAAAGGTTTACCCTATCAATAAAGCAACAATCGTTAAACATTATTGAAAAGTCATTTAAAGCCTCTTTAAAAAGAAACAAATAGATGGCCCACCAAAATAAAGAGAACATAAAACGAACGACATATTTCGGAAAATAAAAATGTAGCTACAGGTGTGAGCAGCATAGTTTTCTGTGATTAATGATAATGCTGAGTTTCACAGTAGGTGCATTCGAAATTAATTTGTGCATTCGCCAATATAATGAAAAACGTGATATATAATAATTCTACTGATTTATATACATATTTTGAAAATGTATGATAAACCTCTGATTTAAATGAAAACTTAGCCATGGTATTAAATAGGAATTCGCCTATCCTGTCATAACTCACAACTGAATAGGAATTTCCATTTATATGTTTTGAGTGGTGATTGCACACGAAATTAATTTGGCTATAGATAGTATTGCCTTTGATGATTTATCAATCGAAAAAGAAAAGCATTGGAATTGGTATGGAAGGAAATATGTAAAAGCAATGCTTTTGGTGTCTCTTCGATTGGGTTATATGCCCAATGCACATTAATAATAAACGATACATATATGACAGGTAGATTAATAGCTGCCAAACAAAACTAGTTGACGTTCGATGTGAACGCTTTTACGAGTTTTTGCCGAATAATCTGTTATTGGTATGGATTAAAAAGAATATTAGAGAAAGAAAACACTTAAGGACTCTCTTTTATCTGCTTTAAAATGCAAAAGGCCGTACTGTGTGAACGCCTGAAACCATTTGTCAACCAACTGATTGGACCCTATCAGTGCGGTTTTAGGTAAGTAAGTCGGTAAGTCCACAACCGACCAAATATTCACCCTACGGCAGATTCTGAAGAAAACCCAAGAAGTCCAAATCGATACTCATCATCTATTTATCGCATATGACAGCATTTATAGAGACAAGCTATACAGAGCCATGTCTAGTTTTGGCATCCCTGCCAAGCTTATCAGATTGTGCAGAATGACGTTGGAGAACGCCCGCTGAAAATTGTGCACAATTTTTCAAAAGTCTGTGCAACTACTTGCATACGCAGACGACATCGACATCATTGGCAGAACACAGCGAGCTGTCACTGGTGCGTTGGCAAGTATTAGCACAGAAGCTGCAAAATGGGTATAGTGGTGAATGAGGGAAAAACAAAATATATGCTGTCAAGAAGAAAGGGACACACAACATCGACGAATCGGACAACAAGTCACGATAGACAGTTATAACTTTGAGGTAGTTCGGGACTTTGTCTACCTCGGCTCCGCTATTATGTAACTCTGAAAATGAAATCATAAAAAATATTACCGAAGAAATTTTTGAAAATTTTTTTTTACAGTCACTATTAGAATTGTTTGAAAAAACTTTTTGCATCAAAACATTTTTTTTTTTGACCAAGGAATAAAGTCAAAAAGTAGGCTTTTACAAAAGTTATAAATTTTCAATGGGTAATTTTTTTTGATACCGAGGAAAAAAGTCAAAAAAATAAACATTCACAAAAGTTCTAAATTCTAAATTTTTTAAATGGGTACTTAATGGGTTAAGGAAAGTTTTGTATCATTCAAACGGAATTTAAATGACCTTTCCATTGGTGCCAAAATTTACATGAAGTAAGTTTCAAATTATGAGCAAAATTAACTTTAGTTTTGTCAAAATACTTATGCCGACCAGTGTATGTACAAAATAATTACCTAACGTCAAATAATTGTTTCCAATCGATTTCGAAGAGTCTTGAAATTTGTTTCGCCCAACACTATTAGGATGCTACCATCTTATTGATCTGGCCACACATTCACCATTCTACGTAGTCAGAGTCACAAACGCAAATCATTATAGGCAAATAATTATCACGAAAATTGTTTAATTCTTTATTGTGTTCAGTCGCATGAGTAAATGCAAATACATATTTGAAGGTAACATTTTCCGTGAGGCGATTCCGTTGACGCATCTGCCACAAATGGAATGGTTTTAATACGAAAGACTACAGTGTCTTGTTGTAGAATCAAATTTAATTAGATAACAAGCAACCTGTCTGATCATCACTGTTAAACTATAACAATAATGAGTATCATAAGTTAATTTTCGGCGATCACAAGACAACCGAGAGATGACTTTCCGGTCATGTTTACTGTCTAAGCCTAAAAGTTTGACTGATTTAAGAGCACCAAGCGTATTCATTGCCCACGAAATCAATTAAAGAATCAATAATATAGATTGAAGTTCAATTTTATTAACTTTTTAATTGGAATGTATGTACACTACCAGTGAAATATTATTTACATTATATATGTAGGTACATACATAATCTACTTCATATGTCGACTTTGGTTTTTCATGATCTCGTGACATGGAAAAATTGGAAAATGTTTTATTTCTTAGACCCAAGGGCGAGTATTGGCTCTGTAAAAGTATTCAAAGTCATCACCTATTCAATAGATAAGTAAACTCTATACCTACTGTAAGCAAGGATCTACATATATCTGAATAATGACCAATCAAACGCAGTTAGTTCAGAAAAATATTGTATCTTATTGGTAAATGGAACACCATGGATTAAGATATTAAATGCAAATACTTACTTTTGCACTCTTGGTTTATTTAAAGCAGGAAAAGACTGATACAATAATGGTACCAGTTATACAAATCATTGTATTTACTTGTACACTCTTTTGGTCATTCATATGACATGCGCTATATTTACAACACATCACTGCCTAATAGGCGACATCTATCGGGTAGGCAGGGCTGACTTTATGCGACTAAAGTTGCATTTTGCCCCTTTTTTTCTTTCTATCCCCAATGACACCACTTTTTCAAAATTGTCCGTATTTGCCCCTTTTCTGTATTTTGAAAAAATACAGTGGCCGGCATAAGTAATTTGACAAAACTAAAGTTAATTCTGCTCATAATTTGAACTTACTTCATGTAAATTTTGCCATCAATGGAAAGGTCATTTAAGTTCCGTTTGAATGATACAAAACTTTCCTTAACTTTATATACCTACTTTACGAAACTAGTTCGCAAATAATTGGGATCTGAATGCATCCTTTTTCTATCAGCTATTTAGGCCTATTCGGCAAAATCTTTTATCCATTTTTCCTGTTATTCTGTTATGAATTTCCATACAAAAGTTCGAACTGTCAAAAAATCTTTTACGATCTCCAGAATTGGTATTCTGCGTGCAAAAATCTTTTATGAAATCTGTTATAAATCATAACAGAATAAAAGACAGAATTTTGTGACTTTTATCATAAAAGATTTTTATTAATTAGAAAGTTTTGGATTGAAAGGGATAATCTATATAATTTATCGTCAACGAAATGTTTACAAAAGAAGATAGATGTAATAATTGTGCATAAACTAGTGGGTATGTAATCTAAAATAATTTGGAAATTTATATTTTTGCTTTAATTCGCGAGGAACTCAATGTCGAGTAGCTACTTCTCCGGACGGAGCGGCCTATGTTTCGGTAGTTTGGTCATGTTAAACGCATGTCCCCAACCAGGATCCCACGATGTCCTATGGAATCTGTACCATCATCAGGCAGGCGTCCTCTAGGTAGACCTAGGATGAGATGGTTAGATCAAGTCCATAATCTCTCCTCTACCCGTATGGGGATTGCCCTTGATGATTTAGAGACGATGGCGGAGAATCGAGATCTATGGAGGGTCCACTTGAGCAACCTACACCCGCAACCCACTTATGTAATGGATAAGCGGGCCATTGAAAATCATGGAATGAATATTTTTTGTTTAGTCGAAGACACCGATCCCTTTTGCTGGAACTAAGAATAAATAGTAATCCATTTGATCTTCCTATAATGTATGAGTTTTATTCAGCTCTTTAATTTGGATTGGAACAATTTACAAAACACGAATACAACCATTTCATTTCAAATTCAGGTAAATTGTATTTCTAATGATGACAATGTAAAGTTGGACACCTATTTATTTCAAGTTTCTCGCAACACTACATTTTTACGGATACAGTTCATATCAGGCTTTTTCCTAAAAAGATGTTCCAGTATTTATTACACAAAATATACTCTTTTCAGACTGCATTTTAATATGTTTTTTGCACAAATTTGTTCAGGTGCTTACCGTCTATGCATACAAAAAAAAAAACTCTGCGGTTTGTTTTGACAGTTTCGTAACAGATTTTCAAGTTTCGAACTTCCATAACAGATTTTCATAAAAGCTCGAAACCCTGAATACGATTTATAAAAGATCTTTTATGGTCGAGATCTTTTATGATTCATAACAGAAAATTCATAACAGAATAACAGATTTTGCCGAATAGGCCTAATTGTCCTATTGTCATAAGTTTAGCCATATAGCCATAACTTCCATGTTCAAGGCACAATAAGATAAAACGAGAGGAGAATATGCGTAAGTCATTTTAACTTTAGTGAATTTAACTAGTTTTGTGTTTTTTTTGTGTGCCATTTGTGGGCAGATTAGTATTGCCCCTTTTTGTATTCTAATCCCCTTTTTTTTGCGACTTTTTCAAAATCTTCGAAGTCAGCCCTGCGGGTAGGTACTATTCTGACATCTTGCTAAAATATGCTATCGCGTAGGTACATTATTTTCATAACAAAATTTCCTGTTTGCATTTTTCTGTTTACGTTCATAGAGCATCTGATTTGTTTATGAAATACAATTTAGCCCTAGCTGAAATATGAATAAAAAAAATAAACCTTGTGATCAGTATTAGTATTTCTTTAGTTTTCTACACCTTTTTTCGATGTAGTTCAGTTATTTTATTCTTTCTTCTTCTGTAGTACATACTAGTATTCACCTTCCTGATCAGCAGTCATATGGTAAGATTTTAAAATACGCTCACATATTTTTACTCAGAACTAGCTGTACACGCCCAACTTTTCCCGTGCACAGGAATTATATTCCTTTTCCTTAGGTCTTATATAATAATTTTCTTTCGTAAAATGCGAAAAATGAGAATAAATCGATTTTCTGGAATTTTCTTTCTCCCTAACCTGAAATACAGTAAAACCAACAAACCTGTGCTAACACCTACGACTGTCTGTAAATGTTAACTCAATCGATTTTGATTGTGTTTTTTTTTTGTATGGGCAGTGCCACGCCCATTTGTCCAATTTTAACCAATCTTAACAGGTGCACTACCGGGCCAATACCTAAGATTTATATGTAAATTTGAAACTCAATCGAATCGGTGGTTATTAAGTTTTAAGTAGACGAACACAAATCACGTTCCTCTGAAGTTTAGTACGCTGCTCGAGCTAAATTTTAGCTCCCATACAAAATTCTCTCCAAAATTTGTCAAAACTTAATTTAAGCGAATTTATTTAGCCGAGCGGTACGCTGCTTCAGCTAAAAAATCAAATTTTCATTTCAGACTGTACTTTATGTATCTGACAACATTTAGCGCGCCCATTAATGGCTCGGCACATTTTCTCAAGTTAAATTTTGACATATCTGTTGTGTTTTTGTGTTGCGGAAAAGTAAATAAGGATGAGTTTTTTCAATGAATACCTCGATGAGGAATCCTTTGAAAGTGACAAACTTGAAAGCAAAAAATAGCAGACAAGGAAAAAAGAAAGCGCAACGAAAGTTAATTTTAGCTCTACTCCAATTTGTCTCTCAAAACACACTATTCTGTTCGTATGTTTTTTGTTATCCTCTGATAGCTCCGCAACACTCCGGCAATGCTGAAAAGATAACAGAAAATCGTGCAGACGACATTTTGAAAAATGTAACTGCCTATTTAATAATGACGTCACAAAGTTAGACTGCCATCTATATGTCAACAATGTCGTATAACTGAAACTTCTCTCTTTGCCCTTGCAGTGGCGCAGTTATCGCTAAGATGCCGCTGATCACATTTTGACATTTCTCAATATTTCAAAATAATAACAAAAAATAACAAACTCGCAACAGTTTCGGGTAGATATTTTAATAATAATTTATTAAAAAAACTAAATTTTAATACTAAATATCCCAATGGATTCCAAACAAGTTTTATTAAACGAACTTGAAGCCAACAAATCAGTATTTAATTCGTCTGCAAATTCAGATGAAAAAGCAGCTGCATTTCGCAAACAATTTATAATACTCGATCAAATCACCCAGTGAGTATTATACACCCAACTTATATTTTCATATTTTCTGGAAGAAAACAAACTGCTTCAATATTGTAGGTCGTCGTCAGAGTCTGAAAGAATATCTCTGCGCCGGTCTCAATTCAATGAATATAACTTGGGCAGAGATTGCGCTCACAGTACTTTTATTAAAGAGCGAAGCAATGCCGTAGAAAAACGCTTTGGTGATATTCCTCGTGGCTCTTTCAGAGCTACTCTCTTCTCCAAGGAGTTCTTAAGTGGAAATAAGTCTTCCCTTGAACCGGAGTGTTCGGGGAAGTATAAAAGTTGTGCTCATGAAGAAATAAACACGGACGACTTAAAGATATTCTACAATGTCTTGGGAGGAAATACATTTGCGCAGTTGGTTGAATCACCAACAAGAAAGGTAGCCCAGCCAAGCAGTGATGCTTATAAGTCCTCAAAAGAAAATTTACCAACAACAACAGCATCTGGACGACAACTAAGTATGAATCCGTTTTTGACTAAAAACACTTCTCTCCAGAGTTCTTTGCAAACGCCAGGATTTCGAACAGCCAGAGAGGAGTTGATCATACAAAATATTAAGGTATGGACATTTAAGTCTTTTGACGCGAATTCTATTGCATATAAATAAGATCTTAGATATTTATTGGAAGAATGCAATTTTGATTATCTATCTACCCTCATCTCAGTGGAAAATATTTGTTTTGTTATTTCACAGAAAAACGCAGACGTCGGCAGCTCTTCCAATTCTCGAACACTATTCAATTACGGTGCATCGAAAAAGTCGCTAGGTGCACGACGAAATGTTCGCTCTGGATTTGTTCCACCCATACGTCAGGAGGAGTGAGTTCGAACAATGTTTTATCTTCAAGGATGCAAATGACATTTTCTTTTTTTCTAGTAATACCCCCTCGTGCACTCCTCCCGACGCAATAGATGCATCACCCCCGGAACCTACTGACGAACGCTTGCGAAATATCGATCCGAAAATGATTGAACTTATATCTAATGAAATAATGCACAAGTACAAGGCAGTTGGTATGATACAGAAAAAGTCTTTCCATAATTGACAGCACTGACATCCAAATTAACTTTCAGGCTGGGACGATATCGCAGGACTAGAATATGCAAAAGCAACTATCAAGGAAGCTGTTGTGTGGCCGCTATTACGACCGGACATTTTCACCGGATTGCGGCGGCCACCTCGTGGTATACTCCTCTTCGGACCTCCAGGTACAGGAAAGACTTTAATCGGAAAGTGCATCGCATCGCAATCAAAATCGACGTTCTTTAGCATCAGCGCTTCATCGCTGACTTCAAAATGGGTTGGCGATGGTGAGAAAATGGTTCGTGCATTGTTTGCTGTTGCTGCTATCCATCAGCCATCGGTAAGGATGGGGTAGGTAGAAGTCGATCAAGTGTAAATAACCGTATTTGCTGTGTCCTACAGGTTGTATTTATTGATGAGATAGATTCATTGCTTTCGCAACGTTCCCAGTCCGAACACGAGAGCTCACGACGCCTAAAGGTAATGTTCGTCTGATGTGTAATAAATCTAATTATTACCACCCTTTTCAGACGGAATTTCTAGTACAGCTTGATGGCGCTAACACCACGGATGAGGAGAGAATTCTGATAGTGGGCGCCACCAATCGTCCGCAGGAACTCGATGAAGCGGCACGACGTCGATTGGTGCGACGATTATATATACCATTGCCAGAGCTGGCGGCACGCATTCAGATTCTAACTAATCTCCTGAGAACTGTTCGTACTAATATAACGAAGGAGGAAATTTGTGAAATTGGAAATCAGACGGTAGGCTATTCGGGGGCTGATATGGAAACCCTTTGTCGTGAGGCATCTATGGAGCCTATCCGTTCGATTCCATCAGATGAAATAGAAAGTTTTAGCGAGCAAAACGTACGTCCAGTGCAGTTGGCGGACTTTTACTCAGCTCTGCGAAGAGTTCGCGCTAGTGTTTCACAAGAGGATTTGCAACAGTACACCAATTGGAATCGAATATACGGAGCGGGACACTAAAAATGTTGGCCTCTATTTAATAAAGCAAATTTCTAACAACGGTTATGTAATTTTATTTCCTTAAAGCTATTACTTTTTAGGGGTTCATATTATAGTGTACCTTTCATCTGCTTTTTATGTTGTTTTATTATGTTCCAAGATCTTGGAACGTTAGAAAACTTAACGCAACATTCTGGTCACAAAAATAGTGGTTACAAATTTTTACCAGAAATAATCTCAAAAGCCTTGTTACTTGGGCAATCTACCTGATGTCCGCAAGAGTCAATGTAATTCGATATTGTCCGTATTGTCATACACAACAACTAAGTTGAGTTGTGTTCTACAATAGGTGCATGTATTCCTCGCATTTTCTTCTTTCTTTGTGTAAAGATCGGCTCTCAGGAAACAGTCGTCAATTGCATACTCCTCATTAACGAAAGGATCCAAACGCCACAATCACAAATCGGTGATTTGTGGCCACAATACGAGTTTACTCCTGCAGTTGAATTTTTTGATACATTGATACATGTTTTGATAAATCAAAGCCCGGTGCAGACATGCGTTATTTTAACGCTCGGTGCCGCAATAGTTCAATGCTCACATGCGGGTTTTTCTCAGATTGTTCAAAATTGGACAATGGGTTTTGTTTTGATCGTATTGCTGTATTTCAGGTTTAGGCAGAAAGAATTCCAGCAAATCGATTTATTCTCATTTCTCGCATTTTACGAAAGAACATTGTTATCTAAAGCTGCTAGTACACGGTATGTAGCACGCCACATATATATGTGGCTCTGGCGTAATTTTGACGTCAGCGTATGGAGCCAATGGGCAATGGCTACTTGCCGTGTACAAGCTCTCTTTGTGCACTCTCTCGTGACGTCAGAGCCACAACTAAGAAACAAATTTCATAGGTCATGCGGAGGGGCACTGCGAAGCACAGTGCACGCATGCTCTTGACTTCTTGAGTGCTGAGATCTAATTTTCACTGACAGAAGAAAATTTCACAACACTTCTTTACACAACAAAAACCTAGCTTTTCATTCACTGATGCGGCCGGCGTTAACAGATTATGTAGAAACAACGCGTTCATATGATACAAGCTAAAATGCGATTTCAGGCGTAAATATCGACTTTAGATAGTAAATATAGTAAGGTTCAAAGCATCGCCCAATCAGACCAGCGTTACCACTTGTACTACATATGTAGTACTGTGCTACATATTTTCTTGATTTTTCAACGCTGTACTACATACTACATCTTTACCCCAAAGTACTACATTTGTTAAGCTCCGCCTAACCATTTTACTCTTTTCGAAAAACTTTTCTTTTGTAAATTTTCCCACTCTTGCTTTTATAACTAAATTAATAAATATAGAAACTTAACATCATTCTAAAGTAAAAGCAATTCTTCAGCTGAATGCTTCCATTTACATACGATACGAAGTATTTGTCTCTGTCTATGAGCAGAATTCAGACAGGCCTTAGGTTTTAGGTTAACGGGTTGACTGAGCAGGGTATATCCTGCCAGAATTCAGACAACTGATCGTCAATTAACATTTTTGTTGATTGTTTTTCTTGGGCTGCACCTGCAAGCAACTGCAAATATGGATCGGTTTTTGAACGTGGTTTCGGATACCGAATTTTTAGAAACATAACAATTAAAAACAGCATCATACTATTCTCTGTTCTGTGTTCTGAAATTGTTTGCGTAATGTAGTACTGCATTCAACTCTGCCATATTAAGGCAAATGTTGTCGGACAAAACCAACTTCCTTTGTCAAAACTTGAATTGGTGCTTTTGCCAAATTACATATTGCCAAACAACTAGTAAAACAAAAATGTTCTTTTATAGTTTATGAGACTATACTGATGTGTCAATCGAGAGGTTTCGGTTGACACATCAGTCATCAGTAGTCAGTAGACATCTTAGCGGGGTGAGTGAAAAACTGTCCAATGTCTGCCCAAAACTATTTTCAAAGGATGCAGTAGGCACAACCTACATTCATGTTCATCGAGTGTCTGCAAACTCTTGCCATTAAGTATACTAAGCTCTATTAAAGCTGCACATGCCCAGTTTTTTCACAGACATACGCGACAAAATCAATAAAAACAAAAACTCATATGGTACTACATTTTGCTTAAAAATGCTACATTTTGTTGGCTAACGTACTACATTTGCTTTAGATTTTAGTGGCAACGCTGAATCAGACCTATACTTTCTGCTTTTACGCGCGTTTGTCAGTTTTGACATTTCATTTTCGATTTGACTTGTTCGACTGTATTTTATGTTTAAAGAAATAGAGTAGGCCCTTCAATGTTGGAGTTCCATAGATTCAGAGAGTATAATTTTGCAGATAAAGCATTTTAATTCAGTCGTTCGGACTCATCATAAAATGTACCTAAGCTAATTCACACAAAACGAAAGGTTGTGATTGTGAGAAGCCATTCCCAGGGTACTTATACGGCCCAAGGTAGGTATAATGTATATCTACTAGGTAATATATTCCGAGAACTCTTTTTCGTTTCATTCTGCACATCTGTCAAAAAGGCAAACTTTTTTATCGAGATACGAATAGTCACAATTGCCAGCAACGTTTTTACGTTTATTGTCACAGTCACGGACCTGCTGCACGAAGTTTTTAATAATTAATAATTTTTTCAAAATGATAGCCTTTTGTTTTATATCAAGGGCAAAGAGGGACATTAAGGGTATTCATGCAACGTCGTAAGTTTACCATTTGCGTAAAATGGTAAGTTTACGACAAACGTTTCAAGAACGCCCCAATTTGCTGTTTGTGGTAAATGGTGGTAAACCAATCAGCTGTTTCACATGAGAGGGAACGAACGAATTGATAAAATGCAATTTTCTCTTTATAATTTTGATACAATTATAAAGAGAAAATTGCACATTTTACTATTTCAAGTGTAGGATAATTTAGTCCATCAAATTGTATTAAGAAAACAGGTTTTAAAAGGGTTTAAATAACGAATTTTACAATACCAATATTTTTCCAGCGAACGAAAACTCCCTTTATTTGGAATGGGAAATTTCATTATTTAATCAGTTTTAAAACTTGTTTTCTTAATACAATTTGATGGACTAACTAATTATCCTATACTTGGAATAGTAAAATGTGCAATTTCTATTTATAAACGCATCAAAAGTATTATAAATGCATGCAAAGTAATTTTTGTCTGATTTCGCGCCTTTTTTTTTTCAAGTATGAAATGTCACAAAAATCTCGTCGTAAGTTTACCATCTCGGTTTTCCACACAAATTCGCGTAGTAAGTTTACCATTTCGTCGTAAATGATTTTCCATACAAATTTTGACAGTTCATTTACCACGTCGTAAACTTACGACGTTTACGACGAGTTTACGACGTTGCATGAATACCCCTATTATTTGTTTTTATATCATGAACTAAGACAAGAGTCTTAATATTCATATAGCTTTAATTGTATACTTTCGCGTTCACCTTGTTTTTGTCGATAAAATAGGTATCCAAAATTAGGTCGATTTTCATGATTTTGATTTTATTTTTTTTGTAATTTGTTAGTTTTTTTTTGTGTAGATTAAGAAGTTAATTTGGTATCGTAAAAAAATTGTGGAGGATCATTTGCAAAATATTGATATTTTTAGATCTCTAAATTTTTTTTATAAATCCGCCATAAAAACAAACATTTAAAAAAAATCTTTGAAGATCGGTCTAATCTTGGATTTTTCATAGCCAAAAAACCAGGTGATCTCGAAACTATACAATATTGCCCATAAATGTAGCTACCAATTTCCAAAACTGCCGTGTACTAGTACCTTAAGTCTAAGCAATACAACAATAGAAGCGGGTACAACTATCTCTATAAATGTATATATAAAACAAAGTGGCAAAAACTGTATGTTTCCCTATGTCGACCGTAATTGCCAACGAATTTAGTTGATTTTTTTTTAAATGCGGGTAATTACGGTGATCAATAGATAGGCCAACAAAATTAAAAAAAAAAAATAAAAAAAAAATTTAAAAAAGCGCAAAAAAAAAAAGGCCTGGCGGGGCCGGGGGTTTAGCTAGTACCTATTTATATATGATGGAGCGCTAAACCAAACACCAATTTTAAAGCGTTTTAATTGTTGAGAAATAGCTAACCCATTTTAAAAATAATTAGGGTTTGACAGCTACAGTTTGCGATTTTAATCCTTTGCTAAAAAGTTAATTTTTTTCTTGATGGCTGTGTTAATCCTCAAAAGTATCGAATTTGGAGTTCAGAAAATCCACGAGTGACTGTTGAGAAACAATAATGCATCCACAACGGTGCGGATTTTTCGGCTTAATGCATTTTAGGACCATACTTCTTTAAAAATGCGGATGGTCAGACAACTGTTAATGGTGCTCGCTATCGCAAAATGATAATCCAGTTTTGTGTGCTTAAATTTAAAGATATAGATGTATATGATGGCAAAAGTGTAAATAAAAATTTAAATGCCAAACAAACAAGCTCTTTAGCACTTATTGATTTTCGATATTTTGATTTTTGAAATGTATCAATTTATTGATCATATATTTTTACTTAAAGATAAATAAGCAATAAAATTCTAGCGCATTCTGGAAACTTTCATTTGAAAATATAATAAAGTCTTATAATTTAAATACTGAACAAATACTCGTAACTATCCTTAATTTGTTTAAAGCAAGAAAAAACAAAAGGAGGAAAAGAATCACTTATCTCTAACTCGTTTATCCACTGTCACATAAGTGGATTAGTTAAAGTACAATATAATAGCAATTAATGAAATTTTTAAAACAAACACTGAACTTCGCTACCGCCTACACATTTTCGCCCCCTATCTAATGCCTATAGACTAATGGTATCATCTCTGGGCTGGTCGTGGTCGCTCCATTGCACGTCAATGAAATGAGCAGCAGTCTGTTTTAACCTCTTATCAGTGTTTGCACAATCGCGCTGTTAATATATGGCTCTGAAATTAAAACAATTTAGAGCTGTCCGCTAAATGTATCGCCTTTTAAGCGTTACACTCAAGAGCAATGTGCAATTGTTTTAGTTCGGATGGAACAAGAAAAGAACAAAAATTATCCTTCGAACCAGATTTACTCGTATTTGAAAGTGATATCGTATAGTGTTTTTAAAGAGTGCGTTTCATAGGTTAAAACTAGTTTTACGTCAATAAAAATGAGTGTAAATACAGTAAAGTACCAGTACTATGCGGCTATATGTGGTGAGTATATACGAGTAACGACTGTATTTAATTTTCTAGACCCAATATGTCAATAGACAAATGTAAATACACTGTGGCGTATACGCACTATATTTTGAAATACTTGTGGGAGCTACTTTGAAGGAGTTAGAGGCTGTGTACTTTAGCTACACCCATACATGACTACGAGAACTTCTCCTTTATAAATGGGGATTCTACTTCGTTAGTCGCTAATATCCTCTCAACTGTGTGTGTGGCTTGAAGCATTATCGCGTTTATACTTTGTGAAGCCTGTTAACTTAAGTCAAATACAGCACGCCGTTTGAATAGTCACAGCCGTAAACGAGGAATATCTGAGAAAATCTATTTTGTATCGTATGTTAAATCGATATATAGTTTCAGAAATATAATAGCTCCCGGACGGATGCGACAAACTGACAAAAGAGTTTCTTTTCATTTTGAGAATGACTTATAAAGGACAGGATACTAAAAATGATGATGGTCAAGAGTACTTGGATTCTACGTGCCTTCGTAACTTTTAATAAAACTTGGAGAATAGTTATCGCTTTTCTTTAAGTAACACCCATTTTGGTTGTTTGGAAAAGGTAAAAAGAAGAAATTGAACATATTTAATAAAGTAGATATTCATGAAAGCACGTCCTCCGCTATTGCAAATTGAGGAACTTGGTCCTTGCCAAACATGTATAAAGGATGGTTTGAAGGGATTTGAGATTTGTAGCAATTGAAGAGCTTAACGTCTTAAACGAACGTTTAAGGAAGGCTTAAAAAAGTTAAAAATAATTTTTGTTAAACAATAAAATAGATTTTTTCCGAAAAAATTATGTTTTCTATATTATTGCACCTAACTATCCACAAAATCTAGATAATTTTTGAGTAAAAAAAAACTGTAACAAACATTCCAACAAATCGAATGAATAAATTAAAAATCTATATATGTACATTAGGGTGGGTCGAAAAATTAAATTTCGTCCGATCGTTTTGGAATAGCAACCAAAATGTGACCCCAAGCTTTAAAATGCGTGTACATATATTTAAACATTTTTTTTTCTTTTCGGTCTACCCGCGCATTTCATTTGAATATGAGGATATTTTGTGAAATCTGACACAAATAGGTTGATTTTATTAGAATCCGAGAATTGTTTGCCAAATAAATTAAAACGTACCTTGCGTTGAAAATGTGAGCATTCATAGTATTTATTTACTGTTAACAAACTTGCAAATCGAAATAAGGACAATAATCTTCGTATCTGAACATGAATTCGAACAGTAAACTAGGAACGTGCAGCCGAACTACTAGCATACGAACATGTATTTGGATGCGGGTTTGTCATACGCGGCAGACATAGCAAAAGTATAGATCTATCGTCACGTTAGTGAACGACTTATGATTATCTGCATCAAGGCTAAAATCGCGATCATTAGCCCCATTTGTGCTCGTATCGCCACTGAAAAAAAGGACCACGCTACCAAAGAAAGTGTCTATAAGAGCTCCTCGAAAAAAAAATTCGAGCAATACCAGAAAATCGAGGTTAATATTACAACCTAGGAAGTTTGAACGCTAGTATATGTAGGCAAGGAGAACATATTTGGTAGTACAGTTGGCAAGTCTGGCAATAGACATCCATTTCCTACTCCATATTTCAATATTCATAGGTCATTCAGTGACAATACGGGATCAAAATCGGATCCTCAGGAAGAAAAAGAAAGAGCACGAGAAGCCTACGGTTGAAGAAATTGTGAGATGCTATTTCAGACACAATGTACGGAAGTCTTACCAAAAGATAAAAAGAATGTCCTAGGGCAAAAAATCCTGTAGCTAAACCTTGTAATAGAATCACAGTCGGTGCTGAGAATGTGGAAAACTATTTTCGCAGACTATAATGTCGACGAAGACCAGAATCCCGCTTTTAGGTAAAAAGTGTTCACACTTAAAGAGATCCTGGAAAAAACCCAAGAAGACCAATTCGACACTCACCACTTTTTCATCAATATAGAGACGAGCTTTACAGAGCCTGCAATGTATAGTTTTGGCATCCCTGCAAAACTCGATCGTTTGTATAGGGTGATGACGAAGAAAGCTCGGTGCTCAAGGTGGATTTAGACAAGTTGACGCTCTGCCATGCGACTTCTTCAACATCATATACTTGAAAGAATTGTCCGAGACTCACATCTCACAGGCCAACACCCAAGACACGATCTTTCAAAAGTCTGTCGAATTACTTGCATACGCCGATGATATTTGACATAATTGGTAGAACACAGTGAGCTGTCACTAGTACGTTATCTAGTACAGAAACGAGAGCAAAACCAAGTATATGCTGTTATCAACGGATCGGACAAAACCTTACAATTGACAGCTATAACTTTGGGGTAGTGAGAGACTTTGTATAGGTACGAGTAGCTCGGCTGTTCTATCAGGCCTGATAACAACGTCTCCAAAAGAAGTTAAACGATGGATAACACTTGCCAACCTCTGTTTGAGCTGAGACGCAAGTGCGTAATTCCGAAGAACTAAGGAGATTCTACTCATATATAAGACCTTTATTATCCCAGTCCTGCTTTATGACGCTGAAGATTGTACTCTGACTAAAGCGGGTGAAGCTATCCTCGGTCCCGTCTACGTTGACGATCTTTGGAGGAGAAGACTCATCGACAAATTTTACGAGCAGTTCAGCGACATCGACCTAGTCAAAAATTGGACATCAGTTCTTTAAGATGGCTGAGACAAAGAGACAGCGCAGTAGAGGAAGACCTCGCCTTAGGTGGCGCGCACAAGTCGAAGGGGACCTCAATCAACTTCGAGTATGCAACTGAAAATAGACTGTGCTAACTGGAGAAGTTAAAGCCTTGGTTCACTTCGAACTGTAGAGCCGCTTACGCCTAGTAAGGAAGTTTTCAAAATAAAATGGCCTTTGTTGAAAAATATCGAAATATTGGGGAAAACACAAATTTTCAAAATCAATGCGCGGGTAGAAGGAAGGTTCTTAAAAAATAGTTGTTTTGCTTTTTAGAATCCCTTGGATATGGATCAAACTTTTATCACTATTCCAATCCAAAAAAAAAAAAATAAAAAAAAAATTTTCATACATCGATGACCCACCCTAATGTACATACGAGTACATATACAGGGTGTCCCAGTTAAGGAGTATAATCCTTTAAGGGGTGATTCCTGGAAGCTCTGCCGAACAAAAAATTTTATGGCAGGGGGTGGTCTATTTTCATCGTATTTCCCGTTATAGCCCATCAAAGTAGGTGACCTCTAATTTGGAGGTGTTACGACTAAAAACGCTATAACTTCTAAACTATTATAGCTACAAAAATAGTTTTGTACATTTTGAAAAGACAATTTAGTAGCGCATACAAGCCTTAAGCACTTCGGCTACATCTGGGCAGCTACAAAAAAGTTCTGGCTCCTTAAACTCAAAATTTTGAAAATTTTTGTTACAATTTTTTACTTAAAATACCTTTTTCTCAAATTTTTGACTTTATAAATTTTCATTTTTTTTATGACATTTTTATCCTTGAGAAATTTCCTAAAAATTATGTTAAGCAACTTTTTTACGTACGATCAACAGAAGTTATAGTAAAAGCCACTTTTTGTCAGACAAAAATGGTAAAAAATGGATTATACTTCTTAACTGGGACACCCTGTATAAAACAATTCAGCCTTAAAATGTTTGTCGTCGATTCACGCCTTAACGCATTAACCGATTTTAACCAAAATTTCACACATCTTTGGCAATAGTCCATATATGGTTTCTGTGAATTTTGGTCGAAATTGGACAAAGGGGTGTGGCACCGCCCATACAAAAAACAACATTCAAAATCGTATAACTCAAAAACCAACAAATCTATTCAGTTCAAACTTAAAGATAATTTTAGTTATTGATCCTGGAGTGGTCCTGTGAAGTTTGGTCAAAATTGGAAAAAAGGCCGTGGCACCGCCCATACAAAAAACGACTTCTATGGGATGAAACTCGATGACGTTATAACTCGATAACCGCTGGGCCGATTTTCATGATTCTTTTTTTGTTTTGTTCGTATTGCTGTATTTCAGGTATTTCAGAAAGAAAATTTCAGAAAATCGATTTATTCTCATTTTTCGCATTTTACAAAAGAACATTATTATCTAAGATCTATAAGCAATACCATTTCTGTGCAGGGGCAAAGCAGGGCGGGTACAGCTAGTATGATTATAAATAAAGTAAGAGTAGCACATCACAGCTAATCATTCTTCAAGTAGGTAAATAAGAACTGCTCATTATGTGAAGATCAACGCTTATAGCCTTCATTTTCTGTTCCAACAAATGTTAACGAGCCATGTATAAACAGCTTGTTGTTTCAGAATGCAGATGATCTCATTATTCATTTACATACGTATTCGATTATTTAACAATTTCTACGTGCAACGTAATGAGCAAACTTATAAGTGATCATTTTCCCTAACGGATTAATGAAAGAATAATAAAAAAAACTACGAAATGTGGATGCTTTCAAATTGTTGGTGATAATTCTAATTGTCATATGTATGGGATTGTTCTTTTAATACGTAAGTTTTCGATCTCCTTCGGTTTGGGAGACCTCGAAGGCCACCTACTTCTATATGGAGTATCTTTATCTAATCCCTTCTACTGATTCGATATTTTAAATTCGCTGCAATGTCTTCTGATTGCAGATGGGTAGGGGGAGATGGGGCACATTGATACGATTTTCATTTGAACTCAAAAAAAAGGCATCGTATTGACAATAATAACAAAGTAAAGTATTAATTGTGTTCAATGTCGTTCTAACTATCTTTTTTTAGACGAATGTACTCTTAAATTCATCTACAAAAAAAATTAAGAACTATTTACTAAAAAATGAAATTTGTATCAAACTGCCCCACTCACGGGTGTACATTGATACATATCAGGGGCACTTTGATTCATAGCCAAAAATTAGTATTTATGAAAACTTTTAGTTACTAAAATAAGTTTTAAATAGTTTTATAACATTTATTAATACAACCAGTATTTAAATGTTTTGTAATTCATGTTAAAATAAGTTTTAATAAATTAAATGCTTTCTTAGGCTTTAAATAAAATATAAATAAGGAATTTTATGTATAAAATAAACAGTCTTCAGATTGTTACAATAAGTCTTCAAATAACTTTGATTGATTAGCATTTTTAATGCTTTTTTTTATTATTGACAAACATCTACTTACATTACATTACATACATACGTATCAAACTACCCCGAGGTGGGGTGTATCAATGTGCCCCAACTGTCCTCACACAATAGAAATATTAATTGCAATTAAAACAACGTTTAAAAACGACTTTTTAGGTAAATACCACATTATTAGTGACATATTGTCAAAATCTAACTTAATATGAAATTGATAACACAAAATATTCGTTACAAAAACTCACTCGAAAGAAAGTAAAAAAAATTACTTACAGACTGGGAAAACAGATTTGTTCTCGTTGGGCGAAATACGATGACTGAACAGAGATGTCAGACAGACATGTGTATGCGTTAATAGACAAGTTGCGTTGTGTTCGTGGTTGAGCGGCCTGCTGCGGTCAATTTTCAAATAATGTCGACTGTATCTATGTGCCCCATGTATCAATGTGCCCCATCTCCCCCTATCTTCTATTACATTTTTCTAGTACACCTACGGATTTAGCTCTTTCTCAGCGGTGCGTGGTTGATAGCCTACGTTGGATTTGACTACCTCTTTGGGGATACCCTGACACTGGGACCAATCGTTCTTGTTTACTGTGAATATGCAGTGTTGAGTTTTTTTAGGGACTCTAATAAGTATCTGACTACTTTAGCCCAAGTGTGATAAGGTGTTCAATGCCGAAATTATTATTTTCGGTGGTTGTCATCAGCTTATTCTCGTGAAACAGTTGAGCTCTCTGAATTCAACTAGTCCCAAATAAGGACGTTTCCCATTCGGAATGTGTGCTCGATTGAGAATTTTGGATATGTGCCTATCCTTGATTATCGCATGCACCATAGAGGTACCTATCATCGTATTAAGGGCTAGTTCAATATAGATTAGGCCATTCTGTTTTTATTTCGTGGAGACATCAATAAACCCACGCCGGCCGAAAATGTTTTCCTTTCCGAATTTATTATGGCAATATTCGAACACACATTTTTTGTCACACTCGATACAAGCTCCGTCCATGAGGTCAACTTCTTGGGTATGGTTTTTTGCATACAATTATCATATTTTGAAAGGTATTTTTGATCGCGATCAAATAACGAAACAGCGAATAACGAATCCGCCACAAGCAATAATACCTTCAAACTTATAGTTTTTTTTTATTCACTATACCTAGCTCTGATTTCTCATTGAAAAAAGGAGTCCTCTCAGATACACAGGAATTTGCCATCAACGCATTGTCGGTCTAAAATTCAAGTATTGTTTATGCAAAATAAAATAACTCCGGGTCCATAAAATATGTTTAAATCGTGTGGAATGAAAAACTTGTGTTTGTTTCGTGTAAACAATTTTGTTATTTTGGATTAGACTCTTTTTAACTGTTTAACTTCTTTAAATTATTGTTACTAGATATTCCATTTATTGTGCAGCATTATCGCAAATACCAATGGCGGACCCAACTAACCGCGATTTACACTTCGCGTCAACTGAATAAGCACAAACATTTTCTAAGGTACATTGTGCATTTTTTCCAAACATTGTTCGTAAATAGGCGTATTTTTTTGGGAATCTATAGCTAGCTCACTTTTACTTTTACATGCAAAACTGGTATACTCACTTTTGGTTTTGGTATACTCACTTTTGGTTTTACATACAAAACTGTTATACTAACTTTTGGTTTTGTTATACTCACTTCCCAAAAAAATACGCCTAATGTATCATTATTGATGATGATTACTTTTTGCTTATGATGTTGAGAAAAGGAAATGTTGAGGAAGAACAATTCCAAAAGTACCTACTGTTATTTTTTCTCTGGCTCTCTTTCAAAGCGTTTCATATGAAAAAATGCTGATTTTTTTTGCGTCCGTCAACTGAATAGACACAAATATTGAAATTGGAAATAATAGTTAATGGAATGAAGTGAAACAAGTTTTTCTTAAAACAGTTTTTTATTTAGTAGTTTTAGTGGGTACTGCCGCCTTTAGCGGTTATGACTTCATAAATTCGATCCAGAATGGAATCTTAGAGTAGTCCAGCAAAATTTCCCTCCATGCTAATTTAATGGGATTCTCTGACCTCAAACTGACGGCCAGACTCATAAACGTTTCGTACTGACCATCCCCAAACATTTTCGATAAGTTCAGGTCAGGAAAGAACGGCGGCCATTGAAGGATTTCCAGATTTTGCTTGTCTATCCAATTTTTTACTATACGCGTCGTGTGGATGGGGGCGTTGTCCTGCTGAAAAGTCAAATTTTGGGTTCCAAAAATGTCGGAAAATTTTAGGAAAATGTTTTTCCAGAATTCCTTTATAACTTACTGCAGTCATTTTTGAGGTTAACAACTCAAGCTCAACAGTGCGGTAATAGCTAATACTGCTCCCTATATCATAACACCACCTTCTCGACTATGATGCCGCGCTAAAAACGTTCATCTTTCCTCACATCATGGAAATAATAATTAAACCCATCAGGGACATAAAAATTAAACTTCTTTCAATCCGAAAAAACCACGTGACGCCATTAATTTTTCCAACTCATATGGAGTCTACAGAATTCTAATCGCATACATTTCCGTTGCTCGCTAAGTAATGGTTTCTTTTAAATTTTTATTCTAGCCGTAAGCCCTAGCAGCTAGTGCTATATTTATATTCGTTTTAAATGATTGGCACTATTGATTACTCTTAGAACTGTTGAAACCATTGCACTTAGACCGGCTTTCGCTTTTATTTTTGCGGCAGAGTCACAAGAATTGGAAGCACATCTCAAAATTGCTCTTAGAACAACTGCTGTTGTTGTCGTTTTTTTTACCTCCTTTCAGGTTTTTTCTATACGAATCTTTATTTCTTAAGTAAAAATTGATCACACTAAAACTTCGTTTAATTTTGTTCGCTATAACATGCCCGGTTAGTCCTTGATCTCTTAATAAATAAATTTTTGCTCTTTCAACACTATTAAGAGATTTTGATCTACCCATTTTTATTTGAATTTCAGTTCAACGATTAAATTTCGCTTAAAACGCTTCAACTGTTGATCTAATGTGTCAATTTCCTCAAAACGTTCATAAACAATGAAGCCCTGAGGGCCTGATGACCTTGTGTCTATTCAGTTGACGCAATAAAAATCAGCATTTTTTCATGTCGAACGCTTTGCAAGAGTGCCAGAGAAAAAATAGCCGCACTTTTGGAATTATTCTTTCTGATTTCTTTTTTCAACATCATGAACAAACAGTAATCACCATCAAATGATACATTTACGAACAATGTTTGGAAAAAATGCACAATGTACCTTAGAAAAATTTTGTGCTTATTCAGTTGACGCGAAGTGTATCTCAAGCTTTTTCGATAACCATCTGTGATATTGCAGAATATTTTAGCGGCAAAAAACTACCCACTCGTGAATGGGGAAGAGCTCGTCAAGGCTGGTTGGGTCTATGCTATAGGTGTGATACCAGATTCAGCAAACAGTGATGTAACTGGTCTGGTCATAAATGCTTCCTCGATGACTTCAAAACCCCACAAAATTAAACTACCTAAGAATTTTGTACATGGTTATACCATTTTGTCTATATGAGTTGGCGTTTCCTTGGCGTTGGCCAATAACGCTCAAGGAAATAGCGCCCAAATTGATTTGGAAATAACGCCCAAAAAAATGCATATAGCGCCCAAAAATAAACAACAAGATGGAAATAAAGCCCAAACATAATAATGCAGTTTAATACGTATGCAGTTGTACGTTATTTCCTAGGGCGTTATTGCCTAACGCCATGCCATATGAGTTGCATTGGGTTGAGGTACACCAAAATCCGACGCTCGATGCAAAACTTTTTCTTTAATTTCCATTATTGTAAACTAGTTACGGATTTATTTTTATGTTTGTATTTATTGTATTGTATTTATGTTTGTACTTAACAAATGTATTTATTTTTTACAATATTTAATTATTTAATGTGTATTATTTTATTTTCAATATATTTTTTCGCTGATCTGTCAAATTTGTGTATCTATAAAAGGGTTCAAATTATCTTCGCTGGGGTACACCCTCCATTTCTCAATACACGATAGGGTCCCATTTTGCTTAAGCTATGTTCCTCTGCCCCGTTCGCAAAAAAAAAAAAACAACCGAGCAAGCGAAAATGTCTCGTACTCGAAAATCTTACGAGTCTGTTCTAGATTTTCAAAGTTTCGTAAAATGTTTGCTTACTGCCTCTGGTAACAAATTTTCCCCACTCCTACCAATCTGATATTTTACAGTAGGTATTCACTGAAAAAAGTACGGGAACAAGACTCATTGTTCGGTGCCACTTATAAAACTGTCCAGTCCAGGCCTAAAAAAATGCCGCTTTTCTGGCATGATCAAAGATGCTCCTAGAAGATTCAAACAAAATTTGCAAACAATAATAGTAAAAAAACAATGTTGAATGGGTTTTTTCTACTGCGCTACCTCTCGCGAACGTCTGACAAATATCCGAGAGTATAAATGTCCAGAAAAAGCTTCTCAATTCAGCCGTTCGGACTCGGCATGAAATTGTAGGTCCCTTCCATTCGTCCCAAAAATAAAAACTCACACAAAACGAATGCTTGTGAGAAGCTAGGCCTAGGGTGTATACACGCCTGTTGCGCCAACTAATTATTTATTTATTTATGAATGGGCTAATATATATATTCAAATATGGTTGAGGCGATTACCTATTATAGAATTATAGAATATTATAGAATGCGTTTTTTTTTTACTTTATTGTATTTTTGTTCGTGGGGACGTGGCTTAGTGGTTAGTGTGTTGGATTAGCTTCAATCCCTAAAAACACATAAACTACACCTAAGGCTAATGACACAGTCACGAGCTCCAATATAGTCACGTGATCAATCGTTTCACACACACGAATGATTGTGAGAAACTAAACCTATGGTGCCTATATGGACCTGTTGCGCCATCTATTAATTATTATTTTTTTTTATTTTTTTGTGTGTTTGTGTTTGCTCGAGTCTAAGCTAACTCAGTGGTGGATTTCAAGATAGATAAGATATAGAATTAGATTAAATAAGAGCACGTGTTAATCGTCATGTAAATATTAAATATAAATATAATCCAATAAAGTTTCTGCATTAAGTAATACAAATCTAAATTTATGTTTACAGCATCTTTAAAAAAAAAGCCATAAATAATTAAGCATTACATTTTATTTTTATAGTAATCTGTTTTCAACATTGTTGTTTATTTATTTATTCTTTTCTTTTTGCAGTCAACATAGTGTCAGTGTCATATGGTGCATTTTGCGGATGGCCTTCAGCAAGTTTCCTTGTTCTACAATCCAAAGAGGAGACTCCTTTTGAACATGGTCCAATGACAAATGAACAAGCATCCTGGGTGGGTGCAATGCTCTGTGTTGGTGGACTTGTTGGAAGTTTAATTTTCTCCTGGCTAGCAGAAAATTTCGGAAGAAAGCTCCCGCTCTTATTGGTAGCGTTTCCCTCATTGGTAGGATACAATTATTTAAATAAAAAAAAATTTTCTCATTATCAAAAATGTATTCCAGCTGAGTTGGCTTCTCATACCGTTTGCAACGAATGTCAACTACCTCATAGCGTCGCGATTTTTTGGCGGACTCGCTGGTGGTGGCACCTTTTCATTGGTACCAATTTATTTAACTGAAATTACAGAAGACCGGTAAGTGAATCAGATAAGCAATTCATGTACTTTTGCTATCATTTTAGTTTCTGCATAATATTCACAGCGTCCGTGGAACAATGGGCTCATACTTGGTGCTGTCGTGTAATATTGGAATTTTGTTGGCTTTTGTGTTGGGCAATTATTTGCCCTATATGATCGTACCATTTGTATTAGGACTGCTGCCATTAATATTCTTACTTGGCTTTGCTTTTCTACCCGAAACGCCTCAGCAATTGCTAAAAAATAATAGAATTAAGGTGAGAAGTTATTTACCATCTATTTTGAATATAAATCGGTTTTAATGAGTGAATTTTCTTTGAAGGAAGCCGAGAAGGCATTAAGATACTTTCGAAACTTTCGGCGGATATCGCAAGAACCTCCAGCAGTTTTTAAAAGTGAATTGGAAAAACTCAAGCTTCATAGGAAAGGAGAAATCTGGTGTGGAACAGATTGAAAACAGTCCACTAACATGGAGCGATTTTAGTAAGTGGAAAATGATTTAAGGAACATGTTTTTAAAAGCCAAAATTTACTAGATTAGCTAAACCGCTTTTATTTATTTAAATTTAATTTGTAGGTATATGAAGTCATATTTTTCAAGCCTCCATAAATAGCACAAAAAATAGAAAAAGAAACATTTAAAAATATTGTTTTAGGTAGGTAGGTATCTCCAGTAAAATAATGCGGCCTACTATAACTGAAGCAGACACTAAGCTAGGTTTGAAGGTATGTCCACAGCATACCTACTTGTATTGACTCAGAATAAATAAACGTTGCGTTAACTTATTAGCTGAATTAAATTATTTTTTTAATATCAACATCAAAATGAAAAGTATTTTAACTACATTCAAACGTAATTCACGTGGCAGCAAAGCATTTGCTTGATTGAAATGATTCGGGTAGCAATACATAAGATTGTCTTTAAATTTGATCTCAATCGGTTCGCTGGTTTTCGAGATATACGATTTTAAATGTATTTATTGTATGGAAGATACCACGCCCCTTTTTCCGCTTACCCGGGCAAATTTTCCATATTTTTTTTCCGTATAAACCTTATTCGGACTATTACAAATATAAAAAAAAGAAAGAGCCAAAACGATCCAGCTGTTCGCGATGCAATGACCAACGAGCATTATTTTATTTTTATTTATATAGATTGGCAACTTATGGCAGTCAGTGGAGTTAAAAAATCATTATTTTTTTTTAAATCTGGGGTTTGGCAATTAACGACTATTTCTGAAAAGTGAACGATGCGTATTGCCTTTATTGGCTCTTATTTTTAACTTTCTCGTATACGTACTAAGAGAAAAGGGTTTTAATCAATTCTAACACTACGATTATAGAGGATCTCAAAAAAAGTGGGTTTCGTAGTTCGGCCCGTCTATCTGACTGTCCCATTGGCTTTATTCAAAAACGGCTCTAATGATTTAAACCAAATTAAATATTGAACAAAAAAAAAATATATATATAATATAAAGAAAAGAAGTTGACATGATTCATTTCAATTCATTCATTCATTTTCAAATGTTCCGCTTGTCCATTAAGTGGGTCGCGGGTGTAGGTTGCTCAAGTGGACCCTCCATAGCTCTCGATCCTCCGCCATCGACTCCAAATCATCAAGGGCAATCCCCATACGGATAGAGGAGAGATTGTGGACTTGATCTAACCATCTCATCCTAGGTCTACCTAGAGGACGCCTGATGGTACGGATTTCATAGCACGTCGTGGAATCCTGGTCGGGGACATGCGTTTAACATGACCAAACCACCGAAGCATGGACCCGGAGAAGTAGCTGCTCGACATTGAGTTCCTCGCGTATTCTGGTATTTCTAATGCGATCTTTACGAGTCACACCAGCAATACAACGGAGAAATCTCATTTCGGCAGCTTGTATTCGCGATCTTATTCTTTCGGTCATTACCCAAACCTCATGACCATAGGTAAGAGTTGGAACAAACACCGAATTAAAGACTGACAACTTAGCTTTGACACCAAGTTCAGTCCTCCTAATAACAGAATGACCAAGCTGTCTCAAAATTGACCCAGCCTGACCAATCCTACAGGAAAACTCGGCATTGCTCCTTCCATCACTCGTGAATAAGACCCCGAGATACTTAAACTTCTCCACCTGTTTCAATGGGACTCCACTAACATGCAGAGTGCATTGAACAGGCGTTCTGGAGACGACCATCACTTCAGGTTTGTTCACGTTAACCTTCATCTCAGCTTCAACACAGCTTCATCTCTTCATTAGCGAAGAGCAAATGACTTATCCTCAGATCTCCCAATTCGAAAAATTCTTCGCCAAGACTGCGCTGTCCATATAAGTATAATGAAAAGGAGAGGAGACAAGACGCACCCCTGGCGAAGTCCAACGCCCACGGTGAAAGGTATTGATTTAACGCCGTTTATCCGAACACAGCTTTTACAGTTTGTGTAAAGAGATTGAATGGCTCTCAAGAGAGAACCGTCAATTCCATACTCCTGCAATACACTCCAGAGTTTACCTCGAGGGACTCGGTCGTATGCTTTCTCCAAATCTACGAAGCATGCGTAAACAGGTGTAGCATACTCCCAAGCCTTCTCAAGCACCATTCTGAGAGTGAATAACTGGTCGGTTGTGCCTCTGCCGGGACGAAAACCGCACTGCTCATCTCCTAATCGTGCCTCGACCACAGCTCTGCAACGCGTTTCCAGCACCTTGGCAAAGACTTTTCCGGGGAGACTTAAAAGTGATATACCCCTGTAATTTGAGCAATCCCTTTTATCCCCTTTCTTGAAAACAATCACCCCAATCTGCCAATCGCTGGGAGCTTCGCCGCATGAGTTGACATGATTGCATACTAAAAAGTCGAATAACAGTACTTTTGGAAAATGACTTTTTCTCGAAAACAGTATAGATATTGCAAACATTTTCAATGTACAATCATTATTATTAAATTAATAACTCAGTTTTTCTCTAAATTATCGTTTATCCGATTTCATTCAAATTCAAATAAGGACTCTTCGAGAAAAAAATAGGAATGAGAAACTAGGCTTGACATTTTTTAATGCTAAACTTTATTAGGCCGCGCTAAATAATTATTTTCGGCTAATTTTTTGACACTTATGAAGTGTTGGACAGAACTCCAATCTTAAAAAACAGTGATTTATCAAATGTTACGGTATTAATTTATTGAAATTCAGTGTTTTATTTACTCTTGAATATTCCAGCAAAAGTCAAGCAAAAATTCTTTGCTCCAGGACCAGGATAAATTGTTGACAGCTGCAGATTCGTTTTCCACCACGATAGAAAATTATCCGAAGATAATATTATTTATATCAGTTAACAACCGGCCTTAAGATCAAATAATTTATAATTAATTTATTTATTTATAATGAGTGATCAAAATTTAAGAGTACTGCGATGTCATATTTCAGTATTGTCAGACCGCGCAAATGTTTCCGGTTTTTTCTCGCACAGGCACAGTCCTTATTTGGGCTTCTATAGTTTACATGGAAACAATTTTGACTAAATACTTGGAGAAGGTAAATTTGATGTTTTCAAAATGACTGCGTCCTTCGATTTCCACCCGATTGGGGTCAAAAATGGTATTAGAAACAAGTAAAAGTGTTACCATCGGCCTGGCCGATGCTTTAATACCCTCCACTGCATACCTAAAAGTCATGCAAAATATTTGCCATGCGAGCTAGTACACGCATGGGTATAATATTGGTTTTGTATGGGAGGTACCAGAACTACTTTACCGACATAGCTGATTTTCAAACCCAACCTGACGATGGTAAATAGAAGTCCTCTCACAAAATTTCATTCTCCTAAGTCGATTCGTTTGGACGTTATCGTGTTGTTTTCAACAGATAGAGAGACACATCATGGGTCAAATATTGGCTTTATATGGGAGGTGGCAGAACTACATTACCGACATGGTCCATTTTTAATACCAACCTGACGACCGTAAAAATAATACCTCTCACAAAATTTCATTCTCCTAAGTCGATTCGTTTGGACGCTATCGTCATTTCAACAGACAGAGAGACACATGGCCCTAATAGTGGTTTTGTATGGGAGGTACCAGAACTACTTGACCGACATAGCCCATTTTCAATACCAACTGACGACGGTAAAAAGAAGTCCTCTTACAGTGAATCCTTCTCGGCGTTACAAATGTAATGACAAAGTGAATATACCTTCCTGTGGAGGGTATAAAAACTGCTTATATCACGAAAACACGATTTTCGGTTTGGATAAAAATGTAACTAAGTAGCTAAATGTTGAAATATTTCAAAAGCAATAAACGAGATGCACTATTCACTAAAACTGATTAACTGTAATTTAACCATTTTCAGATAATCGGATCGCTCGCAAAGCCTTTCTTATTGGCACCGTCCTTATGTTTCTAAATCAATTCTGCGGACTTTTTGCCATGATCAACTATACTGCGAGTATCTTCCAACAAGCCGGCTCCAGTTTGTCACCCAATATGTCGGCCATCATTGTGGGTGTCATACAATTGCTGGGTGCATATGTTTCTACGATGCTTGTAGAGCGAGCCGGCCGTAAGGTATGTATCAGATTTTACCAGAAACTTAAAAAATACCCATGTAGATAATCATTCCACTCACAGTTTCTAATATCGATGTCAGCCATCGGAACAGGATTTGGGTTGTGCAGTCTTGGTTTGTATACGTTGCTCAATGACAATGGCTATGATTTGACCGGCTTCAGTTGGATGCCAATAGCGAGCTTCTCCTTTGCCGTGTGCGTAGCCTCCATGGGTGTTCTGACGCTTCCATTTCTGGTAGTATCCGAGATTATGCCACCAAAAATTCGTAATATTGGCTGCATGATTTGTATGCTGATTCTATGGGTATTTTCGTTCTTCATCCTGAAGGTAGGCATATATAAATTATTCCGATTGACAATTTCAAATACATAGTGACTCTAATTTTAATAGTACCTACCGATGATGACACATGAATTCGGAATGCATGGAGCAATGTTTTTCTTTGCCGCGTGTTGCTTTGCAGGAGCCACTTTCGTAGTGACATATGTTCCGGAAACTAAGGGCAAGAGCATAGAAGCTATTATGAGGTTGCTGTGATGGACTGTTTTACTCAATTTTCTAATAAAAAATAAACAGTCCAATTGTTTAAGATTATTTTATTTTTATTATTTTACTTTTATTAGTACTTTATTCAGTTATGTAGAAACCTTTTAAGCGAATATATTATTTTGTATATAGAGCCGAATTTAGTTCATATTTTTCTTTTAAATGTGCATTTTCGTAAAAAAAAAAAAATTTCAATCATAGTTAACGCTCCGCATACTCGTATACATCAAAACGGAAAGGGATGTATATTTGGTCCACGGTTGTATTGCAAAACCTGGTGTAAGTATGAACAAATTTCGGATCCAAGATCATCGAAAATTCCATAAAGAACAATGGGACTCTATTAATTGCGTAACAAGATAATTTTAGTCTTGCATTAGCCTCAGCTGTGTTGGGCCTCGACAGTACGAGTGGTGTCTCATGGAAGACCATTTCCTTGTCTTTTCTAAACTTACCCATGGGGTCGGCCGGTCGGGCCTGTCGCGAAAACTATATTAGATATATCACTTTATTTTGAATGAATCCCCAAAAATGACTTAAGTGGGCACTTAAAAAGTAAGTGAGTAATTACGGTTGATAGTGCAAATATTTTCAGTAGGTACACAATAACATTTAGTTGTAAGTATTAGTTAACGGAAAATATCATTGACATCATTGTCGAACTTATTAAAGTGATGCGATGACCCACAAATTTAATTAATGGAATAGAAGATGAATATAATTTTCTCGTTGCTTTTTTTAGATTTTTAATTTTTAATTGCCTTGTTTTGAATATCCACACATGCTATGGACAACGCTGTGGTTCACATTGAAGTTTATTTGGGTAAGTGTGTCGTCAACCTATTGTATGACCGTGAAATACCACCGGTTCTTTAAAAGTGCTGCAGGAAATGCATACAAAATGAGACATCCTTTGAAGCACTATATCCATTATTGCTGTTTAAACACGCACAATTGTGTGGACTCTTTTGATGCCCTCTACATCAGCTCTGATGATCTCTTAAAACTCATTCCCAATATTGTCGTGACTGCGATCGACAAGCTCATTCTCTATCTTGTATTAACGAATCACATTGCATTTTCTGGTAAGCTAAGGAGTTCTCATCCTTTCTAGATGTGTAACCAATCCACCATCACCTTCATACCTGAATGACTGTGATAAATTGGTTCCTATCACGCAATGAAATACACTTGGAAGTTGCTTCTTCTTTGGGATAATGGAGCAATTAAGTAGAAAGATCTTGCCAAGAAATATTAAGAAGACTCCATACAATAATCTCATCATTATCTTAGTCCTGCATGGACGAAGGCGGATGAATATATATCATTTTCGTTTTGAACCCAAAATTTGTTGGGTGGTTTTCGGTGTTGCACTTGTCAAAAAAATTAGAGTCAGTTGACTATTTGAGATTTGTATTACTCGTATGAATTACGAGAGTATTACTCTCGTGATTATATCGGCTACCTCACAAGCTGTAAAAACAGAGGTGTTTCAGGTTCAACATGTGGAAAAAAAAAACTAACGGGACGGGATATACCTACCTTTAAAACTTCTGGTATTGACAGAGTCAACTCATCATTGCGGCCAACCAAGGGTTGGAGAACTTTTTGTATCTTGTAACATTGGACCAAACACTGGATAAATACTTCCTCGTAGGGCCCTTCGAAACTACATTTTTGTCTTTGGGCCATATACCAAGAAACCACGCTTAAAAAATAAGTCCAGCACACTAAATATGATACGCACAAAATTCACATTGGGCCGCTACGACGACGTTGTTTTTTTTTCATATTCGTCTATACCACCAAACACTCCCATAAATTCGCATATCATTTCCCAATTGGCAGAGGCTTCCTTTAGATGTTTACATTTTGGGCTTTTGCAAATCACCGGCCGGCCGGGCGGCGGCGATTCTGCAATCGCCATCAAACATTTCACACGATATTCGAGTATTGTATGACGTGTATCACTTGGTTGCGCATGCGCATGCCATAAAAATGTCGCCCGAATCACCAACTTATTAATTGCATAATATTCGTCGATAATTTTTACTTTCATCTCATTCCTTTGTTGGCAGTGCGCAATCCTTTTTTTATTTGCAATTAAAGTAAAAATAAAATATGTAATACCAAAATACATCTTAACTTGAATTCTTATTTTACTACACATATTTATAAAGTACATACATATGCCTCGTATACATTCGTCCAAACATTCATCTCTTTAACTTATCAGCTAGGCACAAAAGTTGCAATTTTAACACCAAGATTAACAACATTTAAATATAGAAAAACTGTGTCTACGCTTATAACCTACTTTTATAGATTTAAAATAAACTAAAATTACGACTTAATTTAAGACTTGTCTTGAATCGGCGGGAAAACATAATCATCACTAATACTACTTATATCAACATAAACGGTCTTGGGCTGCAGCTTTTGGTAAACCTCGGCAAATGTCGGCCTTAAGAGTGGGTCCTCATGCCAACAGTGCATCATCAATTCGTACACTTGGTCGGTGCATATTTGTGGTTTTTCAAGACGTTGTCCGGACACCAGGAACGGTATAAGTTCGTTGTTACTTATTGTTGGATAGGGGGATGCTCCTGCCCAAACAGCAGAGAGTTTGATTATATTATGGTAGACGCTAATTTTTTAAAGTGGTGCACTTACCCAATGTTCCGATTTCCCATAGAACCACTGCAAAAGCCCAGACATCGCTTTTATTGGAATAAATGTTGTCACGTATCGCTTCAATAGAGAGCCAACGAAGTGGAAGCTGAAATTCAATTTCAATTTGGTGAAAATTAAAGTGGAAGATGGATCTTAAAATTAAAAATATTGAAATGGGTTTTCATCATCATATTCTCAGTGAAAGTGGAAACTGATGCACGGCTGGCATGTCGGGGATATTTATTTTTGAAAAACACCTGCGATCTTTTTCCATGAGCATTTTATTTAAATTTTTGGACAACAATACATCCCCAATAGAATTTTTCTTAAATAGTAGGTAGGTACCTACTTATGCACAGATTTCCCAAAAAAATAGGGAATCATTGTTTGCTGATGGTTGGCCAACACAGTTTTAAGCGTTAACAGGTTCGGAAATTGGAATTTCTTAGGTGGGTCAATAAGTCCCTGAAAATTAACACAAATTATGTCGTCACCTTAAATTTATAATTTTTTTTGTCAAGAATCATTTTTCAAAAGAACGCACCCAAATTTTCAGACAGATCTGTCAAATAGTTTTTTTTTGTGGCAGCCATTTTATATAGACGCCTACGAGCATTTTCGTTAAAATGGAAAAAAGTGAATTTCGAGTGCTCATTAAACACAATTTTTTGAGAGAAAAAAACTATCACGCAAACTAAATAGAAGATTGACAAATATTATCGGGACACCATCGATTGGTACCATTCACCACCGGTTTACTCAATTTCGGTGCGGTCGTTCAAGCACAAGGGACGCCGCGCCGAACGTTCTGGTCACCCAATTGAGGTCACCACTCACCACACCAGAAATGGTCGACCAAATCCATAGTTTGATAATGGACGATCGGCGAATGAAAGTACTTACTTATCGGGCTCCCGACCCGTGAAGAGTCTCTGCCTGAGACATTGCAGCCTTCCATCCTCTACGATCCCGGGCACGCTGCTTCCAGTTATCGAGACCAAGCGCTCTGGCATCCGCGATGGCTTGGTCTTTGAAACGGAGGTTCGGTCTTCCTTGTCTTCTCGAACCTGGGGGCTGGGATTCGAAGATCCTCTTAGCTGGAGCATTATTGTCCATTCGCTCGATGTGGCCGAGCCAATGTAGTCGACGTGTTTTGGCTTTTTGGACTACATCCACATCTTGGTACAGCTCATAGAGTTCGCGGTTGTATCTTCTCCTCCATTCGCCCTCCTCGCACACAGGACCAAAAATCCGCCGAAGTATTTTTCTTTCGAAGGAGCCCAGTATCAGCTCTCCCTTCTTGCTTATCGTCCAGCACTCGGCGCCATAAAGCAGAACTGGCAGGATGAGGGTTTTGTAGAGCACACATTTCGTCCTTCGAGTTAGGAGTTTTGAACCCAGTTGTTTTGCCAAACCGAAGTAGCAACGGTTTCCTAGGGTAATTCTTCGCCGGATCTGCACTAGGGTGTCATTCGTGGAGTTCATCTTTACTCCGAGGTAGGTGAACTCCTTAACTACCTCGAAGTTATTGCTATCAATAGTGACGTTTTGTCCTAGGCGGTGGACAGATGCTTGTTTGTTTGTTGATAGCATGTACTTAGTCTTGTCTTCATTTACTTGAAGGCCAACGGACTTCGCCTGTTCTTCAATCGCAGTGAACGCTTCTACCACGGCACGCTGGGAGCGACCGATGATGTCAATATCGTCCGCATAGCCCAGTAGCTGTACGGATCTGTTGAAGATAGTGCCTTCCGTGTTGACACCTGCCCTGCGCACTATCTGCTCCAGTACGAGATTGAAGAAGTCGCATGAGCGCGTCTCCTTGCCGAAATCCGGTGCAAGTTTGAAATAGATCTGTTTTGCCGGGATTCCGAATTCGGCCATCGCCACATAGAGCTCCTGACGATGTATGCTATCATACGCGGCTTTGAAGTCGATGAATAGGTGGTGAGTTTCGACTTGAAATTCGTTGGTCTTTTCCAGGATTTGCCTCAGTGTGAAAATTTGGTCTATAGTCGATCTGCCGGGCCGGAAGCCACACTGGTACGTGCCGATTAGTGTGTTGCAGAACGGTTTAAGACGTTCACACAGTACGTTGGATAGGATCTTGTATGCAACATTAAGCAGGGATATGCCTCGATAGTTCTTGCAAGACATAGGATCGCCTTTTTTGTAGATGGGGCATATGGAGCTGATAGTCCAGTCATCGGGCATGTTTTCTTCCAGCCATACTTGGTTGATGATTCGGTGCATGCTCCCTACCAAAACATCACCACCGTATTTAAAGAGCTCCGCTGGTAAACCATCAGAGCCTGCGGCTTTGTTGTTCTTAAGCTTTTTTATAGCTAGGCCAACTTCTTCTATACTAGGTGGTGGAACTAGTTCTTCATTGACTGGACGCGGGTTCTCTTCTTGCCCTATCACTCTCTCTACATGATGCCCATTTAGCAGTTGCTGGAAATGCTGCTTAAACACATCTACTATTCCCTGCGCTTCGGTGACTAGGTTTCCTTCGCTGTCTCGAAGAGCCTGCGTTCCGGTTTTGTAGCCAGCAGTCAGTTGCTTGGCTTTTTTATAAAACCTCCGGATGTTATTACGATCGCGCGACTCTTCGATCTCCTTGATCTGGGAAGCTGCGTAAGCCCTCTTCTTCTTACGCAGGATCTTCTTTTCCTCTCTTCTCCTGGCTCGATACTCTTCTCTCGCTGCCCTTGTTTTGCGCTGCAGCGCTTTCTTGTGTGCATCTTCTGTCACCTTTTTCCTGTACACGCATTCATCATCATACCACGGGCTCTTTCTCTGGGGTGGCTGGTACTCTACAGTGGTTTCGGCTACCTCCTTGATGATGTCGCGGTACTGGCACCACTGATTGTTGGCGTCTGTGGTAGGTTAGTGCACAGAGGAGAGTTTCATACTCAGGCTCTCGCTGTAGGCTTTGGCTACTCCAGGTGTGCTAAGGCGTCCAACGTCGATTTTCTTCTTCTGGGCGGTTCGCAGCTTCTTCTCGTTGGACAGCCGAGCTCTGAATTTTGCTGCGACAAGAAAATGGTCAGAGTCGACGTTTGCCCCTCGGAATGTGTGCACGTCGAGGATGTTGGATGCGTGCCTCGCATCGATTAGCACATGGTCGATTTGGTTGGCGGTTCGACCGTCTGGAGAGCGCCAGGTTGCTGTGTGGATCCTTAGCCTTGGAAACCTAGTGCTACTTATCACCGTATTACGAGCTGCTGCAAAATCTATTAGTCGGTAGCCGTTGTCTGTTGTCGTTTCGTGGATTCTGTGCTTACCAACTAACCCGCCAAAGATGTTTTCCTTTCCGATTTTAGCATTGAAGTCCCCGAGTACAACTTTTACATCGTACTCCGGACAGGCTCCGTAGGCTCCATCCAGGAGGTCATAAAACTCCTCCTTGATGGGATCTTCAGCCTCGTCGGTAGGGGCGTGTGCACATATTAGGCTTATGTTTTGGAAAGTAGCTTTGATGCGGATCACAGAAAGGCGATCACTTATCGGCGAATGAAAGTACGCGAGCTTAAAGAGGCAACAGGCTTATCACATGGCTCAGTTATTTCGATTTTACATAAACATTTGGAAATGAAAAAGCTTCCGCAAGATGGGTGCCGCGTTTGCTCACAATCGACAACAAACGCATTCGTTTGTCAATTTCAAATTTGGTTTTGGCGATGTTCCAGAAAAATTCGACTGAGTTTTTGCGCCGTTTCGTAACCGTGGATAAAACCTTGATTTACCAAAACACACCAGAAACCAAGGAACAGTCAAAACAGTGGACTTTTCCAGGTGTATTGAAGCCGAAGAAGGCCAAAGTGGGTTTGTTAGCAAACAAGATCACGGCGACATCGATTACCTTGAAAAAGGTAAAACGATCACCGGCGCATATTACGCAGAGCTGCTGTATCGATTCCAAGCCGATTTGAAGCAAAAATTTTCAGGGACTTATTGAACCACCCTCTATGTGGTTATCTTATGGGAACAACTAATGAAAATAACCCCATAAACGGATCAGTAAGTCTAGAAAATTTAACTTTTACAACTGCTGATAAGGCTAGTTTTTTATTGTTTTTTCAAATAATTAAGTTTTGTTCAATTGAGCTATATAAGACTTACCTTTCGAGTTTTTGTATTTGTATAAATGCCGTGCCTTGATAGACCAAAATCAGATATTTTTAATGTTTTTCTATCATCGATAAGAACGTTGCGAGCTGCTAAATCTCTGGAAAATAAATAAAAGTAAAATATTAAAAATGTTTCATTGTTTTTGTCCAGTAGGTAAATATAATCAACAGATTGGGTAAATTATGGAAAAAATCCTACCTAGTTGAAATTTCATACAAGAATTTACAAACAGGTGGCGCAGAAAGCATTGCTTTTAATTTACTGAGGTTCATGTCACTGCGAAATTGATTTATTTACACACTCCACTCCACATCAGAAAGGTATATTCACTTTGCCAATTCATTTATAACGGATATATATGTATTTCGAAAACTCCAAATAACGGGTACCAACTTAGGGAAAGGTTCGGCTGGCTTCAACTAGCTGGCTGGAAATACTCCAAATAAAAAGCTGGGCTAGTGAGGTTTCACAAAACACGACTTATATACAATGGAATTCGGCAAGTGATGTGCCTTAACGACCGAAATCTTTAATCTAAAGGTGCACACTGCTACGTTTCCACCGGACACTAATCCCAAGATTAATTGCAAGAGGTTTAAAATTAATCCTGAAGTGTTTCCACCAACAAAAAAGAGATTAATTTGACGTTTCACCATATGTTGTCTTGGCTGTCAAATCGAAGTGTGAGAAATGATAAAAAATTAAACAATTTTTACTTTCGAAACTAAAAGTATAAACAAAATATGAGTGGCAGTAATCTAAAAATATTATTACCGCATCATTTTGTCCTCAAAACTAATATGTATGAACGTTTTAAGGGTTGGATTGACAAGAAGTCGCTATTAGGTTAAGTACAAAAAAAATAAAACGATTTTTTTCTTTTGCTCACCAATGACAGAAATGTCAAATGCAGCTCTGTTTGTTTTTAATTTTGGACGTCTCGACCTGTGGAGAGCGTGTTCAGAGACCGAACTTTACATGTAAACCTGGTCAGTTTAGGAGATTAATTTCTAATCTCCGTTTTATGAGATTAATTTTTGTATGATAAATCTCGAGATTTACACGAGGTTAACGAAAATTAATCATAATCTCGGAGTTAAACGTAGCAGGACAGGTGTTAACCTATGAGGGGATTTCTTTTTAAAAACGATCTATGGTTACCCTGAATATTTTTGGTTATTCGCATAGTGCGACAAATTTCTTATAGGTATGTCCCTAAACTTATCCAAAGTGACATTTTTTACTAGACAATACAATTCAAAATGCATATGTTTTTACATTCATACCTGTGTGTTATTTGCTGCTCTTCTAGAAATTGCATCCCATTGGCAATTTGAAGCGCAAATTGGTGCAACTCGGTATGATCTAAAATGTAGTCAAATATAAATGGCTCTTCATCGTCTACGTAGTTTTCTCCATCACTTAGAGCAGTGTACATAGCTGGAAAATAGGTTCAAGAAAATTGATATAGCTACGTTATTTTTTTTATGTAACCAGAGGACAATAAAGTTGGATGAAATATTCCCAGGGTATCCCTAATATCCTACTCAAACTGCAATAAAAAAAAACAGTTTTCGCAAAATCACCCGTAGTTAATCTAAACTGTACAAATAATAGTAGGTAATATTTATTTATTTTTTAAATACTTGTATTATCAAGTCTACTCAACTTAAAAAATATTGTATAAACATTCAAATCACAGACTAAGGCAGTTTGACGCGATAAATAATTACTATTTATAAATTTCTGACATACATGTGAGTGTTGAGAAAAAAAAGTTCACCAAGGTCCAAAAAAGATTTCTGAAATTGTCCGCTTATAAGCAATTAAAATTGAGTATTCTATGGGCCTTAACAATAATCATTTCTAACCTTCAACTTAAATATTGTGACAGTTGCAATAGATAATTTTATATGGAAATTTTCGTCATTGTGAGTTCATAAAATTTAACCGGGACACTAAATATCGCTATGTCCTCCTCCTAAATACGCTAGCAAGTTGGGAGAAAATATTTGAAAAATAGCTTTCCATAGCTGAAAAATTAGCCGAAGGTAATTATTTAGCGCAATTGACACACGGCCTTACTTAATGGAACACTTTTTTTTCTGTTGGAATTAATAATGTCAAAGTCATAAGATGCAGGAGTATGAGAGCTTGTAGCCAACGCCTATTGGAATTGGAAGGTAGGCAATAAAAGTGAAGATTACTTTCGTCAACACTCTTTCAACGCAATAGTGCGAAGACTAAAATTCATCAATAACTATTTTTGAAAGCCGATATCTTTTAATTATTATCTCTTAATAATTAATTTTCTAAATATATAACACATGTATGTGCATATAAATGAACGAATTTTTGGTTGCCACAATTAAAACCTTTAGTCCTGCAATAATGCAGCAAAATGCTTGGTGGTTTCAATTTAATTCCAACTAATACTCTTGTAGCAAAACGATTGTGGTATTAACTGCATTCTGTCTACAGGATGGATTACTAAGTCAAATTTAGAATGGGGCACTTGGGCAGTATTGTGTAGAAGGTTTTGTAGTTGAAGTGTGTCTATAAGGAAGCATTATTAAATATTCAGATCACTTTGCTTTATTGGTTCGTAATCATATTAAACTTAGATTATCTGTCATTATGTTTCATGCATTTGCCTACAGCTATACTTTCCCCAAGGATAATACATAAATGTACGTCCTCATCTGAAACAAATGTGGTAGCAGAAACCGATAAGCCCACCCGCCACACATATCGGTGAGAAGCGCATTTTTTGGAGTAGAAGCCGTTGACTTTTTCATGAGCGGAATTATTCACGGAAAAGAATATTTGGGTATCGTCAAAATCGCTAAGTGAACAGTTCCCCGTTCAGGAAAAATTCGATTTGAACATTTTTAACGATACAGTGAAACTCACTCATATTACCCACACGGGGAACTGTCCACTTTGCGATTTTGACGATACCAAAATTCTACGATAGGGGTGCATAATTTTTCGCTCCCAATTTAGTTCGTATTTATGTAGGTATCTATACTATCTGCTAGGTTTGACATTTCACTTTCAATTTCACTGTATTCGATTTCGATTTCAAAATTTTCGGAATTGAGACAAACAGCTAGGTTCCAGAAATCGAGTGAAATGAAACCGAAATCGAAATTGCAAAAAAAAATTTGTTCGAAATCACTTTTCGTGAAATTGCAAACAGGTAACATCTGTCATTTGGGACATCGTAAAAGTGTTTTTATTTTGGAAAATTGTTTGTTAATAAAATTGTGTTGTGTGTGGCTTAAAAGATTATTTTTAATATAATTTTATTATAAACGGATCTTATAATGAGTGCTGTGCTAGTTGCTGCACAGGAGAAATAAAAAAATAAAAAGACGAAGGCTAAGAGATATATACTACTACTACCGTCTAAATGTATATTTCTGTTGTTGCAAATTTTTGAACCACACCTTCAACAATATTCAATTCCTGCCACTTTGCAGCTAGCCGCAGTTTTGCGTTTTTGCCGCTCTATAAAATAAATAAATATTCTCTCCTGCGCAGTATTTTTATGTTTACCCCTGTTTTAAATATATTTTTTGTGAAATAAGCCTATCAAGTTTGTTTTAAATTGCATTTTTTACTTACATTTTTGATCGTGTCTTTTCGTTTCCACTATTTCACATCGAATGACCAAGATCGATTTGAAATCACTTGGAAATCGTCAAAATCGATTTCTGGAACACAACAATTTCACTTTTTCTCAATTCCGAAAATTTCTAAACCGAAATCAAATACAGTGAAATGTAGAACACAAAAATGCATTTCCGATCGATTTCGATTTCATTTCGAGTGAAAGTGAAATGTGGAACCTAGCTGAAAGTGAAATTGTGATTTCGAAAAAATTTCGGAGAAATTTCCGAATCGCTCGAAATGCAGAACACTGAAAACGAATTCGCTTGATTTGCAATTTCGATTTCACTCGATTTCTGAAACCTAGCTGTATATAGTTCTATCGAACGTCATACATATTAATCACGTTCACGACACACGTATGGCTAGGCGAAATACAATTATATTTGTTTTCCATGTATTATGCTTTTATTAGTAAGAGAAAACATTCCCATTAATTATGGACCACACCACAACGTCGTTCAAATGGCTGCCTCGGCTGGCTTTGCTTGATGGTTTCCGGCTGTAGCCCACAGATTGCATATGGATGATAATAATGGCCTCTAGTGCTTGAATCGTTTCCGGATTGTTGGCCAATTGATATCGCCAAGACAGTTGATAACACGATTTGGGAATTTGGAGCGCAAACGATCGCCATATGCTGTGTGGCATGGCGCGCCATCCTGCATGAACCATAGGTCGTCCAAATACATGTCTTCAATTTCAGTAAATAAAAGTCGGTTAACATGGCTCTGCAACACCCACCGTTAACCGAAACATTGTTCTCAGCCTCCAATGGTCCAATGATGCCACCACTCCACAATCCGCCACAAACTGTCACTCTTTGTGGATGCATCGGCTTCTCGACAATAATGTGCTGGTTTTCTGAGCCCCAGATGCGGCAATTTTGTTTTGTTGTCCAATTCAAGCTGCTCTAAGGCCGAAACTGATGCGAAGCGATAACGAAGCGGATGGTCGGGCGCCTTCAATTGTTGAGTCAATTTGACCTTGTAAGCGAATAATCCGAGATCTTTGTGCAGAATTCTCCTCAGGCTAGTGTGAGAAATGTTGAGCTGTCGCGATCGATGGCAAGTTGATGTTCGTGAATTGAGTCTCACACTCTCGGCTACAGCAGCCACATTCTCGTCTGTGCGTTCTGTCCGACGACGGGGACGATGAGTGTTGTCCACTAGCATGCCTACCAGTCACACGAACTTTTTGCACAAACATGCGTACAGCAGACGCCGTAGGTGCTTCATTTCGGTCAAAACTTCTTTTAAAAAAACGCACTCACTTTGGAAATAAGTTTTCAATATTTCCCAACGTTGTTTAAGCGTAAAGCGACTTATTTCGTTCCGCGGAGGTATGATACTGACTTTCTGTCAAGATTTCGAGCGGGAAATAGCTGTCAGTGTCAAAATAACTTATGCTTCAAAAAGAAACTACTAGATGTAGTCGCACACTGGCTTAAGCTGGTTTACTGCCATGTACTCTTCTATCCTTAGCCGCTAAGGAATAATCGAAAGGACATTTTCAAAATGCTTGTTAGGAACACTATAGCTCCGCTTTTTAAAAACCTTTACTTCATGTCAAGCAAATAACGAAGCTTCGCTAAAGCTTCGAGTGCACGATATGTCCGGTTTTGCATGTTGTATACTGAAAAGTAATATGGATATATGAATGCGAAATCAAATGCCCCTACTCTACTCGTATATGCATTATTGCCATAACCCATAAGGAACTGCAAGTTAATCCGATTACTCACAGTATTGTTTATTAGGTCAATAATGGTAATGAGTCAATGCAGCTGTTCATTTTTATGTTCATTTATGTACCTACATCATACCAACTTTATTGTCCATTTACACATAAAAAGCACCATTACATCATTTTCGCACTTACTTTCTGTCACGGATGGCCGTAAATGTTCTTCAGCTTGATGGTCATCCTCCGATTCGAAGGACATCTCAGAATTACTTTAAATATAAATTAAATATATATCTTTTTTTTTCCTTTAGGAAGTTTTGCTACTTACGTTGCGATTTTTAGTTCAATATATTTAACTGACTTTTGCAAGTTGTTCATATCAGGACGCTGAGAATTATCTGCACAAGATGTCTGATTAAGTTGGCTTACGGAAACTCGTTTTCGTACTGTTCGTAAGTAATCCAGCTGTGAAATTAAATTTTATTAAAAGCTAACCATTTCAGAGTGTCCACAGTGTATTTAAATGTCCACTACATTGAGTTTTAATTCGACAAACATTTTACCAAACATAAATACATAATTCAAAAAATTACTGGCAAAAAAGCTCAGAGTTCCTGCCTCAATAATCTGTGTTCACGAAGGTTTATCGGGTTATTCAAGTAAATCTTACCAAATCGCCTCGACCAACGAATTCCATTACCATCATGTACGGTGGTCGAATGGTACAGCATCCCAAGAATGAAACAATGTTGCGGTGAAGTCCCACTCCCTTTAGCATATTGATTTCTGTTAAAAACTCTTGAATTTCATCTGAAGTGGGGTTGGCTGAAAATGCATTAATTAATACGTATTATAGTAATGGAATTGAATTAAAAATAATTTAAGCATTTTAATTACATTAAATGAGTTGGCAATTATTATTTACTATAATGCAATTGGATTTACATATATTTATATATTATTATTATATGAGTAGTATGTATTGCATTTTCATAACAAAAAATGTTGACCTTTTGTTCGCCCATGATTGGGTAATTATTGAGTTTATGTTACGGTTAATTAATTTGAAATAATACATTTAACTGTCAATTAAATACATAATCCCCAATATTTTAACTGTAGCATAAAAATTATATTTGCCTTTCACAAAGCAGGCGTCACTTCGTTCTCGCTATAAAATAATCGTCCGGAAATTTATAATGAAACGTGGCGAGCGATGCCAGGTGTGGGGTGATATTTTAATCAAATGGGGAATGGTGAAAACATATTTGAAATGAAAAAAAAAACAAAATTCTACTTTTCCTATAGGTAGCTATCTATTTATTGTAAATTTTAAATAAAATTCTCTCTCATTTAAAAACAGAAATATGCATTTCAACGACGACTCTTACACCGCGTCTCCACGAGCAATATTTCATAGAATGCCATATAATATCATGCTATGAGAATTGCTCGTGGAGACCAGGTGGAGACCACAAATCACAAACCAGAGAGTTTGTGCCACAACCACAAATAGTATTCTATGAGAAATGGTATTCTATCTATTGCTCAGCTCATAGCTTGCTATCGATAGTATTCTATGGGGTGTGCTTTCTTTGTCTGACACATGTGTTTTCGTGTGATGTACAAACCAGTATGTGGTTTGTGGTGTGATGATGACTATGGAAATAGTAAGACGTCTTAAGGCTATTGCACACACACCGATTTTGGGCGGCCGATTTTATACCGGTCGTCCAAATTCCAATAGTGAGCCACATGTGGGAATGGGACCTGGCACACACGCCGACCGCTGATCGGTGCCGGCAAAATGCCGGTGAGCAGCCGTCCACTGCCACTGTATCGCCGGCAGTATCGGGAAGTAGTGGCGTACGTGATTAAATACACGTTTGCACACGCACCGATTTTTTTCTGACCATTCCATTCGACTGCTCTCGCTTCATTCAGTGTGTCACGAAAACGACAACAAAGTAACTGATTGTTAGGCTACGTCCATAGTGAACCAGCTTCTCGCTTACCAGCTTTTACCGGAATGCATTTTTAATTCTTGTTGACGCCGGTAACCAGCTTTCTAGGGTGAGAAAGCGAGAAGCTGGTTTCACTATGGACGTAGCCTAAGACCGGTAAAAATCCGGTGAGTGTGCTAGCACTAGCACCCTGCTACCGGTAAAATGTCGGCCGATTTTATACTGGCCGTCCAAAATCGGTGTGTGTGCAATTAGCCTTACGTCTATCGCGACTGAGTACGGTTTGAGAATAAAGCAACGCTGAAAATAACGAAAGAGAGCGAAAGAGAATACAAGAATCGGATGGGAATTCGCGGCCCATCAGTGTTCGGCTATCCCCTGCACTTTTCATCCCCTTTACCTACACATTCTCGACACTAAAGTGAAAAAACTCTGCGTGTAAAAAGGGTCTAAGCTATGAAATGCCCACCCTACATTTGATTGCATACTATCATTATTTCTTTCTATGAGAAATGACAGATGGCAATCTATGAAATATTGCTCGTGTAGACGCGGTGTTATTATGAACCTGACTGACTGGGGACGAAAATGTTTTTCAATAGGTAAAAAATTTGGTACTGTTCGCAGGAAAAAAGCTAGTGAATATCACTTGAACGGACAACAAATTCTGTACTGATTTATACCTACTTAACATCCTTAATGTTGCCCTCATATAATATAATGCGCCATCGGACGCATGCTGACAAATTTAATTAAGTTATGTATTGTGTTTAATATGTACGTAAGGACTGACTTTGTGTGAGTTCAATCAGTTCGCTTAATATGTTGGAAATTAAAAGGACTGCAAAATATTTACGGAAGAAAATTACCTATAATTTTTGTGCAACTGTCTAAATCTTGATGTTTTTTCTCTAAACGATTAACAAAATTCCGTGTTTTTAATACTTTATTATGGTGTAGAAATATAAACAACAGAACGACTATCATGTCTATCACAGAACCCGTCATGCACGGAATTTTGTTACGAACCCCGAAAGAACTATCACAGAATCCGACGTAGTAGAAATTTTTGAATTTCGAAATTCGTATTCGTATTAGTATTCTTCTTCGAAATTCGTAGCAAAAATTTCTACTACGTCGGATTCTGTGATAGTTCTTTCGGGGTTCGTAACAAAATTCCGAGTATGACGGATTCTGTGATAGACATGTATATAAACCGGGCTATGGAACTGGTCACCGCAACACCTATGGACATAGTATGAAAGCACACACCTGGTATGTTAACTAACTTATCTGAATGAACATACCATTCGGGGATATACTCGTAGTTGGTGACAACCTTAATTTGTTTAGTTAATCTAGAGTACCTACAATACTGTCTTTAATGGCCGCGTTCCTAAACATGAGAGTGTTTAAGTACATGATCTCCGTAGGGCGACAAGCAGGAAATTCCAGATCAAATTTTAAAAATGACGAAATCCAATCTGCTATGCTTTTATTGTTTATTAGTGCTACTGGATCCAATTTGAATGTTCTAAAAAAAGCTTTGTTTTGCGGAATATAAAGAAAGGAAAATGATAAGGTGTCAAAGCAAAATATGTAATGAAAGCTGTCAAAGCTAAGTGAGTGTACCAGTACCAGGGTTGCCCAAACCTAAGAAAAATGTATCCCAATATCGTTGCCCAGACAGAAGCCTAAAATTCGTTGAAAATAATTCGGTTCTTGTATTTTATTACGAAACAGGTACATAATGTATTATGTTTATTAAAGTAAACAAAACTTAAACAAAGAAAAGAAAAACAGATTGCAAATAAACGTAACTGCTTAAAAATTGCTTCATTGGACCCGTTTCTTACGTAAGCCCAAAAATGATCTGGGAGCTTATTCCCAAATGCGCGGCGGATCGCTTTTCATGGTATATTGGTATTCAAAAGCGATAGCTATTTAGATGACGGATTGCTGGCGGATTTATTGTGGATAAAAAATAAACTAAATTCTTGTGACGAATGGATCGAATCGCTTTTGGAAATACAAAAATACCAATCCGCCATGAAAAGCGATCCGCCGCGCATTTGGGAATAAGCCCCCAGGATTTTGGTTTGTGTCAAATCAAAAGGCCTGCAAAATAAATTAGAGTGCGTGCAAGTTGAACGACTGTTTGATGTTACTTGACTGCAACAGTGCTGCCAAGTTTTAAAAGTGCGGGTTTGTTCGAAAATTTTCATTATTTTAGAAAGAATAAAACAAACAAAATTAAGCCAAATTTTTGTAAAACGATATATAGCCCAAAATTGTGTTGGGCGCTCATGGAAAAAATTTCTATCGTTTTTTTAAGAAAAATATAGCCCAAAATACGACAATGCGCCCAATCTTGCAACCGTGGAGTGTAGATACTTCTAATAAATAAACTGTTTTAATACATCTGTCAACAATCTACATAAGAAACTTATTACAAAGCCTTTTTGTAATTTTTCTGTCATACACAATACTATATTGATAAATTAAGCATGGTGGGACAAAATGAGTTTGTAGTATTGTCGAAGAAACTCACACAAACGAATGGTTGCGAGAAGCTAGGCCTAGGGTGTCTACCGCCTGTTGCGCCACCCCTATTTATTTTATTATACTCTCCACAGGAAGGTATATTCACTTTGTCATTACATTTGTAACGCCAAGAAGGATTCACCAGAGACCCTATAAAGTATATACTATATTCTGAATCAGGATCACATTCTAAATCGATTTAGCCATGTCCGTCTGTCTGTCTGTCCGTCTGTCTGTCTGTCTGTCTGTCCGTCTGTTGAAAGCACGATAGCGTCCAAACGAATTGACCTAGGGGAATGAAATTTTGTGACAGGACTTATTTTTACCGTCGTCAGGTTGGTATTGAAAATGGGCTATGTCGGTCAAGTAGTTCTGGTACCTCCCATACAAAACCACTATTAGACCCATGTGTATCTACGTCTGTTGAAATCACGATAGCGTCCAAACGAATCGACTTAGTCAACTGAAATTTTGTGAGAGATCTTATTTTTACGGTCCTCAGGTTGGTATTGAAAATGGGCTATGTCGGTCAGGTAGTTCTGGTACCTCCCATACAAAACCACTATTAGACCCATGTGTCTCTACGTCTGTTGAAATCACAATAGCGTCCAAACGAATCGACTTAGGCGACTGAAATTTTGTGAAAGATCTAATTTTTACGGTCCTCAGGTTGGTATTAAAAATGGGCTATGTCGGTCAGGTAGTTCTGGTACCTCCCATACAAAACCAACATTAGACTGGCAAACATTTTGCATTACTTTTATGCAGTAGAGGGTATCAAAGCATCGGCCAGGCCGATGATAACACTTTCACTTGTTTTATTACACAACAAGTAAGATTTTCGATATCAGGGGCCCTTACCACAAAACTACAAGTATTGTACAACAGGCGAATTTTAACAATTAAAAACTGGTTTTGTACCAGAAAACCATTGTTAATTGTTAAAATTCGCCTGTTGTACAATACTTGTAGTTTTGTGGTACAGGCCCCAGATTGATCAAACTGTATTAAATATGTACAAAAAAATGTGAACGAAACTTTCTCGTTTATTGCGAATCTCGCAGACTCTCAGAATAATTTTAGAAAATTTTATATTTAAAATCATACCCACTCAAGATGTACTCAGGCTTTGTAACTAAACCCTTGTTAATTAAAAACGTAATACATACTACATAAACATACGTATTAACTGCAACACTTTATTACTTTCAAATTTCCGAACTGACATTTCCTTCAAGGCAAGTAGGCGATGAATTTCGAATTATATTGCCACTGAAGTTTTTGGGCTTTGCAAAAATAGTTGTGATCGGGATTTGGGTAGTCATTTTTGATAAATACATATTCATAAAACGGCTATATTCGAGTTTTCTGAGAAAAACTAAGTGCGTGTCATGTTTAGAAGGCTTATCTTGTCTTAAATATATATTTTGATCAAAATCGTTAGAGCGGATTTTTGTAAAATTATGCTGACAAATGTTACAATTTTGGATTCGAAAAGCACTGTTATTAAATTGTTTAGCTGAAAACTGAGTACGTCGTATACTTCAAGATATAAACATTACCTAGCAGTTACATTTTCATCCAAATCGAAAATGGCGTTTTAGAGATATGAGCAGTTTTTTAAATTACTATATTATTAGCGATTTGGGTGGGTATAAAAGGACGCAGTCTTTAAGAGAAAAACTAAGTTTGCTATCAAGTTAAGAATCACAAGGTACCTTAAAAATAAGTTTTTTTTTTAATCTGTAACGTTTTCGAAAAAAAAAAACAATTTTCCGTTGCCGTTGCTGAACTTTTTAACAAAAAACTGGGTATGCATTCAGGTTAACCATGCCTACATTAACTCAACTATCAATTTTGGTTCAAATCGTTAGAGCTGTTTACGAAAAAATCTAAATTGTTTAATTTTTCGTAAAAAACCGTCCAAGCGTTTAGATTTCCCCGGAGGGTGGGAGGGCAGACAGACATACGGATGGACAGAATTGCGAGACCCACTTTTTTGAGTTCCCCTATCAGAATTGATCAAAATCTCGAGTTCAAAATTTTGTACGAAAACAATATCTTTCTCTTACTACGTATACGAGAAAGTTAAAAAACATAAAATTTTGACATCAGCAATCTTTGCCTATACGATTACGCCTACATGATTTTTCGGTTGGTCGTGAATTGGAGGAGGTTGTGAAAAATGACGAAGAAACGTCATAATGGAGGTCGCTGCAGTGAGAGATATTTCAATCTGGGAGACATACTTTCTACCGTAGAGTAGATGTATGCTAAATTGAATTTCATACTGTGTGTCATGTGCTATCCATTCGAATCGAAAGTTGTTCGCAATCGATCAAACCAAGCCAGGCGTATTCGAACACACCTCCAGAAAGGGCCAAAGGATACGCAGCGTCAAAATAATCAGAACAGGAAGTAAAGTGTAAAACTATCTACTACTGCGTAACAATAAAAAATGTTCATACATTTTTGCGTTGTGATGCGTTGGCAGCTGCTGAGCAAAATTTGACTGATTAGCTTATAATGTACAGAGTTTAAAATGCCACAAAGAGATAAAGAGGGTCTTTTAAGGTGTGGATTCACTTGGGCTAATCAGTTTATCGAAGCAAAAGCAATCTTGGAAGAAGTTTGGCGAACTCTAAAATAGATAAAATAAGGTGCTAGACTATACCACTCTATAGAGAAGCAGTAAAATTTGGAGGTGGTGTGAGTCTAGACTTAATCCAGAATGTGGCACTGAGGAGGTCGTTAAACGGTAGAGGAAGTCTCCCTTTTTCAATCCCATTTTTGTATGGTGCTCGTTATTATTATAACAGATTGTTTGTAACCCTCTAAGTTATACCTGCTCCCTCGTTCCTTTTCATCCATTCAGCTGGAAAAATAGATAAAATAAGGTGCTAGACTATACCACTCTATAGAGAAGCAGTAAAATTTGGAGGTGGTGTGAGTCTAGACTTAATCCAGAATGTGGCACTGAGGAGGTCGTTAAACGGTAGAGGAAGTCTCCCTTTTTCAATCCCATTTTTGTATGGTGCTCGTTATTATTATAACAGATTGTTTGTAACCCTCTAAGTTATACCTGCTCCCTCGTTCCTTTTCATCCATTCAGCTGGGCGATAAAATGTCTAAATATAATTACTCCTAGTTTCCCAAAATATTTACACCACAACCCATCTGTGTTAGTGAACTAAAAGTTTTACCACATCCTTGTCGAAGTTGTGAGGGCGTTCTAATCTAAGTCAATTAATATTTCGATTTATCTTCCAAGAATCTATAAGGGCTTTTTTTTCATGATGGATATTTTATGGCGTATCACAATCACAAGTACATATGTCTTCTTTCAGAGATTGTTTGCAACTTTTGATTTTCAAAATCTAAACATATCGAATTTTATGAACTTGTACTCATCGCTATATCAACGTCAATCCCTGTCAGATGTAAAAATACATGATACCGATTACCCATCAGTCATTGAAATATCACTGCTGAAGAAGATTGATACCGCAAGCAATTCCAAATTGATTACAATTCTACCAAACTTTTACCAGCTGATATTCTTACTGAAATAGTTACGAAGGACGTCTCATTCCTGGTGGAAGTATTGCTTAACATGGACGAAATGGACGGAGTTCGTCGTTCGTCGATGAAGAGAAAAACATACAGTGCAGTTTGATTATCAATTTAAAGTTTCAATTGAATTGGGTTGATTGAATCGAAGCACATTTATTTTATTGGAAGTCTTAAGAGGGGTATACACAGTACAATCTATTCACTGTACTTCCAGGGTTAATGAGGATTTTTCAGGGTGCGAAAAATGAGATAACACTTTTATGGGTCAAAGGCAGTCGGCATAATATGAGCATTGGAATATATGTATGATTATAACGACAATATAGGCAAGGAATACATATTTGAAAATACAAACGGAATAATGACTGAATATCCATAATAGACTGAGAGCTACTGAACGTTTTGCTAACCTCATCGTTAAATGGGAAATTTATAAATATTATTGATAATTGGAGTCTTGCGTTCGCAGAAATCGCCGTCTGGCACCCTGGAGCTGGGGCATTTGCAAGGGGCAGTGCCCCAAACCCAAAGATGTAAAAGAAAAGTGCTCAATTACGTCATCGTTTCACGGCTGATTTTTTGTCAGGAAATGGTACTCGTACCCAGAAAACAGTTTCATATAATGCCAGACGTTTTTGACGGGTCCTTAAGGCTGCCAGACGCTCCTCAAAGTGCAAAAAAATATCGCCTCATTTACGTCATCGTTTCATGGAAACATTTTGTTTTATTTAATTATATAAGTGTCCCTGAGTCCTAATATATAGTTGCCAGACGAAAATTCCGGGTCTTCCGCCCTGCCAGACGCAGGGGAAGAACGCATTATCAACATTTATTCCTATCTAAAAAATAATACTTCGAAAGCTTAAGATTTAAATAACTATCGACCATGAAATTTGGAGCTGTTATAGATAATTGGTTAAATAATTATTCACACTTTTCAAACTAACCATCAGAAGCGTTATAGGTTCGCCTTTCCCGGGAGAAGTATTTAAAAAAAATAAATGTATTATTATTATTAATTTCATGGACTAACACTGGTTGACAGCCAGCCAATGTTGCGCCCGATTTCTTCACCGAGAGCTAACGTGTTTCACTGCGTCTCCTCTAGTGAACGCCTAACAAATATATAGAATACACCTGTCCTTATAATGTTATAACCTTAGAAAGCTTCTTAATTCAGCTGTTCAGAAAAGGGAAGAAATTGTTTGCATTCCATTCGTCCCAAAAATAAAAACTCACTGTGCTAGTTGGGATTGACGCTGATAATTTCATTATTAACCTACGAATCGCATACCATGTATCTTTTTCCCAACTGTGCTCGCTTTATGTAGTTCTTAGAACCACTGTTGATCTTGTTCAAAATGATGTTAACCACCTATATCACCAACTAAGATTCAGATCAGTTTTGCGAATCTCGATTCGAGAGCGAGATTTACACATACTTTCACCAATACCAAAACAAGAGACATTTATAAACAGAAATTGCAATAAAAAAATAGCTGACTCTCAAATAGAAATAACACACCAACACAAATGCAAAAAAATAAAAGTAATCTCATTTCATGTTCCATTGGGGCAGGAGAAATCTGAAATCTGAGAGCAAAACGGTAAAAGCGCAATGAAAATCGACATTAATTAATTTATTTTGTATATTATGTTAATTCGAACGGAGTTCAGTTACTAAAATAAATGTTTAGTTACTAAAATAAAAGTTTAGTCGCCAAAAACATCTCATAGCTAGTTTCACAGCTAATTAAAACGTCAAATGAAAACTAGTTGGTGTTTGGTGTGAATGCATCGACGAGTTTTCGTAAACTTTTTGTCGAAAACTCAGTTTTCAGTGCGGTGTGAATAGGCTATAATCAAAACGTCATAAATCGCAATAATTATATTCTTACTTTCATAATTAAAAGTTTCACTGATGGGCGAAAGAAGAATTTAACCGCCGAATTCGTTTAGTGTGAAGGGATCCTTAGTTTTGCACCAGAAGAGCGAGAAAATCACCCTTATGGCCAATTCACAATACAGCGAGAGAGCGAGATCGAGTCTAGCGCGAGTTGTCAAATTATTTCCAATCAATGGAAATGCATGCAGCAATACACAATGGCGCGAGACTCCATTTCGGAAATTTGGAAAAATCTCGCCCGAGACACCGATGACATTTACTCTCTGAGTGGGAAGCGACGCCATTTTGATAGAAATGTACTTAAGGTTGCCACTTGTATTTTCTCAAGCAAACAGGGCGGCACTTTTATCGTTTTTTGTTATTATTTTGATACGGTTTCATTATTCTGAGAAATTTTTAAATAAGTCAGCGATAATGTTAGAACTTATTTTCCCATAATAATGAATGACGGTGAGAAGGGGAATTTCGTATTTCTTTAAACATCAGATCAAATAACACGTTTACGATTCGAAAGTCAAAAAAACTTTTTTTATTTGAACACACACCAAGCGAAACAGAATGAAACAAATACGTTTTGTTTTGTTTCATTCTGTTTCGCTTGGTTTTCTTGTTTCGTTTGGTGTGGAATTTGAGACTTTATTTTAATGTTGGTCGGACTCAGACGATGAAGTTGTGGAAATCTTATTTACATTTTAAAAACAACGAAAATTAAATTTTGTTTCGCAAAAACAACAAGTTAACTATCGGCAACGAAACATGTTTTTCTGTTTTTCTTTGGTTTTATGTTTTTTGTTGGCGAGTGTTGCAATTATCGTCAACGACGCTGGTTCGAAACAGTTTTGTTGCATTCGGTGTATTTTTGACAACCACCACCGAAACACTTAAAAACAAAAACATGTGTTTTGTTTTGTGTGTGTTGGCTGATAAGAAACAATGTGCTCTTGTTAAACGAAACAAAAAAACACGTTTTGCTTTATCGGGTGAGTTTTCAACCTTAGACAACAATTGCTTAATTTTTTTTTTTAAACTAACTTTATAATTCATCAGCAACATTTTAAGACCAAGATTGAGTTCAATCATTAAGGTTAAGTGCTCAAAAAAAGCAACAGAATTGTTTTCGGTTGCATTTTACTGATAGTTATATAAGCGACGCCTAAAAACTGCGAATTGGTTGTTTTTAGAATATTCAAACTGAATGCAATAGTGCTAAAAAAGCAATAAAAGAGCAGCTCTCTTTTGTAAAAAAAAATCGAAGTGGCAATATGGTTTGTAGTTTCAGTGGTCCCTCTATTCTTTGTCAGAAAAACTCGCCGACGTACCACGTTTCATTGTGAATTGCCGGACGAGGTTAAAGCGAAAACGAGGCGAGAGCGATTATCGCCTCGCTCTCGTCTAGTTATCACGCACGCATTGTGAACGAGGCATTATTCTACGTGTCGTTTATATTAAACGACAGCTGGCGTTTTTTGAGTCGAGTCGCTTTAGTGTCGTTTTAGTATTGGTATGCTATTTTAAAACTGGCTTCGACATTGCGTTTTCTTGGGGAAGGTGGCTACCAAAAGGATATAGGGAATGATTTCCTTAGTAAAATCCTAACAGAAATGCTTACCGTTATCGAAGAAAAGAATTACGCGCACAATGTTATTTTCACCCTTAATCATAAGAGAATTATGAAATCACTGCATAAATATAAACAATTACCAAAACTCACATGAAAAACATGTTTTTTCTTAAATTTGCCTCCTAGTCGTTTAAGAATTTGTAATCGATAATAATCGGCGTTTTAGGAGTCGTTTTGTGCAACTAAAACGACTGTCAGAATGCGAAAAACTGTGTTGACGTTTGTAGAACTTGTGTACCACACTACTTAAACGCCATATAAAACGCCTAGAAACACGCCACATGTAATACCGATTTCAAAAAACGCCATTTGTCGTTTAATATAAACGACACGGAGAATAAGGGTGAATATAACAAAATTTAAACTGGTAAAATTAAGAAAAAACTTTCAGGCTAGGCATAACTTAAATACTTCTGCAATTAAATATAACTGGAATTATCATATAAGCAACTGTCACTGTCACTCTTCCTTTTAATAAAACTTTTATATTAATGAACTTTTGAAATATAAACAAACAACTCAACTTACCCTTAAGTTGCTTAACTGCAACTATAGTTGTACCTCGCATACGTAAAATATTCTTTGCTGTCGCCTTGAATACCCTACCAAAAGCACCAACACCAATTTCCTGGCCAATGCACAATGCAGTGTGGGGAACTTCAAAGATATCCGCTAGTCCCTTGGCCTGGGCGTCCTTGTATAAAAGTTGTTATTAGGTACATACTTATTTTTCTAATTTGTTTTTCCTTACCTCAATATCCTTATCAACATAGAGTATATTATCTTGCATGGTTCTGTAAATGAAACGAAACAAAAGCAATAATGAAATGAAAATACACTTCCTCACCATTTGACAATTTACAGGATTACTTACTCTGGGGAAATATTGATGCCAAAGTGTGCGAACATATTATTGTGAGGAGCATTTTTTGCGTTTTTCTTGCTACGTCGTCGTTTAAAGTAGACTGTAGCAAATATTACTATACCAGAGACGAACAAGCAACTAAGGACAATGATGCCAATTCTCTATAAGGAAGACAATAATACATTATTAAGGATTGGTTTCCTTAGATTTTACACAATATGCAGTGTGCTATGTGACGGTAATGCATAATAATAAATCAGTGTGCAATAGATAAAAATGTTATCCTGCGGAACAAAGGAGCTTATTGAATTTTCTCAAACTGAAACTCAATAAGGTGTCCTGGTTTATCTTTAAAGCGATTAATGAAACCGTCTTAAAATATTATAAAGTTTGAAATATTTCTGCAGCAAATTTTAAGACTGTGATTATTTTTGATTTGTATATAGGAGAGAACACAGGTAGATGTTTTGGGGGGGATCAAGCCATCGGCACCCCCTATCCCCGAAATATATAAAACTAAAAAATAAGTTTATCTCAATCCCAAATATTTTTGTAACAAAAGACAGACAAAAATGTTGTCCCAGGTACATACTAAAATAGAATTTTCAGCTTTTGTCAACATGTCAAACGTCATTTATAACATTTCCATAAAATTTATCGATAACATACAAAAAATGTGGACATTTTCTCTATCCTCTTGAAGCTGCTAATTGGCCGCTTTCAAGAATCTAGTCATGGTAAATCGACTTGAATATGAATTGTCTGGATTCAAATTTACCTGAACGCGAAAACTAACTTAAATTGTCAGTATGCTACTTACTGTCCTTTTTTTCTACTCCGGCCCAATACCACAAGCGTGCATAATTTTTCACCTGTGCACACATTTAGCAAAATCGACCCGTTTACACAATTTCTAATTCACGCACACACAACACAATATTTTGTGTTCACAATAAAACTCACTTTTGCGAAATTGGGCCTCTTCAAAGTTTCTGATTGGTGCTCTATACGTCAGAGCAATCGAAGTGTCAAACTGCACTCTCCCAAGCTCTCCGATAACCCAATAGAAATGTCAAAAACTGAGTTCTCCAGGCGAGAAATTCCTGACTTGATTTGTCGGTATTGCGAACATAGACGTCAACTGATAAAACTATTCACATGACCAGTCAAGTCAAATAAAAACTCAGCAACATGAAGATATAGAGCTGTCAAACTTACTAAACTAGACTCTTGATGAGTCATTATAATTATATCTGTTAAGCCTTTTTATATTATAAAGAACCTGTTTAAATTAATTCCGTTAGATTAAGCTAAGATAGTTTTGATATTAAGCATGAGAAATATTGAGGTGACTTAGTCGGCTTTCACATTGAGGCAACAAACAATAAGCAACTGGCAATAGGAAACACGCAAAACGCAATATTATCGCTCACAGTTATTTTACATTCAATTAAATTAGAGGTCTCACATCAAAGCAACTCAATATCGCTCGAACGAAAAATGTTGCTGATTGCTTCAATTTATTATTATCGCTAGAGATACACAGCGCGTGTTGAAAAGCAACATAATATTGCTTCCTAGTAGCAACATTTGTGATTATTGACACATTTGCACATACTACATTCTATAAAGTTTTGAAAAATATCCCTGATAGCTAGAAATTTCAGGCAATCTGTTGCTTCGATGTGAGAATAGGTTAAAATAAAATTGCGTATTGCTTAGTGACAGTTGCTACTGCTAGTTGCTTAGTTGCTTATTGCTTGTTGCCTCAATCTGAGAGCCGCCTTACGAAGAGGTCATTAAAACTTTATAATTTGCTAGCGGTCCCGGCAGACGGTTTTTTGCCTGCTCGTACATTTTCATTGTCCGTCATTTGTTCTGCGGCCGTTTTATTTAACCGATGTGTCGGGACTGATTCTGTACTCCGTGTGCTTCGACCGTTATTTCCTCAGACGTGTACCCAGGAATCCCACCCACACTTCGCGCGGTTGTTTGTTTGGACAATGCACAGCACATCAATGTTTAAAATTTTACAACTTTAGCTCCAATGGGTGTCGAGAAATTTATGAGCTTCTTGCCTTTTAATTTTTTTTTGTTGAGTGTTTATATTATTTGAAATTTTATTCATTAGCTTTTTGCTTTTTTTTTTTTTTTTTTTGATTGTTGAGTGGTTATTATTTGAAATTTTGTGGAATCGCAGATCGCAGCGCCACCTACAGGGTCCAATTGTGAATCTAAACCACCCTTAGACCCATTCAAACACATACGCAAAATTTCGTTAAAATCGGTCCAGCCGTTTAGGAGGAGTTCGGTTAAAAACACGTACAGAAGAATCATAGGTATAGATATAAAGATAATCCATTATGTGATATTTTTAAATTAGTTTCATGGATATTATTTTTTGGAATAGGTATATGTAGACATGTATATAATGAAATGAGTCATAGGAAATTTGTGAAAACAATTGATAGGTATTGAAAATGTGATTAGTCATCGTTGCACAGCACAAGCACACTGCAGCTGACCTTACCATACTTAGACTCAAACTGGCTCCCATCTTCTTCAGTTCTGATGTATGCTGGGGCACTGAAAATGTTAATATTTATATATATTTTTTTAAAGAAAGCCTGTTATTATTCAAATTAATAGTGACTCACTTTGTAGCATAAAGTGGGACGGTGGTCCATCACATCTCTTCTTATCAACTACATGGGTTCGTATTTGATACCGCGATTCAGGATACAATTGCTGTTTTACCTTAAACCGGGCACTTCCCTGAATCAGCCCCAAAGCCAGGGAATGTGCATTTGCCCTTATTGGGTACTCCTTTTGCTCGATAAGTCGATGCTTGCCACCCCATGTCAGTGAGGGATTTGTCTGTTCACTAATACTGAAAGAAGTTAAATTTAAAACTGTTCATTAGTTCTGTAGGTACGAATAAAACTTACACACACACATGACTATAATATTCTGTGAATACGAACCTGATGTAGATTTTGTTCAATTCAAGTTGATCGTATATGTCGGCAAATGTTTTATTGCTTCGTGGGAAACCATTCTTGTCCAGCAACGATATTGTCCAACTCATTGTGATTGTATTGTTGGAGGTTATTTCCGATGTCATGTTAACTTTGGGAAAATCACGAGTATGTCGGCACGAACAGACATCATCGACGCAATCTGCAAAAGGATAACGGAACGATTAACTCTTAGCCCAAAGCGAAAGTTCGTCTAGGGAATTACATGGAATTCTGAGGACCTTATTGTTTGACACTTTTCCGTTAGATGATTCAATTTTAATATTATACGAACAACCAGGTAATATGATGCAGTCTTTATATTCCAGATATGGTGCTCGTTCCTTTGGCAGGTTTACCTCTTTAATGGTCTAGATAGGATAATAAATCGAGTGTATTATATTTTTCAGTAAAAGAAATATAATTTCATGGAGTGCGGATGGATTGAACATTTCCTACATACCTACGACTATAATATAAATGGTAATGATAAAAAACACAATCTCATCAAGTGAGGTGTCAAAAGAAAATAACATTTCTCGATTCACTGAAGAATTGCATTTCTATTTGATAACAGGTAACTATTTGTAAAAATAAAAACTTCTTCCATGACAAGTTCAAGCTTATATACATACATTAAATTCATCACTAACAAAGAAACATGGGCACGGCTTAATTCTGTTTTTTTAATTTTGTACACATTAAATATCCCGTTCAATTTTCCCTGTCAAACCAGTAATACCATTTTTAAGGTTCCGTTCCCAGAGGGAAAAAACTGAACCTTCGGTGCGTAAATGATACTCGCCACAAACCACAGAGAATAGACCACCAGCTTCGGGCAAAAAAGAGAATTCCATAGAGCCAGTTTTGAAATGAGTAGCGCCGCCTCTTTTTCTATCTGTGAATACGTGTTGTACCACAGAAATAACTGTAAATGTTATTAGGTGCCAGTGTATGCGTGACCAATTCGAGTATTCGCACTTATGTGCCACCGAATCGCAGGGAATAGTAGTAGTAGATGTGCTTAAACAGCATTTCCAGCAGCTGTTTCATGGGCATCATGTAGAGAGAGTGGTAGGGCAAGAAAAGAACCCACGTCCAGTCAATGAAGAACTAGTTCCACCACCTAGTATAGAAGAAGTTGGCCCAGCTCTAAAAAAAGCTTAAGAACAACAAGGCCGCAGGCTCTGGTGGTTTACAATGGGAAGAAGAAAACATGCCCGATGACTACGGACTACCAGCTCCATATGCCCCATCTACAAAAAAGGCGATCCTATGTCTTGCAAGAACTATCGAGGCATATCTCTGCTTAATGTCCATATAAGATCCTATCCAACGTACTGTGTAAACATCTTAAACCGTTTTGCAACACACTAATCGGCACGTACCAGTGTGGCAGATCGACTATAGACCAAATGTTTACACTGCGGCAAATCCTGGAAAAGACCAACGAATCAAGTCGAAACTCACTTTCATCGACTTGAAAGCCACGTATGATAGCATACATCGTCAGGAGCTTTATATGGCGATAGCCGAATTCGGAACCCTGTCAAAAATGATTCAGTTCTGTCCCGTGATTCTGGAAAATACGCTCCGCTACGTGCAGCTTGGAAGTAGCTTCTCCGAACTATTTCAAACATGCACCGGATTTTCGCAAGGAGGAGCGCTGTCATGCGACTTCTTCAATCTCGTACTGGAACAGATAGTGCGCAGGGCAGGTGCTAATACGAAAAGCACTATCTTTAAAAGATCCGTTCAGCTGCTGTGGTATGCGGACGATGTTGATATTATCGGTCGTTCCCAGTGTGCCATCATAGGAGCGTTCACGGCGATTGAAAAACAGGCGACATAGTCAACTTCTTCAGGATATTTTATGCGATTAAACCGAAGAAGAGGTATTGTATATTGTTCAATTGATCCGAATCACGACGCACACATTTCTCGAGCGAAATTAATTTAATTAAAATGTTTTTAATTGCATGCAGTCAAAAAAATCATAAAGTCTTCTAATGCTTCTACTCGTAGAGCATATTATCTCGACACGAGGACCACCCACACTTATTCACACGAAGTATGTCTCTCGATTTGTAATTAATCAAGTTTTGGCAATGACTTATTTATGAATCCAATATCCGCGCAAGGACCAACATATTTTTGAATTATTTGATATCAGCGATTGAATGAATTATTGTGACGAAAATCTGATGTCTGTTAACCGGCGATGACAAGTGAAAAACATCCAAAAAAACATCCAACGACCAGAAAGAAAAAATATATACGTGCGAGAATAAAACGAGAAAAAACTCCAATACATATTACCAACTGTTTATTTGATGTTTCCTCGATGATGATGGTAATGAAAGAGGCTGATTAAAGGCAAAAACGCCAAAAACTGATTACATTGCAGAGAGAGAGTGGACTGTAAATTTTAACAGTTGTTTGCTTTTAACATTCAGTATATAGGGTATTTGATGTACAATTTGAAGGCAATATAAAAAAAAAGCACATTGGCAATATACATACTAATAGGAAAATTACAAAATCCATTTCGATCGATTAATCACGCACATGCTTGTTTTTCTGAAACCTCGCCAGCCAGCTTTGGGCAATTGCCATCAAGCTGAAGCCAAGTTGGTACACATGATTTCCTTTGTGCATGAACACACTATCATGGGCATGGCTTTCATTCCCATTAACGATTTGGCTACACACAAAAACAAGGCGTCATTCTAATGAAATAAAATTTAGCAGGTACAGGAAGCTGAGATAAAAATAAACGTGAACAAATCTGAAGTAATGGTCATCTCCAGAATGCCTGTTCAATGCACTCTGCATGTTAGTGCGGAGTCCCATTGAAACAGGTGGAGACGTTTAAGTACATCGGGGTCTAATTCACGAGTGATGAAAGGATCAATGCTGAGTTTTCCTGTTAGGATTGGTCAGGCTGGATCAATTTTGAGACAGCTTGGTCATTCTGTTATTAGGAGGACTAAACTTGGTGTCAAAGCTAAGCTGTCGATGTTTAATTCGATGTTTGTTCCAACCTATGGTCATGAGTTTTGGGTAATGACCGAAAGAAAAAGATCGCGGATACAAGCTGCCGAAATAAGATTTCTCCGTTTTATTGCTGGTGTGACCCGTAGAGATCGCATTAGAAATACCACAATACATGAGGAATGTCGAGCAGCTACTTTTCCGGACGGAGCGGAGGTTTGGTCATGTTAAACGTATGTCCATAATCTCTCGTCTACCCGTATGGGGATTGCCCTTGATTTGATTTGGAGTCGATGGCGGAGGATAGAGAGCTAAGGAGGGTTCACTTGAACAATCTACACCGGCGACCCACTTAATTGATAAGCGGGAAAAAAAACTAATGTGGTTTTCTATTGGGCAAAAAAATCAATCTTTTTTTTTGATTTGGATCACTTTTTGCAGATCTCGATATTTTTCAAGATTTACACATACTAGTTAGTTAGTTAGTTTAGTTAGTTTAAAGTGGCTCTCGATGAGAGCACATACTCTCACAATATATTTGAATTTGAATTTGTTTTCAAAACGAAATTAATAAAACCCTCTTGAAAAGCAATTATTCTGAATAAAAACGTAAATAATGGACATGGACTTAGTTTTGGAGCAATTGCTTTCATCTTCGTCATAATTATTCTTCTTCCTTGTAATCTGTGGATTTCGATTCTTCGTCGATATGATATTCTATGTGATATGAAGTTCGTATGTTTCCACCGACAAACGAAGACAATTTGCACAGCCGATGTAGGTACTGTCAAATAACACACTAATACATTTACAAAAGCAGATCAATCTGCTTTCGTGTTCCATTTGCCACGAAAAATCTGAGATTTGAAATAAAAATCTGATGTGCCCAATGGAAAATCACATAAATTTCAATTCTGCAATGTTTTCAATTTCAATTTCGCACTTTCTTATAACTAAGCTGAAAGTCATACCCTACCCATGTGTCCAGTCCATGCACTTTATTGAATACATTTTTTCGCTTTTGCCCCAATATTTGCAAACTTGGCAATGTCTGTTTGTTAAGTTCTGCCAATGATGTCAATAGGTTTGGAAATAACGCCAAAAAAAAAATTCGTACAATTTGTTATTGCTAAATTTTTCGTCATTTTGGGTGTTATTTACTTTACAGGGTTCGTTTTTTTGACAAGCAGTAAAGCCCAAAATAGTAAGTTCAAATGCACAAACAGTGGAATAAGTGGTATGCCCCCCCCCCCCCCCATACGCATTAAACTGCAAATTATTTTTGGGCTTTATTTCCATATTGTTAATGTTAGTAGTAATTCATTACTTTCCCGAATATACATATTAAAAGAATCATTTATCCTATTGCGATTAATCCGAGCACTGATCTATTGGATTAAGGCATCAAGCAACTGGATTTCGTCTGTTTTAAAGTTGTACATATCTTAGAAGATTCTCTTATAATAATATAATGTACCTACATCTACCTACACCTATTCCTACATCTATTACATATAATATATAAATAATATATAATATAATCGATGTAGGTACATTTTATTTTGTTCCTTTATCCCTTTTAAGTCATTTCAAGAAGGAGGAAAATACCCTTATGAAAGGGTAGTTGAAAACTTGGTCTTTAGCTTGGATATTTCCATCCTCGCTTTTCGTTTTTACCAAGCTTTTATTTATATAAAATTGGTTGCTCTTAATAAAATAAAACCAGTAAGACAATTATCTTTGACTATGCCGAAGCTCAAATACCCGGTACTATATTATTGTAAAAAAAATAAAAATATTTTAGTATTAAAAAATTATATATTTGTATGGGAGGTATGGGTAATTTTTATTCGACCAAACTCATTTTTTGTCAAAAAATTTCAAATATTATTAAAACAATATGTGCAAAGTTTAAACTTGCTATCTTTACTGTAGCTATTTAAATTTAATTTTTAACATCTAAAAGCTTTATAAAACCGATACCTTTTTTTGTATGGGAGGTGGTAGTAGTTTTCATCCGATCTTGCTCATATTCGAACTTAGCCTCAGTTAGGTGGATAAAAGCTTACGTACCAAATTTCAAGTCAATAGCTCTTAAATTACTGCCGTAATCGTGCGGACAGACAGACAGACGGACATCGCTAGATCGACTAAGAAAGTGATGCTGATCAATAATATATATAGTTTGTCATACCTACAACGCCTCCTTATGTACAAAGTGAATATACCCTCACAGTGTGGTACCGGGTATAAATATATCTATCTATATACATTTTTACCCAAAATATTATTTAAATGTAAATGGTAATCTTAAAAAAAATTGTTAGAAAACGCAAAATACATACATTCGGTATACCATATTCGCCGCAAGGTGAGTTCTTGCATTCCGAAGTGTTGTCCGCCGTCACGATGACGTTATAGTTCCAATCTATTTTTTAAATAATATTAATTGAATTTAATTTTAAATTATTTTCATGCCTACCTTCTTTGATGGTGTCATTCCACTGAATTCGCAATTGAATTTCATTATCATACGTCGTGATGCTTGTGGCAATTTCTGCAACAACAAAATAATTACTGAATTTAATCAAGTATGTACATATTTATATTTTTCTTAATACTTACGATCAATAACACCAAATTTTGCCTGCTGTAAGAAAAATATGTAAGCAGTTGTACAAAACAGACAATTAATATTTTTTTACGATTTATTTAACAACTAACCTCTCCGAATATAAGAGCAATACCAAATATAAGTACTATTAAGTTGGAAAATAGTTGCCAACGCATTGTATGGTCATTTTAGAAAGAAGAAATTAATCAATCTTTTTTGTGTAAATCATTCTTTTGAATGCGAAAGCGAACATCAATATTATTCTGTAAATAAAGAAAAAAAAAATTTTAATAATAAATTAAATACAAATTTAAATACAACTAAACTACCTATGTATAATGTGAAGGTTTTTTTAAAACCAATTAATTCTGTTTAGTTTAGTAGACCATACGATTAAAATACATTTTGTATTGTTGAAAATTTGAATTTTTTTTTATAAATTTAAAATATTTGGATAGGTGCGAAATAAAAATTAAACGACCGATAATAATAATAATATGTAGATGATTTTATGTTAAAAAAAAAAAGACTTCTCTCGGGAAAAGCGAACCTATAATAAAGGTTCAAAAGCGAACCCGAGGTCGTGGTTAGTTCTGCACTTAAATTGTTGTAAATTGGTAGTCCTCTAGATATTATGTCCTCAATTCTTTCACCACTAATTTATTTTTTTGTTTATTTATTTAGGTACACCGCCACCACTTATATTATTGGAGCTTATATTATATTTGGAGCTAAGTGCAGAGACACGTCCTTTGATAAAGACAAGTTCGAGGAAATAACGAACCAGGCACGTAGCCAGGGGGGGGGGGGGCTTGAGGGGCTGAAGCCTCCCCGAAACGCTAAGCAAAACATTAAAAACTAAAACTTTCTAATATAAATTAAAATCTATAAAAATAAGGAGACTTTACAGGTAGGTATACAGTATCCAAACGCTAGGTATGTACACTGTGCAAGCCATCCCTTGAACCTGGTTCTGTCTAATGCCATGTCAACTCCTGCACAATTCGCAATTGCCTTGGTTTAGTTAGTGAAATAGCTAATTTCTTCCGCAACCATTGAAATGCAAATGTAACTATAAAAAATGTCATTAAAAAACACGCACCAGAGAGCCGAAAAACTCGACTTCTAAGCCTTCAATAAGTCTAACACTTTTGGCAGCGATCCAAAAAGGTGTTTTCCTAGTAAGCCTCATTGTATGCGAAAAACTATTCAGTTTAACACTACCCTTATCAGTTTTCCTACAGATCAAATCCTTAGACTTCGTTTCTACTATAGAATTCTCTTAAGAACATCAGAGAAAATACCGAAGATTTTTTCAGAGAGGCTTTTTATCCATTTCATTTCATTTTATCCGAATCCCAACGTGCCGAGGACTTATTTGAAATTGAATTAAGAGCCCCAAGAACTTCATTGAAACAAACAACGCGTTCCAATCCAGAAACCTCTTCTACTGAAGCCTATTTTTTACATACGATCAACAGAATTTGTAGTAAAAGCCGTTTTTTTTGTCAGACAATGGTCAAAAAGAGACTCGATATTTCTCTAAAATCAACTTTTTCTTTCACAGCACCCCAGAAGAGAAAATCCATGGGTGTTAAGTAAGGAGATCTGGGTGGCCAAAGATTGGGCCAAATCGACCAGTTCACCGTTCATTAAAAGTATGGTTAAGGAATGGATTTACCCCGCTGTCACAAGGTGCTCCATCTTGTTGAAAGAACATCGCTCTTCTCTGAAAAAGAAGACCATCTTCATGGAGCTTCGGCAATCGTTCTCTAAAAAATTCAAGGGAATTAACTGTTTGTGGAAGAACGTGCGGGCCTACTAAAGTGTTTTCAAACATTTACGCTAAACCTCCTTTGAAATAAGCACACATTTTGAAGAAGTTGTTCAAAATAATTAAATTCTTACCTTTGAAAGGATGTTGTGTGTATTAAATGGGGATTGGGGTCTGACCAATGGTGCAAATTGTGGAGGTTTGTAGCTTTATAACTTTGTTTGGGAATTGCGCTTCGTCAGTCCACAAAATGTTCTTGAGGAAGTGTCCGTACCGGTGCTAAATGGAAAGGGTGAAACCTATTACTCTGGAGAGTTCTGTGAATCCTGGTTCTGGGAAGTTCCAATTGCACAGCTAGTCCTCGTACCTGACTAAAGGCTTAACTTCCACAGCACGCACAATCCCACCCTCAATTTCTTCCGCCTCTGCGTATGAACGTCGTTTTTTTTATTTCGAGGAGCTCACTCGGTATCAACAAGGCGCTGATACGCATCAGTACCCGGCTACATGGTGTACTACGATTTGGGTATCGGTGTTGGACTCCTATCTTGCCAACGAAGCGTTTCCATGGCAGAACCCGTTTACAAACACTATGTCCGCGTAATCACGTTTTGAATACATTTTGTGAGATCAACTTTGCTCATAATTACGTTAGTTTATTATTCTGACTTAATTTTGTTTGACCATTTTTTTTTTTTGACAAAAAACCGCTTTTATCTTCTGTTGATCGTACGTAAAAAAAGTTGCTTAACATAATTTTTAGTAAATATCTCAAGGATAAAAAAAATGAAAATTTATGAAGAAAAAGGCATTTTAAGTAAAAAAATGTAACAACAAATTTTCCAAATGTTGAGTTTAAGAAGCTATAACTTTTTTGTAGCTGCACATATGTACCCGAAGTGCATAAGACTTGTATGCGCTTCTAAATTGTATTTTCAAAATGCACAAAATGCAAAAAATTTTGTATCTCTATTAGTTTAGAAATTATAGCGTTTTAAGTGGTAACACCTCCAAATTAGAGGTCATATGCTTTGACCCCTGCCATACAATTTTTTGTTCGGCGGAACTTCACGAATCTTCCCTTAAAGGATTATACTGCTTAACTGGGACACCCTGTATATAGTTTTTTGTTTAAAGAATTCCTCGTAAGATTTGGAAGTAAGCCCCCCCCCGAAACAAAATCCTGGCTACGGCCCTGTAACGAACTTTTTTCATCAGCGGAGACATTTTCGTGTCAACTAACACAAAGAAATTATTACAGCAATGCCTAGAAGACCAGTTAGTGAAAAAGGAGCGTGCATTATTACTGGTGGCATGACAGGGTCAAAATTCAATGTGCCTCCAGACTGACTAACCCCTTCTTGGCACAAACCCGGGAAAAAACTCCTAACTACCCCAACAGTGGCACATTTCACCAATTACAATGTACAAGCACAAATTTGTTATTATTGCAACTACAAATTTGTAACGCCAATTGTTGTTTCAGCCAATACAAGTAAGAGATTTAAAAATTCTGTCCAAAGCTATACAAATTGTGGAAAAAGTACTTGTTAATCACAATTGCTACAAATTACCATTTAACCAGAAATTCTGCAGACTTGTGATTTACAGCTCTTTTCCACAAGTTTTGTGGCGTTCATCAAAACAAGTACATAGTTCAATGTAACTACAGCTAATAAATTGTTTGCAGCCTCTTTAATAAGAGATAAAATGGAATTATCAAGCACTTTGCTTCAACAATCCCTTAAAAATTAGGCGTGGCAAACCTGTTTGGACTCAGTGAATTGTTAAGTACAATGGACATTTCCTGCGGACTAAGAAAAAAATTTGGTAGTTGCTTGGGATATACGGAATAGGTTGATCAGGGTACAAAGAACAGCCTGTATGGATAGAGATATAGTGATATAGATTTCCAGTCGCATGCAGTGTGTTCCAGGAAGATATTCTGGCCATGTTCAAAGCAGCGGATCTACTTAAAATGTGATCAATATCTAACAAGAATATCGCTATCTACATTGATATTCAGGCTTCGCTAAAGGCGCTAGATTCCCACATCATTAAATATGAATGCTTAGAACATTATGCGCGCAAAATTGTATCAGATTATGTTGGGTATTCAGACACTGTAATATAATATTAAGGGTAACGAAAGGGTCTAGGTTCTGTCCAAAACGGAGCAAAGCTGCCATAAATTGAAACTACTCATCTTATCTGTGAATATAAACAGAAGGAAACACCTTGGAAAGTACTTTTTGACAATTTGGATGAAGTTTTGGCCTCTCAAATCACATTTTAGGTTCTGTAGGCAAATTGATTGCTTGGATGAAATTGTTTAGGTTTTGACCGTGAAGGTTCCCCAGGGATGGCGATGGGCCCACAATGGTGCCTAGACACTGTGATGAACCCACACCCTATAGCAGCGATTCCCAATCTTTTTTGGTCGCGGAGCACTTTTCTGGAGAGAAATTCCTCGCGGAACACTTCGTTGTCCGTAACGTATCCCATTTTTCGTATTTATTGAAAACGCAATTACTATTTTCCGATTTTGTTTTTAATTTTATTGAATTGAAGAAATAAGTAACATGTATGTGATGTGTGACTTTTCGCATTTTATAAAATAGGTATTAAAAAAAAAAATACTTCAAAAGCATTTGTAACTCATTTTCGAGTTCGCCACAGAATAACAAAAACTTTAAAATTCCAGTTTCCAAAACTTATAAAAATTACCACTATTTAGTGGAATATTCTTTATTTTTTTTAAACGGCAGTCAATCTTTTCTAAAGACTCTCCACTAAAATCCGGCGTATATGCACCCTAGGACTAGCTTCTCACAACCATTTGTTTTGTGTGTTTTTATTTTTGGATGATTGGGAGGGACCTTGAATTTGGCTTTTTCAGGACAGTTAGAGTTTCGGATGTTTGTCAGACGTTCGCGAGAGGTGGCGCAGTGGAAAAAACCTTAAGATGTAATTTGTGTTTTTCTGGGATGGAACCTGGGACCCATCGCGCAGTAGTCCAGCACACTGACCACTACGCCCATCCGACATCCTATTATGGTGGTATGTTTACAGTTCCAGACCTCCATAATTTTTCGAAAAGCTCTTCAGAATCCAAAACATTAATTTTGTTACCTGTAAGCTTTTGCTTCACTGCCCGCAGAGTATGCTAAGGATGGTCTGTGGTGTTAGAAATCATATCGTACTGGCCGGGTTTTCTCTAATATGCTTTTATTGGACCAACACCGAGCCAAGAGAATGCAACACAGACCATTACTTTCTCTCCTCCATGCTTTATGATCTGAAACGTGTACTTTGGCTGCAATTCTTTGTTTGGAGGACGACTTACATACACTTTTCCATCGGATCCAAATAAATTAAACTGTTTCCCAAAATTGCAATGGTTTTTGTAAGTGAAGTCTTTCGAAATTCCGGGTTTCCTTAGGTTTTTGCTGACATAATGTGTTTTTTGTGGAATATGCATACACGAGGATTTTGTTCTACGACTCAGCTCCTTACAGCCCTGGCCGTGAGTTATTGATGGAATTTAGGTGTAACAATCTCCCTAATTTTTATGGACATCAAAAACGGATTGGCTATACCTACTTGTCCGGCAAATCTTTCCTTGGAGGAGTTTTGCGCCTCCTTTTTTGCAGGTCTCAAAACTTCCGGTCTTCTTAGAAACTTGTATTTCCGGAAAACAAGCTTCGTAGAACAACCAAATATTTTCGCTATCAACGCCATTGATTCGTTTCCATTTTGATAGCTCTGAACTTCTGGAGTACACGATTTACTTTTAGACATTTTTGTTCTGTGCAATCAATACACAAATTATATTGCTGCGAACAAAATGACAAAGTTTCAGAAGCACAAAATGTTCATAATTTTTCCCATCTTTCCGCGGAGCACTTGGATTTTCATGGCAGACCACCAAGTGTGGAGGCATATTTCCTTTGCCCTTATAGTAACATAACGTAAATGCATGTGTGCTATACTTAAACTTTTGGAACTACAACTACATACAGTTGCGTTCATGAAAATAGTAGTGCTGCTCTACACAAAACTTTGACCAAATGAAACGGTACTTTTTCCGTTGAAAAATATAAGGATGCAAACATTTTGTTCAGAATGCAAAGAAGAGAATACAAATTTGAAAATTCCGTTACTTTCGGTCAAAATGTATTTACTTTTGACTATTTTAGAGAGATCCACTACTATTTTCATGAACACAGCTGTATATGAATTCAAAACATGCGAAACTAAATTTAATCCAAATTTATACGAATCGGCCAAAATATCTTCCATATTCTTGTCGTTTGTTGTATCTTAAAAATGTTTTGAAATTAATTCTAAAATTAGGATCAAACCTTCTTTCTATAATAGTGCCACGACGGGACATAGTATAGTACCTACTCCCTTCTCGTGAACGTCTGACAAACATCCGATAGTATTAATGTCATAGAAAAGCTTCTCAATTCAGCCGCTCGGACTCGGCATCAAAATGTGGATCCCTTCCATTCGTCTCAAAACTAAAAAAAAAAAACACACAATCGAATGGTTGTGAAAAGCTAGGCCTACGGTGCCTATATACGGAGTTACGGACCTGTTGCGCCAACTACAAAGGCTTTATTTCCATGCAGGAAAAATACGTTTATATAAATACAAATTTGGAATGCATTACAGTATATATTGCTGCTCACTTTTGTTGAATTATTATTGTATATATAAGCCTCCAACTGCATATTTCATGTTTTGCTCTCCATAATATATCAATGCTCATACTATGTATTCTTTATACCAATGTACATTCTTCTCTGACTAATTTCATAAGTTTATACCATTGTACAAATAGTCTCTAATAAACTCTCGAACTGAAAACATCGTTTGCTTTCCTTTTTCTTTCGGGACTCTTCAACTTTAAACGGACGTGACTGTACATTAACATTAACAGAACAAACTTTTCTAGAAACTTTAGAAAGTATTTTAGGAACTTTTATTTGAACAAAGTGATGGCTAAATATTACTTCTATTGTGTACTGTTTGGCAGCACTTTAAATAGAAACTCCCCTTTCACATTATCGAACAAAATGTCCAGCAGTTCATTAATTAATTATTTCAATTTCGAATTCTCACCGACTACAGTTTGAAAGTATAAATTACAAAACTCCAGGAATAATTATCTCCATCTCCATATTATCCTGTGTAATGTGTCACAATTTTGTAAACAGCCATGTTACACACCAATATCAACAATGACGCACTATTCACATCCTCACGGTAAGTAGCTGTCGTTCAAGTGTCAGGTTAGCCAGTTTGTCACCGTAATCCCACCCTTAAAGTTATTTGCTAATTAGGTAAACAAGTTTCCGTTGAGGCATATTAAACATTTTAATGAGAAATTCAAAACCTAGTTTCTATACGTATATAGGAGTTTATGCGAAAAGAATCGAAACTCTCATATATAAGAATTAAGGATACAAGGAATTGGATAATTATATGAATTTCCCCGTTTATCAAAATTGCGATAGATAGTATAGTGGGGTTGGAGTTGGACACTCAATCCAACTAATTGAATGAAAGAAGAAAATAAAAAACAAGGTAACGTTCCAAATGGATACGAGTATGCAGAAAGGTATACGGACACGGAGCATTGTAAACAAGTTTTTGTGTGATCAGCTCAGCATGTTCTGGAGGTATTTGCTGTGTGCCTGTGCATATCTACGATACGAGTATCTACGGCAAATAGCTTTCTCGGAATTGGATAAAACTGTTTTTTTTTTTTTTTAATGAAAGCGGAAGACCAACAAGTATTCAGATTGGAGATAAATGAACTAAAGCAATTCTAGGTACGAAAACAATTCTAAAATAAATGCACAAAAGAAATATTTTAAATATAGTACATATTTCTACACCTCGTAGATGTATATTTGCAAATATAAGCAATGATGTTATATGTACTGCTCACAAATAGTAGGTACGGAGATAGTTTTTGTTTCCAAACGTGCAGTGTCATGGTCTAATAGAATGGCGCCAGAATTTTGCTTTAAATACTTACTTATCTCCGGAAGGTGAACCTATAACGCTCCAACAGTGCTTGCAGAATGCAGATACAATTTAGTTCTGCACTTAAACAGTTGTAGTCCTCTCGAAGTATGTCCTGTTTGTAATCAAAGAGTTTTGAAAAAGCATTGTCCTCGCGGTGTGTACTGATAGCTGATGTGTATCGCTTGGACTTTATTGCAATTTCAAGAGTGCAATAAAGTCCATAATTAAGTTTTGCATAAGACTTTATTTCATGGCACCGTGCATTCGTTGTTTGCCTTGTAGGAGTTATGTACGATTGACAGCTTTTTGAAAACTTTGTTTTCAAAATCTCGCAAATGAAAATCTCACATATGTATGGGGGGCATGCTGCCCCCCTGCAACCACCCTGATTGGGATCACTGTTGGATTTGGAGTAGGTACGATGTTGGATTTTTATAATGCGAAATGTTCCTCTGTTTGCGAGATTTTGTTATTCGGGATTTCGTTATTAGAGATTTTGGATTGCGGGCAATCGTACCGCTCCCATTAGTATGGGATCATCTATTTTAATCAAACTGCTTGTAGGTTAAGTGAATCGTTTATGGTCGATCTAGTGTTCGTGTTTGTTCCAACTCTTAACAACAACTATTAGAAAAAATGTCAAAAATCATGTCAATATTTGAGATCCTGACGTCAATATGTCACCACTCATCAGATTTAGTTTTAAAGTTGTGTATAGACAAAATCTGACGTGATTTTGACGTCAGCATATATCAAAAATGGGATCCCTACGTTATCTCACTTTTTCCAAAATCTCTTATTGGACATAATCTCTCATTATTTTATCTCTTTTTCCAAAATCTTCCGGGACGAAATGCCAAAATCTCCCATTCACATACATACTTATTAAATCCCTCGTTAAAATCCCCTGTTCCACAGTTTAGGATCTATCCGTTTTTTTAAATCGTAGTTTTGGCAGCATGCCCCCCCATACGTATCTGACTGAAAATGGGAGATTTTAACCCGTGGAGACTTTCTTTCAGGGTCTTTTGGAGTAAGGAATTCCAGCACAGGGTATTATGGAATAGAGGATTTTGGAAAGGGGATTTTGGAAAAGGGATTTTGGAAAAGGAGATATCATCACCAACCCAACCCATGCCAGAAGATTATCTTTATAATAAAGTAAATTTCATGTCAATTTTAAAAAAATCATCTTCGTTTTATTCAATTTCAAAGTTCTAGGTACCTCTATTTTTTTTTTTTTTTTTATTTAAATATGAGTTGCGTCCATTTTGAGTGCGATTATTTAGATTTAGATTTTTTTCAAACTTCGAGCACTGTAACATACTATCTGTTTGTCCTTTTTACAATCTTCATTTTGAGAATGATCCTATTACTTTACGAGGGGTTTATGATTAGGGCACGTAGCACCTGAACTACAAAACGAGGGTTTCAAGTTAAAAACTCCTTGAAAAAAAAAAAAAAAAAAAAAAAAAAAATCTTATGATGTTTTCACACAAAGATTTGAAATGCGTTATAATTGTACTACATTTATATACATCACGGTTGCAGCCTTAAAACACAATCCAGATCCAGTAGTTCATCACCCGTTTCAAGAAGAAGTTTTTCCTTTTCGCATTAGGCGAATGGGATTTACTTTACCACTGTAGATATTTCATTTCAAAATCCTTTGGGTAGTATAGTATTTATGTCCTATTCTGCAGAAGATAGAAATTAACCCACTGAATCCAGTTCCGTTGAAATATCTCTTTCAATACTCTGAGCTGTGTCGAACACGCAAGGACTCAAGGAGAGACGAAGTAGGTAAATCCAGAAGCCAGTATGCACCGCCATTAATACAAAACTAATTTCGTGGTGATGTCGTTTTCCAGGAATAATCATTATTTGTATCCAGTATAACCTTCCCATGTTATACCTACTTATTTAAAAAACATCCGCAAGTGTATCTTTTTTTTTTTTTTTTTGAAAACATTAATATAAAAGAATTTTACTCTTTCAACTGACTAACAGCGGATAATTGCGTATTTCAGCGGTCAACTGTCTTAGCTATTGGCGAAAGCAAAGCAAACATGTGTCCTACATGCAATGAAGGATTACATTTTACTCTGAATGAAAAGGAGTTGATAGAACAGACGTGGGCAGGAGTAGATTTATGCGTGTCAGACATTATCTGAAGTATAGTTGGCATTTTTATTACTGCTGTAATAATTGCTAAAGGCAAAAACTAGAGAGCTGGGCTATTATTACATTGACTTACTTAATTTGTTTGACACACGTCTGTATGTCCGGAGCTTTAGAATATATAGTCATATGTCACGATATCAATTACTAATTTAATAAAACTGTATACATCTGACGGCTTTTGTTTCATGACTATAATGTAAACACGAGATAACCACTTCGACAGTCATGTTCGACATCCATTAACTTCTATAACTCAAAATAAATATCATAATCAATAAGTAAACCTCGAGTGATATACGAGAAGTCTATGCCTGAGTGACGTATGCCTGAAAACACTGATAAAAGTGAATCCGCTATAAGGTAGTAGGTACCTACCTACACCTATGTTGATTGCATTTATGCGAAGATTACAGTCCGACTGAAATAAACCCCCACGTACTTGTACCTAGAATTCATAGAGCCTGAAAGGGATAACTGAGCGGAATTATGTATGTAGGTGACGACAGTATTTTTATGTCCATAGATTAAACGGCAGATTGTCGATAACACTATAAATGTTGACTTCCGAAATTTGCCGTTGCTTTAGCTATGGTTTAGTGGTTAGAGTGGTTGCTTGTGACCAAATGTTAGAGCACGAACGGGGGACAGCAATACCCTGCCACCGACCACAAAGAGAAACGAATATCTGAATTTTCCATCAGTACTACGAATTCAAATGACTGTCAAGTGTCAAGAGTCAAGTCAACTGAAAAAAAAAAAAAAAAAAACAATTTATGGAGAGTGTGAATTCGAGAACCGCACTGCCAAGCTCTATGATGATGGGGTTGCTATAGTTAGATGAATCAAGGAGTAGGAAAAAACACACCGTATATGCAGAATTGCAGAGTGGCGCAGATCCTGAGCAAATATTATTATTCTGAAATCGTATAACTAACTGTGTCTGTGCGGTGAATAAAGTTTGCGAAAATATATTGCGGTCCTCTGAAACGAAAGTTTGCAGAGATACATGATAAATATCATATACATATGTAGTATAGCTATGTATATATTTTATATTCAATTTTGTAGCAATTTTTTTTAAAAATATGTTTGAGTAGGTAGGTGTCTGTGTTTGTACCTTTATTTTGGATGTTCGCTGGAAGGAAAAATCATCGAAATACATTGCAGTGCTAATACGCTAGGGATGCTAGTGAGGGACTTTAACTCGTTCTAAAAAAAAACTGCCGAGAGGTCTGACTTTCGTCTTCCCGAATTGGATTGCACCTAGTCTTTCGACAATTTAGATAATGAGCAGATAAATCCACCGTTTGTCGTATTTCTGTACTTTTTAGATTACCTACTTTCTTGATCTTAGCTAACTCTTATAGATCAAGAAGTTTTACCCGCCTTAATCTCCTGATTAAATTGTCAGGATTTAAAAGTACTGTTATATCTAAGTTCTAACTTCTTCTTCAACCATTTCAATGTTTAGATTTCTATGTAGATCAGCGTTGCGTATGTTCCAAAGTGGATTAACTATGTTCCTTAGTACGGCTCCCGGAAATTACGCCAGAATTTTTTTTGAAAAAAATGCCAGAAAATGTGTTTGTTTTCGAATTTGGAAAAAAATCAGTATTTTGTTTAGAAAATTGTCAAGAAATTAGGAAATTATGCCAGACAGATGTGGAAAAAGCACGAGAAAGTAAAATGGAAATTAAGCCATGATAATAAACATAGGCAACTCGTATTCTGGCCTATTTTCCAAGCTAATTTTGAAAAAAAAGCTCAGAAAATGTTATTTATTTGAAAATGATCGAAGTTCACACACAAAAAAACCTCCCACCCACTCCAAATCCTACAGTGCCCTCAAGCAGGGGGGTTGCAGGGGGGGTGCAGGGAAATAAGTCCCCGGGAACTAAGTCCACTGAGGGACTTCGTTCCCACCTAGGCATTTTCAGGCATTTTTTCCAAAAAAAATCTGACGTAATTTCCGGGAGCCCTTAGTACCTACCAACTTTCTTTTGGAAAATTCGAGTTTTTTGCAATTTGTTTTGCCCACAACTAGAGCCCGTAGGTCCATACTGGCTTTAGAACTTACTTGTTCTATAACTTACAGACAGAGATGAATATCTCCAAATAAGCCAATACATTTTACTGTATCGCATCTTCAACTCATCCCTTTTTTTCCTTACATCCGCTTTCCAAAGCAGTTTAACATCTAAAATCATGCCTAGATATTTGGCTCTATTTGAGTATTCCAATACTATGTTGTTTATGTATATTAAATAAATTAATATGGAGTACTATGCGAGGGGTTCCAGGTTCGATTCCCGGAAAAACACAAATTACATCTTAAGATTTTTATCTCCTGCGCCACCTCTCGTCTGACAAATATCCGAGAGTATAACTGTCCTGAAAAAGCTTCTCAATTCAGCCGGTCGGACTCGGCATAATATTGTAGGTCCCTTTCATTCGTCCCAAAAATAAAACTCACACAAACGAATGATTGTGAGAAGCTAGGCCTAGGGTGTCTACAGTCTTCACGCCAACTATTTATTTATAATATGAACTGACTGTAGGTCATTTATTCTGATCTGCCATTTTTTTGTCCATTCAGAGACACTGTCTATTGCAATTTGGAACGTTTTTGTTGCTATTTCAACAGTTACTCCTACAGCAAGTACAGCATTGTCATCTGCAAACGTTGGTATGGTGGTTTGTCCATTTTCAGGCAGATCGATAGTGAATAAAAGGTATAGCACTAGACCTAGCAAACTGCCTTGTGGTACACCAGCCTTAATTTGTCTTAGTGCGGAGTACTCCGTTTCCTGTTTAATTCTGAAGAATCGACTCCAGAATTGTCGAATACTGCCTCGGCAGTTGCTTTTGTAATTTGTGGATCAATCCTTTGTGCCAGACTATAGACTTTATTAAAAACTTGTGCTATGTAAAGAAATATTGTAAAGCACACATTTTTCTCTTTAAATGCTTTTTCGATTTTATCTGTGATTCTATGCGAATGATCAATGCGACTGATTTGGGACTAGTGATTTTTCGGTATCATTATAACATCCGCGACTTTCCACATGCTTGGTACATATCTTAGCAGCATTTATAATCTACGCTGGTTGTTTTTTTAAACCTTTTCGAGAAAATTGTTTTAAAACTTCACGTGTGATTAAATCAAACCCTGGGGCCTTTTTTTATATTTATGCCTTCTTTAATTTCTTTGACAAGTTCAGTTACCTGAATAGGTCTATCTTCTTCACACCTTACTTGGATCCCTTGACAGCCTTTATCTTCATAAATCAAAAGGTTTGAAGACGTCTTCCAGATACTCTGCAAAAGTGTTTGCTTTCTCTTGGTTGCTTCTTGTCTAGTTACCATCTTTGGTTTTTACTGGCGGCATGTGAGCTATTGGCCTGTCTTTGTTGCCTTCCAGATCGATTAGTTGGTCTTAGCATCATTTGTAAGACTCTTAAGAAATGTTTTCAAAGACTCATTATTAAATTCTCTTATATAATTTTTGAGCTTATTATTTAAATTGTTCAGTGCGGTTTTGTCGCTTGGCGCCCTTGTCTGTTTTCTAGGTTTCCTCTTTTTTGCAATAATTTCACAGGTTAAATACAAGTATTTTTACTATGGGAGGGGGTCTATCCCGCTGCGCTTATAGGCGGGAGGAGTAATTAAAAAAAAAATCTTAAAAAAAAAAACATATTAAAAAACAATGGCAAAGACTAAGTATTGCATTTTTGAAAGCCAGGAATCTGTTCTGAATTTTCTATAATGCAAATCAGCAATATTTTGTCTATTATGTGAGATTTTAGGCCAGAGACTGGAAAGGTATAAATCCAAGTTTAGTTATAGTTCACTTTCGATCATGGTCCTTCGAGCCGGATCATGATCGAAAGTCAAAGTGGCAAAGACAAATGGATTTATACCTTCCCTTTTGAATCTTTTTAACGTAGTCGCGAGATTTTACCATCGCATATGCTTTCTATAATTCGTCCCTAAGGTATGCTATCGTACATATATGCGAAATCGATAAAGATGCGGTTTATATCGATCTGGAATTCCTGCGTTTTTTCTAAGATTTGCCGAAGTGTGAAGATTTGGTCAATGGATGACTTTTTTGTCCCAAAAACCGCACTGATATGGGCACATCAGATTATTAGCGAAAGGTTTGTAGGCGTTCATATAACATAGCCGACAGGATCTCTTTTACGCGACATTCAGGAAACTTATTCCTTTGTAACTGCAACAGTTCAGATTTTCTCTGAAGTTCATCCATTATTATGGAGGGGGCACACGATGCAGATGAAATAAATTGGTGAACCAATTACTTATGTTTGGATCTGTTTTCGCCGTTTAAGACTCTGCAGAAATATTCTTTCCAAATCTTGAGCCTTTAAATCGATAAACCAGATGGTGAGTACAGATCGTCTTGGGGTTTGTGCAAGACCTGTCGCATTGTGAACAAAAAACAATATATCATTAGACCATCAACTCCGCCCACAAACGGAACTTTGCCTACAAGCTGTCTGGTGTGCCCAGGATTTGCTCATTTATTGGGCCTGTACAAATCAAAGGAGCGCCATTAGACCACACACACTTACACAAATCCTAACTAACATAGCTAACAGTGAGTGGGATGTCCGCGTCAAGTGTGGGAACTGTGTTCTGCTGCTTTCGTCTCTCTTAGTTACACTTCCTTATAACGCAATAGCAACACAATAGCACCGTACCAGCTTTTGCGGCTATTAATTTTAACATTTCACACGTATTCACAGACAGGGCAATTAAGAGTGGATTTTTCCTGGGAGCACGGAAGTTGGCGGTCTTTTATATATAGGTAGTCTTTGAATGTGAATAGTTTTTTGTTTTTGGACATACCCGGTCTAAAAGCAAATTGCTAGTGGTCTGTTCAATCAGCTCGTTAACCAAATGATTTCCGATTTTCACACACGTGACACACAGGATGTTGCTATGCTACTGTTTCTATGTTTAAAATTTGCAGTTATACTTATACAGCATAGAGTGCGAATGGAAAAGCCGATTACATTTACAATACACAATGGCTGTAATACGGCACTGGGTATCGCCAAATGCCTGCAGTAACAGCTTGCTATATTCATTACAATTTTGCGTGCTCCGTATTTTGTAAGCAGAAACAAGGCCAATTAAAATCATAACATTTTTGAGGTAATTTTATTTTTCATTCTAAACACAGTAGGTACGCGTTCGAGTATTCAACAAAACGGCAATATCCCGTGACTTTGTTGTTAGTACCTGTTTTATCTCCAAATAAAAAGTCAACCGCTCGATTCAAATTCAATATATTTCAGGTTATTCACTTGACAGTCAAACCACAAGTAAAGTGTATTCTTATTCTAGTGTTTTACAATGCCTACGTATATAATATTCAATATATAATACAATCTCACTCAAAGTTATATGTTATGCGTTATACACTCAAATAGTACATTCAAAGTAAGTGTTGCCACTATATAACAGTACCATACACCAATTACCTGCGACATCGTATTATAATAATAACGCTTTGTTTGCATAAACAATGCAATGTCCTATCAGTGCAAGCAAATAGTTCCAGGGACCTTCCGGTCTTTCTGTTTATGCGGAAAAATAAACATACCTTCGCAAAGCAAAGTGCTGTTCTAATAACAAAGCAATAAAGGATGTTTTTATTTGCACCACTCAAATAGAGGCAATGTTAGATTACATTATTATAAATAGGATTTAATTTATGTCGACATGAATGAATAGGCGATTCTACTATTGAATACAATCATTGTAGTTGTTATTATCTGAATTGCAAATTGTAGTAAATATTTTACATTTATCAGGGACACATGTGTTGAAAATTGATTAGTGACCAAAGTTTCTATATCATCTGATTATGGACGTCTATGGGTTGATGGAATTTGGTGATAACAATAACTAACACTGCCACATATTGCGTTGGCGATGGCTCTCCATACTAGTCGGCGATTAAGTTATTAACATTCCGGCTCACCCATACTTAATTGCCTCGAATTTATACAATCGAAGGTGAGCACTGTGCTGAAAATTCTTACAGCGGTATTAGTACAAGAGGGAAATGGCCCCCAACTGTTTTATTTTATGGCATAACTCCTAGTAATAAATATTTTTGAGAGCTATTTTACTCTTTACTCAAAATATTGCAAAAAAGCGCAATTTCGCAATTATGACGAAATAAATAAAATCAATTAGTAAAGCGGCATCTACAAAAAAGGCGATCCCATGTCTTGCAAGAACTATCGAGGAATATCCCTGCTTAATGTCGCATATAAGATCCTATCCAACGTAATGTGTAAACGTCTTAAACCGTTTTGCAACACACTAATCGGCACGTACCAGAGTGGCTTCCGGCCCATCAGATCGACTATAGACCAAATTTTCACACTAAGGCAAATCATATGGAAAAGACCAACGAATTTCAAGTCGAAACTCACCACCTATTCATCGACTTCAAAGCCGCGTATGATAGCATACATCGTCAGGATTCTCCAGAATCTATGTAAGTATTTGGTCAGTTGTGGACTTACTTGGTCTATAACCACACTGGGAGAGACCAATCAGTTTCTTGACGAATGGTTTCAGGATCTTATATGCGATGCTGAGGAGATTGATGCCTCTATAGTTGACGCAGATTACAGGGTCTATTTCCTGGTTCAATTCATCAGGCATACTTTCCTCTGACCAAGGAAGGCGCGTTTATGTACATAATATACTCTCCCATTTTTTTTTTAAATACTTCTCTCATGAAAGGCGATCCTATAACGCTTCAACAGTGCCCCGAGATGCTTGCAGATGTATGTTAGTTCTGCACTTAAATTGCTGCAAATTGTATACTCCTGGAAATATATCCCCAGGAAGTGAGTTTCAAAGTTTGCTTGTCCTGTAACAGAAGGAGTTTTGGAAAGTTGATGTCCTCGCGGTTGTCAAGTGAACTGTATGGTCATGAGCATTAGCAGCCTGTCTTGTGGGGCGCCCAAAAGTTGCATTTCGAGGGATAATGTATTTGAGTTCCTCGAAACATCTACCATGGAAGTACTTATAGAACAAGCATAGGTCAGCGACTTGTCTTCTGTGCACCAACGGTTGAAGATTCGATGTGAGTGTAGTGTCTCCAATAAGTCGAACTGCTCGTCTCTGTATGCTGTGAAGTAGGTTAAGTGAATGTTTTGGGGCCGAGCCCCATATATGGGAACAATATGGCCTGGTCTCACCTGTGCTTTGTAGAGAAGGAGAAGTTGCTTCGCGCTAAAGTACCTCTTTGCTCTAAATAGGTAGCTCAACTTAGCGGACGCCGATCTTGCGATATAGGATATGTGGTCCTGCCATGTGATTCCTGAATTGACTTCTTAAAAGGTACATTGAGTCCTGGGATGGATTGGATGGTCATACATTTAGATCTGGGGAACTGTTGATGCCTTTTTCCTAGAAAATGTTGTGAGCTATGTCTTGTTTGCATTAAATACAACCAAGTTGTCTTTTCCCCACTGCAAGATTTTGTCCAGATCATCATTTAGAAAACTAATTTGTTCACATCTCTGACTGTGTGATGTAGCCGCATTCACAGGCCCACTGTTCGAGATGGAGGATATAAGAGTGCTATCATCTGCAAAGCTGTAGATATTATTATTTTTCGATCCAAGCAAATCGTTGATGTGGAGAAGAAATAGAGTTGGAGAAAGAATAGATCCTTGAGGCTAGGCTTGCCACCCGTCTCCTCTGCTCCTTTGTAAGGTGATGTCCTCCGTCCTCCACAAAAAGAAAAATGTCCTCCAAAAACATAATTACTATCTATAAAAAAAAAATCAAATTTCTTTCACTTCTCAAAGAGTACGATTTTATTTTTCAAATGTGGCAGCAGATACATTGAAGTACTAGTGCACGGCATGTAGGAAGCCACATACTTATGTAGCTCTTGCTATATGCCGTGTCAACCTTTAGAGTAAAGTTTTAACATAAATTGCAGCAACTGCAGAAGAGCAGGAGAGTTCAACGTTTCTCATCTTTTCAGGGACTTCAGGTCCTATTGACTTCGGCATCTGCATTGAACGTTAAAGCCGCTGCGGAACGAAAAATGGCATACCAAAATGACACACGACGAAATCATGAACGAAAAATGTTGCTCTACTTTACATTTTGCAGTACGCTGCTGCTGCGATATTATGCCGAAAAGTGGGCAATTGTAGTATATTAAACTAGATTTCACTTTAGGTACTGCCCATTAAAAAAATATATATACCTTATTTTTAACCCGATTGAATTTAATGCGTTGAGCTCAAATCTGCAAAAAAAATTTGGCGCTATATTACCGTCAAATTTTTCCAAAATTATTTTTTTTATTTTAACCAAATGATCAATTAACTATAATAAAAAAAAGTTTCATCAAAATCGGATTTTTTGGCGGTAAAATTGAGCAAGCAGCATAACATAAACATTGTTTATACCCAACTTCACACCTACTGTAACCACAAGCGGGGAGGCAGTATGCCCCGATACGTATCTTAAAAAAAGTTTTATTTTTTAAGTCCTCCACGAGAGTTTATAAAAGGTGGCAAGCCTACTTGAGGCACTCCTGCATTGATAGCAAACGAATTAGATGATACACCATCTACAACAACTTGGATCGATCTTCCCAGAAGAAAATTTTGCATCCATCCGCAGAGTTGTTGTGGTAATCCATAAGACACTAACTTGCCCAATAGGGCTCTATGCCATACTCGGTCAAACGCCTTTGATATGTCCAAGGCTACGGCTCTGGATTCGCCGTGTTGCTCAAGTGCTTGCGTCCATGAGTGCTTTACGTAGCTTAACAGGGCTCCAGTGGAACGACGGCTCCGAAATCCGTATTGCCTGTCGCTTATAAACCGGTGGCCTTCTATATATTTCATTATTTCGACATTTATTGTCTTTTCATCTCATCTCATAAATTCATCTCTCGTTGTCTTAAAAAGCTCGGCAATTAAACTGTCCGGTCCAGCAGCTTTGTTGGACTCGAGCTTGGATTTTTCTACCCTCACTTAAGTCTTGCCTTTCATCGTCAAGGCTAAATGGTTCATTCTGCCCGACAGGGTAACTAAATAAATAAATAAATAGTTGGTACAACAGGCGTGTAAACACCCTAGACGTAGCTTCTCACAGCCATTCGTTTGTGTGAGTTTTATTTATGCGACGAATGGAAGGGACCTATAATTTTTATGCCGAGTCCGAACGGCTGAGCCATAGGTTACTCCGATCTCTGTGAACAAAATGCGGCAAACATTCCCAGAATTTTAGTCAAAGAAAGAGTTCCAATGATTGTATGGCAACGATAAGATAAGACGAATTTTATAGAGGGAGTTCTATATAATGCTGGCTGAATTCACATAGAATTGAAATGTCACCCGAAGTTACATACGTAATATTTCTTTTTCTCACTTTTTTGTCTTGTATCTCAGTGATATAATTTTTTGTTCAGCAATATGAGAAACATTTCATTTGACTTTGACATTGCTCTTTGAGATTGTCATTTCTTTTATCGACACACAAGGTTTTTTATTGCAGAAATTTCAAAACTGCTATCACTTAAGCTATACGTAGTGCTTGATATGAGTATGTTCGGGTACACTAGGGCGTATGTGCAACAAAAAATACTTCTGTGCTACTCAACTTTCTGGAAGGATGAAGTTTTATTTGGACAGCACCTATCCCATTACAGATCTAAAAATAAACTACGAGTATGCAATCGTATAGATTTCGATGACAAGAAATCGAACCTGAACATTCAAAAGAAAATTCACAAACACATTTTATCGCAGGAGATAAAACTGAATGGAATAACATTATTCTCAACTGGTCGAACGAAATTTCATTTAAATGACAGCAATAGGGAATTGGGGTTCATCAGCAAATGTATCAAAGTACGGGTATGTACTAGATACTCGATGAAGGGATGCAATACATTTTTGTTTAAATCGATTCCGGGAATAGATCTAAGAAATTTCGAAAGAAGTTTTAAATAAGATTTTATAATAAATTCATCGGACTGGTCTACACCTTTAATGTTACACACAAAAACGAACAATGGCGGTTGAAAGCTGTCAAGCAGGGCCAAGAGCATAGTGCCCGTATATAATGTGGCTAGCGACAAACAAACAGTTGACGAAGATAAAATGCCGAGTACGAACGGCTGAATTGAGAAGCTTTTTCATGACAGTCATATTATCGGATGTTTGTCAGACGTTCGCGAGAGGTGCGGCGCAGTAGAAAAACCCTTAAGATGTAATTTGTGTTTTTCCGGGGATAGAACTTGGGATCCCTAGGACAGTAGTCCAGCACACAAAACCCTGCGCTACTGGGCCCACTTTAGGAGATTATTAAAAGCAAACTTCATGTCAGTCAAATTGATTACGTTGTGACCGGCTGCAGTATTCTAGAGGTGCGCATATTCAGAGCTCCAGACCATTACTTTGTTACAACTAAACCATAACGCCCAAATTGAAAAATGTCATAACGACCAAAACATTGCTAGGGAATTTGTTGTTGTAAAATTTACATAAATTTGGGTGATGTGACATTGATTTTGGGCGTTATGGCATTATTTTTACTAACGCCCAAAAAATGCATAAGGCCCACAAACAAACAAACAAAATACGTATGGGGGGCATGCTGCCCACCTGCAACCCCCTGCTTGGGTTTATTGTCAGATTTGGGGTGTATGCGTTACTTTGGGCGATGTGGTGGTTTTTGGGCGTTATGACATTTTTAAATTTGGGCGTTATGGTTTTGGGCCACTACTGGCCACTGTTTGTACGACATGTTTTTAGAAAGCTATCGCGACTACGAGATTGTATTTGTAGATGGTGCTAAAGCTTTGACGGGCAACAAGTGGCCAAACAAATGCCAAACGTTTCATGCGGACACACTTTTTTTTTCATAGACAATTTCTGGCACCCAAGGTGTTACTTCTGAATTAAATGATATGCTTAAAGATGTGATCAGAATTGTGAACTCTATTAAAGGCAAGCGAAGTCACAATGGCGAAAATTTCCATATAAAATTATCCATTGTGACCGTCAAAATATTTAAGTTGAAGACTAACCAGTAAGACAATTATCTTCGACTATGCCGAAGCTCAAATACCCGGTACTATATTATTGTAAAATAAAAAAAATATTTTAGTATTAAAAAATTATATATTTGTATGGGAGGTGTGGGTACTTTTTATTCGACCAAGCTCATTTTTTGTCAAAATTTTTTAAATATTATTAAAACAATGGGCCTTACCAATAATCATTTTTAACCTTCAACTTAAATATTTTGACGATCACAATGGATAATTTTATATGGAAATTTTCGCCATTGTGACTTCGTAAAAGTTAGCCTGGACACTAAAAATGATTATTAGTACCGCGGAATATGTGCAAAGTTTAAACTTGCTATCTTTACTGTAGCTATTTAAATTTAATTTTTAACATAAAAAGCTATATAAATCTGATATTTTTGTATGGGAGGTAGTAGTAGTTTTCATCCGATCTTGCTCATCTTCGAACTTAGCCTCAGTTTGTTGGATAAAAGCTTACATACCAAATTTCAAGTCGATAGCTCTTAAATTACGGCCGTAATCGTGCGGACAGACAGACAGACAGACAGACAGACAGACAGACAGACAGACGGACAGACAGACGGACATCGTTAGATCGACTAAGAAAGTGATGCTGATCAATAATATATATAGTTTATCATACCTACAACGCCTCCTTATGGGCGTTACAAATGGAATGACAAAGTGAATATACCCTCACCACAGTGTGGTACCGGGTATAAAAATGATTATTTGTAAGGCCCAAGGCCTTGCAAAGTCGGCTGTTTAGGACCATATGTGATGAAATGGGTTCACTCAATCAATGTCGCCTTTATCAAACAGAGGTCAGATGGCTGTCAAAATAAAAGGTATTAACACGAGTTCTGGAATTAAAAGCTGAATTATTTATGTTCTTACAAGATTCAAAATCTGGAAATTCGAATCATTTTTCTGATCCCACCTGGCTTTTAAAATTATCATTTCTCGCAGATCTTTTTGACCACTTAAACATCTTGAATAAGAGCCTCCAAGGGAGAGAAGAAAGCATAATGCTTTTGCATAATGCAAAAGACAAAATCAGAGGATTCCTCATAAAACTTCGGCGTTAGGCAATAACGCCCAAGGAAATAGCGCCCAAATCGTTTTGGAAATAACGCCCAAAAAATGCATAGCACCCAAAAATAAACAACAAGATGGAAATAAAGCCCAAACATAATTTGCAGTTTAATACGTATGGGGGGCGTGCTGCCTCCATGCAACCCCCCTGCTTGGGGCTACTGTCAGATTTGGAGTATGTGCAAAATTGGATACATTGAAGGTTTTTTTTTACAGTAGGAACTCCCTACTCCAAAATCCAGCAGAAAACACAAGCAAGGGAGTTGCAGGGGGGCAGCATGCCCCCCCCCCCCCCATAGCTATTCCACAGTTTATGCGTTTCCACTTACTATTTTCATTTTGGGCTTTACTGCTTGTCAAAAGAACGAGCCCTGGAAAGGAAATAACACCCAAAATGACCAATTATTTTGCAACAACAAATTGTACCAGTTTTTTTTTTTTGCGTTATTTCCAAATCGATTTGGGCTGTATTTCCTTGGGCGTTATTGCCTAACGCCTAAAACTTCCTTTGTGGTCAGAGCTTCAATCATGATTTAAATAACTTTGTTGTAAGGGTGGTGCCATGGCCCGTTTTCCAATCCCACCCACTTTAGCTCCCATGGGTGTCGAGAAATAGGATTTCAAATGTATATTGTTTTATACGGTAGGTACCACGCTCCTTTGTCCAATTTTAATCAAACTTTCACAGAGACACCTTTGGAGCAATAACAAATATTTTCTTAAAATTTGATTTCAATCAGTTCGGTAGTTTTCTAGATTTTTTGTTTTTTTTTCGTATAGGAGGGGCCATGCCCTTTTGTCCAATTTTCACCAAAACATTCACAGAGACGAGCAGTTCGACTTATTGGAGACCCTATCACAGATTATTGGAGAACATCAAATCTTCAACCGTTCAACAGAAGACAAGTCGCTGACCTATGCTTGTTCTATAGGTACTTCCATGGAAGATGTTCCGAGGAACTCAAGGACATTATCCCTCGAAATGCAACTTTTGGGCGCCCCACAAGACAGGCTACTAAATGCTCATGACCATACAGTACCCTTGACAACCGCGAGGACATCAACTTTCCAAGACTCTTTTTGTTACAGGACATGCAAACTTTGGAACTCACTTCCTGGGGATATATTTCCAGAAGTATACAATTTGCAGCAATTTAAGTGCAGAACTAACATACATCTGCAAGCATCTCGGGGCACTGTTGAAGCGTTATAGGTTCGCCTTTCCCGAGAGAAGTATTTAAAAAAAAAATATGGATGGTTTAGATTCATCCTTGGACCCACTCAAACACACACACAAAATTTCATTAAAATTGGTGCAGCCATTTAGGAGGAGTTCGATTACAACACACGTACAGAAAATGGTAGCTGTACCCGCTCGGCTTAGCCCGTGCACAGAAATTGTATTGCTTATAGTTCTTAGATAATAATGTTCCTTCGTAAAATGCGAAAAATGAGAAAAATCGATTTTCTGGAATTTTCTTTCTGCGTAAACCTGAAATACAGCAATACGAACAAAACAAAAAAAGAATCATGAAAATCGGCTTAGCGGTTATCGAGTTATAACGTCATCGAGTTTCACCCCATAGATAGATGTTTTTTGTATGGGCGGTGCCACGCCCTTTTTCCCAATTTTGACCAATCTTACAACAACACTCCTAAGCCAATACCTAAAATTGTCTATAAGTTTCAACTCAATCGATTCGGCGGTTTTCAAAATAATTTTTGTTTAGGCGGTGCCTCGCCCCTTTGTCCAATTTTTACCAATCTTCACAGCAATACTCCTGGGCTAATACCTAAGATTGTCTGTAAATTTAAACTCAATCGATTCGGCGGTTTTCGAGATATACGATTTTGAATGTTTTTTTTTTTGTATGGGAGGTGCCCCGTCCCTTTGTCCAGTTTACAAATTTCATATTTATTCACTTTTTAAACCTTCTCTGGACTTCCACAAATAATTCAATATCAAAATTAGCCAAATCGGTCCAGCCGTTCTCTATAGATATAGATAGTGTAAAAAAATATTTTATTTGTAATTAAAAGTAATTTTTTTCATTTTATTGCATTTTTAAAAAGAAACTTGTTTTTGACCCACCCTTTAAGTTAAACGACAGTATTCTGCAGTTTAAACCTGTGATTACTTGACACAGTCACATTTCAATTTTAAAGCTGCCGACAAAAAATCAAATATTTGATGTTGTTTTGCGTGTTCTTTGAAAGAAAAGATAAGGAACGATTTTGTATAAAAGTCGTATAAAAGCTAAGAACTGTACATGTTTTGAATTGAATTGACGTTAAGATTACATTCTGTAACTGGACGAGTTGAACTTAAAATTTAAACTCAAGTTCAGGTTCAGTTGAACTTTAGTTTAAACTTCCACTGTGAAACACTTTTAATAGGGTGTGAGAGTTTTTCCATCTTGGTTCCGGTCTGACAGCCCTCATATTGGTATAACAAATATTTTGAGAGGCTATGACATGACAGCTTTTGATGTGGGCTGACAGTTCTGCGTACGAGTACTGCACATCTTTTAAGAGGTTCTAATTTAACTACTCTGCATATATGGGTACGATAGCTAACTATGAGTGTACTGAACTATTATCTAGTTCTAGTGGTTCCCATATAGCTCTGCTTAACGTGCTGTAGCCGTATTACTGACGGTATATCTTTTGGTTAAAACAACGGCGGACTTAGCATTGCATAACTAATGTAGGTATGCGCATAAAAAAATAGCTGACGAATTTGCTTGGGCATCGTAGGAAGCTCTGCAGTTCTCTGAGTGTATGTCCGGAAAGTGCATTCAAGGACATAAATGAACTAATAACGATCCAATGTATGTGTAAATTTCCATATATACATATTCCATTTTTGTTTCCCATATTCAATGTAAAGAGAGCCCATTTTTTGTTCTAGTCTCTGGTGAAAAACAGTTTAATTGTTTTTTCCTTTACCGGGAAGCATAAACTGGATGAACATGAACCCCACAGAATCTACAATCCATGTCCAAGTTTAGTGAACGGCATTGTATACCTAATTTGCAAAATATTATTTTTATCATTGGATGCATAAAAGTGTACTTACTATCTATATACATAAGCAAAACTATATGTACAGGCATACCGCATATACTGGTATAGCCAAAGTAATTTACATCTCTTTACGGCTATCGTACTTTGAATGGAGCATGATGCTTTGATGAAAAAAAATCATTTAACCAAAGTGGTAGGTATCTGTACCTACGCCATCGTACCTAAGGCAGAACGGCACATGTCTTCTCTGGCCTTTGACGTATTACTTTTGGGTATACATATAAACTACATCCTACTAGCAGGAGAATTTCACAATATTTTTCCAACATAGCGCTGCTGGAGACCAGTGTCGTGCATGTGAAACTGTCATCAAAGTTAACATTTTATAAGGTACTCGTAACATTGCAATATATTGCACATATGGCAGCGTGGTCTGGTGGCAAAGCCGGGAGCAAGGCGACCAACCTCAAGTCAATGACAAAAATGCAAAAATTAGCATGTATAGATGAGAACCATACACCTACGGCTGGACTAGAGGCACATGGACGAAGCTGCTACCAAACGTGCCCAATCTGTATTTTGATAAACCCTTCTCTTGCTCTTTCCCAAGTAGGGATGAATGGAAACAAATTAACCCACGAAAAGAGAATCGATATCAATCTACATCTACACTGTGTATAAAAGAAGTCTCTGCTCTCTGCTATTAAAATAAAATCCAAGTTAGTTCACCGCTGCCGAGAAGAGCTCAAGTTTCTCTGCTCGCAGCACACCACGAATCTCTGCTGAGTCCCTGGACACAGTGACATAGCTGGCAATGCGAGGGCTGACAAACAAGCGAAAAATGAGTCTGGAATGGATCAGAAACGAGCACAACAGTCGATCCACTCTGTAATCTTAGAGAACGAGTGAAAAGGATAAGATTAGCATGAAACCCAACAACAGGTAGAAAGGACTAACTACCTGTGCAGTATCACGGAAGATTTTGCCAAAATATAATAGTGGCCGGACCATAAAACTTCTACAGTTTGACAAATCATCGATGTCTAAGTTGGTAAGGGCTTTAACGCAACTTCCTGACCAAACATACAACATACTGCTGATCTTTACAGGTTTTTGAAGATATCAGGATGGCTGGACAGCATCGGGTAACACAAGAGTGAGGAACATAAAGCTAAACATACATAACACCAATGGTTAACCCTCATAAAAGTCATCACAATGGGACCACAAGGACCTAAGTGTGGTAGAGTATGGTTCACTCGCTGCTCTTCCAACCCGTAAACCTAACCTAACCTAGCTTCATTTTTACCATCTTGGCTTGCTTATCGAAGAATAACTGTTAAATATGGCGTATTTTATCTGCTGGTGTCCATGTTTGACACGCGCTCAAACAAAACTGATATGGGGCATCCAAAAAGAAACTATGAGAAAATTTGTTTCGTAGGAAATCTCATCTCAAATCACACGCCCCTTTTACAGGAACAAACTCACGCTGTTTTCGAACCCCCTCTGTTCGATCACTAACTGCAACATCTCTCACTTCAAAGAGACGAGTGCGAGCTTTAGTAGCTGTACAAAAGCGATCCCTGAGCACATTATTGACAACAAAGCGGTCGTTTCGAGCGGGAGTGCACTGGTTTCTACCTTGACCTGGCCTCCTATTGTAAGAGCCAGTCTCACGAAATCGTCTGATGGAATCCCTTATAGTGGTTCGAGCGTTCGAGGCACACCAAGTGTCACCACAATCCAACGTTGGATGTAGCCAACATCCGCTAAAGCGACACCCCTAGCTGCTCCAGTCGTGTCTAATGACATTTTGCTTTCTCATTTTTAATACCCAGAGGGTCATAAACTCTAAATAAACACTTTCCAATATTCAGAAATAAAGAAAACAGGGATTTAAGATCACAGTAATGAAATCGCTAATAACGTCAAATTAGGGATGAATTACAAAAATGCATTTAATACACAAATAATAGATGGGAAAATTGTAGAAACCAGATGGGAAAATTGTAGAAACCACTTAGGTAACGGTTAAAATGTCCACTTGATAAAACACATCCATTGAGATAACCGTTACTTGACGTAAACAAAGCTGGTGGCACTAAAGATGGCTCTGCGAAATAAGGCCCCAATGAAATAAGGCTTTAATGAAATAAGGCCCCAAAAAAAATATGAAATAAGGCCCCAACAAATTATACAGGAAACAACAACAACGATTTTTATTACAATTTGGGGTGTTATTTCCTTTTCTGGGGCCTTATTTCCTAATGAAAATTGGGGTATTATTTCATTATGAAATAAGGCCCCAAAAGAAGAAATGAAATAAGACCCCAAACGCAAAACAAATACGTATGTGGGGCATGCTGCCCTCCTGCAACCCCCCCTGGGTTTACTGTCCTGGGTTTACTGTCAAGATTAGGGACCTTATTTCATCTCAGTGGGGCCTTATTTCATATTTGAAATTGGGGTATTATTTCATTATGAAATAACACCCCAAATTTGGAGCCTTATTTAATTTTCGCTTTTGGGGCCTTATTTCATTGGGGCCATATTTCCTGCAGCCACTAAAAATAGGTGGGCGGTTAATTGTGCCGGTGAGTGTATATAAAAATGGTGGCAAAAATGTACAGTAATTCATCAATTGAGAATGGCTGGGCCGATTTTGATAACATTTTTTTTCAGTTGTGTGTGATTGCCAAGAGAAGGTTCTTCCGAAAGAACATTTTGGGAAAACCCTCCGGAAAAGTCGGGAAATTGGAAAAATCCAAAATAGATTTTTTTTGTATGAAATTTTGTATGCTCGTTGTGAAGCTTTAAAAATTTGGGATAATTGTGAAATTCCTTGTGATAAAAGACGTTTTGCGTGCATTTTGGGTGGAGAGGTTAACCTGCTCGCGTTTGGCAATGGCCAAATTCCCGTTGATGTTTCGACTGGATTGATATCGTTCCCGGACATTTTTTGCGAGTTCACATCGTCGAAGGAGGAACTCATCACCAAAGTGTTCCCCGGAATTGCACAAAATTATAAAAATCACGATTGGATTAGTGGACGGGCAATACCAGCAGCGAAGAATAAGGACGTCGATAGCTTGAATTTCATTATTCAAAGTCAATCGCTGGAGATACAAATCCGTTGACAACGTGACCGACGAGGATGAAACGACCAACTATCCGACGGAATTTTTGAACTCGCTTGATATGCCAGGAACTCCACCATAAGTTACGGTGGGATCGATAATAATCATGTTGCGGAGTCTGAATCATCAGAAATTGTGCAACGGTACGCGGTTGTCCGTCAAGAAACTGATGAACAACCGACGATCATCAAGGGCAAATTAAAAGGACTATTTTAGGCAGAAGAACGTTAGCCGGGTGAGCTAATATAGATATATATGTACAGTACATATATATATTTTTAAATATCCGTTTTATTTGAACGATCAGTTTAAAACCTCAATGTACGAACCTCTTTCCAGACCTTATCGATATGTTATCATAATTCAGAATCAGCAGAACCTTTTGCAATTATTACTGACACAAGTTGAAAAATTTTAAGATTGGGTTTGTCCAGTAAGTTAGAATAAAATCGCAGTGTAATCTAAAGTTCGTTTATTTATTTCATTACAGGGATCGAAAATACCGGGTATTTTGATTTTTTTCTGCAAAAAAGGCCAGTAGTAGTTAAGGTTGTAAAATAAAAAGAAGTACGTCTGGTTGATGCTGATGAAGCTGCCTGTCGATTCCTGTTATGCCTTTAAGAACTTAACCCATTTTGAAAATGGGCCACATAAAATTAGTATTTTTGGCCACATAACATAAGTGGCCAAATGAACCAGTTATTTCAACCATCTATTTTTTCTAGCCGAAACAAAAAAGTTTATTTGACCCAATATTATTTCTAGTGAAAATAAATTGATTTATTAGACCCAATATTTTTTTGGGCCATAGAAAATGGGTAATAGAGGCTTTTAATTTTTTTGGGTGAAATATTAGGTCTCTTATTATTATATGATGATATACAAATTTTCATCTGCTAAGTACATCACACATATGTATAATACATATTTTAGGTTGTATAAAAGTGTATTTTACACTTCAGTGCCTGGTAGAGGGGGGAACAAGGAAAGAATTTACGTTTTGACAATTAAAAAAAATTAAAAAAATGTAATACTAAAGCTGCCAAACACGACATACGCATGCCACTCTGACTTCACGATAATTACTCGACATATTGTAGAATATGTCACGTTTTATATATTGTGGCATGTGCGAAAAGTATGCCGAGTACACGGCATGCACGTTTTGTCTCAAGTTGGCATATTCGTATATGTCGACGGTGACTGGCATGTGTTTTGCCGCAGCGGAGATGCATGTAATATGTTATAATATGTAAGGTGTTGAATAAAAATATTATTTAACTGATATTAAAGCGTCAGTAAATGTGACGCAATTCCATCGCTATTGGCTATTTCGGAGAGAAAAAAATCGCCTCAATTGAAGATTTCTTAGACGTTTTTTAATCCATTGACATCATAGCCATCCTTTGATGGAATTTGTTACTTTATGCCTTGATAGAAAGAAGACGAATCATATCTTGGGTTATATACTATATTAATTTCGAAATGTCACCAGAAAGCCCTAAAATCTCAATTTTTCCAAATATAGTACATATAATCCCAAAATATGGTTCGTCTTCTTTCAACCAAGGCATAAAGTAACAAATTCCATCAAAGGATGCCTACGATGTAAATGGATTAAAAAACGTCCAAGAAATCTTCAATTCAAACGAATTTTTTTTATTCTCCAAAATGTAGCTACATATGCCATTCTGAGTCGGAAATATGGGTGACAGTTGACAGACGCATGCCAACATAATATGTAAGCGTCAATGAATGTAGGTATAATGTTACATAATGTGGATAAAACTAATAATTCAGGCTATAGAATAAACTTGGGGCTTAACCCAAAAAAATATTGTGTTGATTGGACCCAATATTTTAAACCCGAAAAATTATTGGGTCAAACTAACCCATTTGTTAAGCAAAAATGTACATTATATTTTATGTACCAGGTTTCATTGGCCCAAAAAAAATTGGGTCGAATGAACCCATTTACTTTGCCCAAAAAAAATAGATTGTAGAGAAAAAAAGCACTATGCACCACTAATTAAATTGGGCCACAAATACCTGTTTCATCAGCCCTTTTTCAACAAATAGGTCAATTGGGTTCGGTCCCTTTTTCAAAAGTAAATTATCTGAGAATTCGCTTTGAAGAAGCAAACTTAATGGACGCATGCGGTTGAGGTTACTTTATATGTATGTATATTTAGTAATATTAACGAAAATATAAAAGGCTCCAATTAAACTTGAAAACAAGGAGATTTTGTTTTTTTATTTTTGTTCATTTTTGTTACCACAAGTAGTAGGGGCCACCCAGAGACATCTGCTATATCAGACACCTTCAAAATTACTCTACTTTACTTTCGATGAAGCTTAAAGTCCGAGAGGAATTTCTAACCCTATTGATCCTAAATTGTAATACTACATACGACTAGGCCGTTGCTTCCAATCTCACGTCAAGATTCTCACTAAGGCATTTTGTATAGAGAGCGAATCCGTGTCTCGATAGGGCTCACACGTCGCACATTTAGGTATTAGCGAGCCTTCTATAGGAATAGGAAGGTTGTAGGCGTTAACATTGCATATTTCGTCTACCCCATCTTTGGTAAACAAAAAAAAATCTCTCTGAGCACATCTATTTGTGAATACTTTGTTTCTAATTAAAAAAAATGTTTGCAGCCGAACATAAAATTAACGCGAAATTGTGACTGATACCCATCAGTTTTTTTTAAACAGTTATGGAAAACCCGGGCTTAATATTAACTCAAATTGCTAATTTTACCGCAAAAAGTGATTTTTTTTTTAAATATTATTTTTATTTTAATAACTTCCAAGTTATCACCTTGAATTTCCAACGGTTGACCAGTTTAGGTGTGCAAGTAGCTCAATAGAAGTGAAATTATCCATTATTACTTGTCAGCAGAGGGCTCATCAGGGCTATACCCTATGTAAAAAAAGTAGTACTTCACTTCGGTCGAATAAATAATAAACGACATCGGTAATAGGAATATTGGAATGAATATCCACTGCCACTGGTGATTTTGATAAGGTTCGACCCAATATTCCCAGAATATTCTTTGAACTTTGAGACACATTGAAATTTACCTCTCAAATAAAAACAGTTGAAAGCAGACTTAATCGATTGAAAACAAATTTCCAAGTAATATGAAAGAGCATTAACCGTTTGCTGATATCGGGCTACAAAATCAGTTTGTTATTCTTCGTAAAGTGAGCTCGGTTTGCCTAAATGGAAAAGCAAAATTTCTATTTCAGGTTGAGTATTATAATATGTTCCTGCATCAGTCCACCTGACTCTGGGGAAATATACAATCAGATTATTTTTAGTACTAAAACTGTTCCACAAATTGGGCAGTATGAAACGTTATAAATGGGAAAATAGATCCATAAGCTGATGTGTTTCTCAAAAAAGGAAAAGATAAATCGAAGCAGATACTGTTGTCATCTGTTTCGATTTATCTTTTCCTTTTTCGTCATATATGCTTCGATTTATCTTTTTTTTAGAAACACATCAGCTTATGGATCTACATATTTTCCTATTTATAATGTTTCATACTTCCAAATTTGTTGAACAGTTTTAGTACTAAAAATAATCTGATTGTATATTTTTCCAGAATATTTTTAAAACATTTAGCTATACCATATTTCCACTGAAGATATTTAGCAAAAAGTTTTATAAATCTCTTTGAGCGTTGCTGCACGATTAGAGTGTAAATAGCCCCAAAAATGCACTGAAAATGGAATTTAAAAAAAATCTTTCAGACATCATAGCACTTTCGAATTGCCACGATGGATGCATGTGAACCATTTTACACGATACATGGCGTAGCGCTTGGGATTCTCAAATGGACCCTCCGGCGAACGAAATATTCTTGATGGGAACGAAATGCGAATCATCTGGTTTGGTGGGTTAGGTTGACATACCCTTTGTGTGATTCCATTGAATGAAAATAGATTTATTTAGCAATGACATTGACATAAGCTGTCAAACTTAATAAAAGCGTCCATCACTGTTCAACCATCCAACAAACAACTTTGGATTAACGCTAAAATATGCAAGAAGGACATCTTTGCAATGACAATTGGTAAGCCCAGCCTACGCGAAACAAAGCTTAAAAATAGACTTAGGGCATGTTGTCAGAGAAACACCGTACCTGAAGTGCTAGGTTTTAACCAATTAAACCACGAAACTCTTGGTTTATAAAAGAGTGTCGGCAAGAGCATGCAGCAAAATAAAATGGCTATAAAGTGACACTTAACGATCAGGAGACGATCAGGAACGAGAGGAGACGACGCACGGAGCAAAATTTATCTCTAAGTTAAACATTGAACTTCTCTCTCAGTTAAAGAAACCTCGTGATACTACACATTAGTGTTAGTTATTGTGCCATTGAAAACATTGTGTACAATTCGATAAGATTATTCATTATTTTAAAATTTATTTATTTTTGCCATGTTGTAGCTATTTTGTCAAATTTATATAGGTAGCTATAACTGTCACACATTTTCTATCGTTTTGGATTAAATGCCTGAACAATTCCAGGTAAACGTACATTTATCAGAATGTACAAAGTTTAAGTCAACAAACCATTTAAACAGAATTTTTTTGAATATTCATTTACACTTAGCCATTATCAGATATGAAACTTGTTTTCGGGGAAATACAATTTTCTAAGAAGACCGAAATCCGGAAGTTTTGAGAACCGCAAAAGTAAGGAGATTGGACACAAAACTACTACAAGGAAAGATTTGAAGGGCGAGTAGAGCCAATCCATTTTTGATGTCCATAAAAATGAGGGAGATTGTTGCACCTAAACTCCATCAAGAACTCAGGGCCAGGGCTGTCAGGCACTGTGTCGTAGAACAAAATCCTCGTGGATGCATATTCCACAAAAAACAATTGTGTCAACCAAAAGTCGGAGTCGGAATTACAATAACCATAGCAATTTTGGAAAAAAGCTCTTTGGAGTGTCAAATTATATATATCAAAATAATTTATTTCGATCCGATAGAAAAGTGTATGTAAGGCGTCCTCCAAACAAAGAATTGCAGCCGAAGTATACGCTTCAGACCATCAAGCATGGAGGAAAGAAAGTAATGGTCTGCAGTGCATTTAAAAAAAAAATCATTTTTTTCATACTTGCCAGTAACATACGATTTCTAACACCACAACGATCCTTATACTCCGCGGAGAGTGAAGCAATTAGCTTACAGATAACAAAATTAATGTTTTGGATTGAGCTGCGCAAAGTCCCGTCCCGACGACCTGAACCCAATTGAAAACGTATGGGCCGACATCGAAAGAGCATTTGAAGCCAAAAAATCAAGAAATGTTGAAGAGCTTTTCGAAAACATTACGGAAGTCTGGAACTATATATTATGTACCATAGGATGCCGCATGGGGCGCCATGGCTCAGTGGTCAATGTGTTGGACTATACTGCGCGGGGGGTCCCAAGTTCGATCTCCGGAAAACACAAATTACATCTTAAGGACTTTTCCACTGCGCCACCTCTTGCGAACGTCTGACAAACATCCGAGACTCTAACTGTCCTGAAAAGCTTCTCAAATCCGCCATTCGGAGTCGGTATAAAATTGTAGGTCCCTTCCATTCGTCCCAAAAATAAAAACTCACAAAACAAATGACTGTGCGAACGAGAAGCTAGTCCTAGGGTGCCTATACAGACCAGTTGCGCCAAATATATAAGACTAGATGTACCCGCCCAGTTTTGCCCGTGCACAGGAATTGTATTGCTTTGGTCTTAGATATGTTATAATGTTCTTTCGTAAAATGCGTAAAATGAGAATAAATCTATTTTCTGGAATTTTCTTTCTAAGCCTGAAATATACAGCAATACGAAAAAAATAAAAAAAGAATCATGAAAATCACAGAAGATGTTTTTTGTATGGGAGGCGTCACCCCCGTTTGTCCAATTTTGTCGTGGCGATATCAATAATGGATGTAATGTATTGGATATATAATGTGCACCCTCTGCATCGCCCTTCCTCTCCTTGATCATGCTACTTGTTTGTAATGCTGTATTTCCTTTCCTTTGTTTCCCTCTTCCTATGGAATCCGAACAACTACCTACCCCAACCCTACACTGTTAACATACACCATATCGAATGAAATTCTGATGTGAAACCTGTTTTGTATTATACGTCTCTTCTATTGTGAAGATTATTAATACACCCCATGACATACTGACATACGATCATAATATACATTCCTACATATACAACTGACCACTGCGAAAACAAATCAACCTATGCTAGTGTTGTTCTGTTTGTCCTGTCGCATCGCACGATCGTAAAAGTACAAACATCCATTTGTAGCAAGGTATAATATTGTAGGTAGGTATGTATATATTTTCGCTTCAAAAAATACATACGTCATATCAGAATGAAATTCCTACTGCTTTGCGTGGCGATATGCGATAATATGCACCCTCTGCATCGCCCTCCCTCTCCATGATCTTGCCACTTGTTTATATGTATATTGCATTTCCTTTCCTTTCCTTTGTTTCCCTCTTCCCATGGAATCCAAACAACTACCTACCCCAACCCTACACTGTTACCATACCACATATCGAATGAAATTCTGAAATGAAACCTGTTTTGTATTACACATCTCTTCTCTTATGAAGATTATTAATATACCCCATGCCATACTGCAGCACGCACGACGCACCCCATCCCCATCCTGCATGCATCGGACATAATATACATATTCCTACATAAGTACATATACAACTGACCATAGCACTCACTACGAAAACAAATCAACCCTTTTCGAATGTGTAGCATACGTATTGTTTTTGTTTGACGATCGCAAAAGTATAAGCATCCATTTGTAGCAAGGTATATGTGTATGTATATATTTTCACTTCAGAAAATACATTTTGGCTAAAAACTGTTCCTAAGGACGTGGCTATAAACGACATAGTCTATAGCAGTTTTACAGTCTTAAGGAACATTTAAAAAAAAGTTTCATCGAAATCTGTCCAGTAGTTTTCGAGTTTTTAGCTGACAAAGAAAAGTCCTACAGTTTTATTATATGTATAGATGACGGATTTTAGTGGAAAGTCTTCAGAAAAGATTGACTGTCGTTTTAAAAAATATTCCTCTAAATATTGGTAATTTTTATACGTTTTGGAAACTGAAATTTTAAAGATGTTGTTATTCTGCGACAAACTCGAAAATGACTTAAAAATGTTTTTGATAATTTTTTAAATATTTACTACATTTAAATATTTTATAAAATGCTACCTATGTACAGTACATGTTACTTATTTTTTCAATTTAATAAAATTAAAACAAAAATCGGAAAATAGTAATAGACCGAGAGCCCGCAGTAAATTTTGGACGTGAAAGACAACCGGATGAATTTTACATAAATACGTTGTTCTGATGCCCAAGATTTCAAATATGCCCGTCTGGCAGCGCTTAATGGCAGCTAAAGCGTGCAACTGCATATTAAAAATGCGTTATGATTAAAAAAAAATAATAAATTAGTGCAAGCGCTTGAATCTACTACTAAATAATAGAGAATGGTCCCCTCAGTGCAAATATATATGTATCCAAGACGTTTTAGGTATCGCCAAAGCCCTGCCAGACGCAGTGGAAATGCATTAAAAATTCCAATTTTGAATAATTAATGCAACCACTTAATTTTTATTTTAGAATTTAGAGAAAAACTCCCTGATAACGAATATATAAGTTCAAGACGTTTTACTTGTCGCCAAGTCCTTGCCAGACGCATCCAAATATTAAATAATTGACGCAACCACACACAATTTTTTTTAGGCCTAGACTGAAACACCCGAAATATAACTACATAAGTTCAAGACGTTTCACTTGTCGCCAAGTCAATTGTACTCCGCTATAGCTAGTGGTTAGGAAGTGAGTGCATAAAGCTCCATCCCGTGTCCGTACTATAGACCTGACCTGAGTATAGGCACATAGAGTCATAGCTGGCTTCGAATGAATATGGCAAGTTCTTAAGATAATCTACATGGGAAATAGCTATATGTATTGATCAGAAGAGGTAAAATATTTATTGCCTCATTTGAGGAAACCAATATATTTTCAGTGTTTTTGCGACTTCGTGCGTACCTATGAACGTTCCAAAGATGTTGTCATGAACACGTACATAGGTACCGAGAATATGGAAAGTCTTTCAGTTTCGGTGATTCAATGCTACTTATTTATATGGATAATGGTGAAAGTTCTCGTTTGGTTTTAGAAACATCAGACAGTGTTGCATTTTGGAAACATTAGCTACTCGCGGTGAAACACATTTTATAATAGGTACTATCAAGGACTGAGACTGCTATCATGAGCGAAGAAATGAATTAAATTAGAAATTGCAGATAGAAGATATCATTTATGTAAATGAGAAAGAGAGTCAGAGTTATATGCTGAGTTTCAGACTTCATCCCGTCCAAAATAACTTGAATTTATCCGGAAAGATCGTTACTAATCCGTTGAAGAAAAGACACATCTGTTCCCCATAAGCGCGCATATTTGAAAAATTACCTTAATGTGAAACTCTTTTTTTTTTACAAGAAAATTCTTCAACTCGCTTCTGATGTGATTTGATTAAGGAGTATACTACTATACTCATATTTCAAGTTCATAAATCATAACTAACATATTTTTGCAAGGATCTTGGGGTGCTATTGACATGTTATTGCAAACCAAATAGCTAATTTCAATTTAAATAAAAGAAAATAATATTTAAGAATTCACTCAAGCATTCATAAGAATAGTCACTGAACCGTAACGAGTGGCATGAGGTTGTCAATAATATTATGGTCTTCCGAGTTCCAAACAATCATACACATTGTGAATGCCTCGCTGACTGGTGTATGTGTATATTTATGTTTACTTCATGACCAGTATAATTAGCAAATGAAATTGCATTTACCAATATAATTGGCAAATGAAAATGCAGTCATTTATTGATTTTGAATTAGCACATTAATTTTTTCTTATTAATTTAATCAACAATGGGACATAGTCCCAAGGATATCTCTCCGAGCAATTAAATTGATAAATGTTGTATAATACCCAAAGGCAGGAGCAGAGGTAGATTAATTTCCAAATGACTTCACTTTTGTTGGAATGAAAGGATTTCCAAGGAATTAATTTCTAGATATCTATATGACATTGGACTAATGGCGTACAAATAAATAATAATATTTTTTTTCTTAGGAATTCAAGAAATATACAACCTTTTGTTTGTTTTATCATACAGGCTTAAGTCAAAGCGTTTATCCTCCGAATACATAAATTCGGAGTCCAAAATGACAGATATAATGACGTCTAAGAAATGTATAACATATCTTAGGGCTTTGCAAGCCTCCTTGGGGCCGGGCCGATCTAGAAAATAAAAATAAAAAATAAATAGGCGGCGCGACAGGCGGTAGACACTCAAGGCCTAGCTTCTCGCAACCATTCGTTTTGTGTGAGTTTCTATTTTTGGAACGAATGGAAGGGACCTACAATTTTATGCCGAGTCCGAACGGCTGAATTGAGAAGCTTTTTCAGGACAGTCATACTCTCGGATGTTTGTCAGACGTTCGCGAGAGGTGGCGCAGTAGAAAAAACCTTAAGATGGTAATTTGTGTTTTTCCGGGGATCCAACCCGGGATCCCTCGCACAGTAGTCAAGCACACTAACCACTGCGCTACTGCGCCCACTAGAAAATGATGTTTATAAATATTGTAAGGCGAATATAATGAGAACAGAGGGAAAAATCACATCTGCTTGAGGGAAATGTCATCCATTTGACATACATATATCAAAATTTCAATAATTGATGATGATTGATAATGATATTGATAACATATGTTATGAGACAGAGTTATTATTCTAAGTTGGTCAATGTTGGGAGGAGAAAAATTTGCTGAATATAAATTTGATTAAAAGTAAATAAACTTGAAAAAATCAACAAAAGTGGAGGCGGGATTCCGTCGATAAAATTCGGATTGAAATGAACTAAAGCTAAGGTGCACACTAAAGTGGTTAGCAAGTAGCGCTGCAATGGCGTGGTGACCAAGTGGCTGGTGATAGAGGGATAGGAGTGGTGTGGTGATCGAATGGCGAAGTGGTATGAAAGTGATTTAACGCGCACTGAAGTGGCAAATTATGGTGGCTTCTTTTCATCAGTTCTTAAAATGTCGTCCTACGTTGAATTCCTTTTTCTCGCATGTTTTTAGTTTCCGGGTAAACAGCAATACGCGGTTATAATGCCAAAATTCACGTCGTCACCAGCCTCTACAATAGAATATCCCTACAAAAGGGATATGCCTCTGCAAATTCACGTCGTGACCACCCGCTTGCCACTCGAAAATTAAACTTGTTCGAGAGAAATTGCATCAGACTGGCATCACACCACCTGAAAATTGCCACGTCGCCTCCACTCAGCTTTGATGCGCGCCTTGCTTAAGGCTTAAATCATATTATATTTTCATGTAAAATAAATTTATTTTTGGAGTGAAAACAAAACCAAAAATGTCATTGTTGTTCCCCTGGAGCATTATTATCTACTCGACGTATAGTGTAGTGGTCAAGGGAACGCGGGCAATGTCACTGCCCCCAACCAAAGCATAGCTTACTGAGAATAAAAATGTTTGCAAAACATCTCATTCGATGGGTAATATTTCCATTTTATTGCTAGTTGTTTGTTGCGAATCCACCAAAACAAGAATAAGGGAACTGGGTTCGCCATCTTATTCAATCAAGTATCTAACTTCATCGGAATCGCTAGAACCGCTGGAACTTTCTTGGAGTAAGTTAAGTCAACATTCCCGATAGCATATAACATGTCAATTTCCTCTGTTGCCCATGCACCGCTCCATTGAAACAGCAGCGTTAGCTAAATCGGCATTTTTTAACACCACCATATCACCATCTTCCTGAACCCGGGTAAATGTGAATTGAGAAAAAACTATCTGGGGGTCGATTCTGGTTCTGCGAAAAAGTGCAATGAAAATATTTTCACTCTTTCACCGCAAATTCGATTCTGGTTCTATGAAAAGGTGAAACCAAACGTCAAAAATTTTCATATGAATAATTTCGTTTCACGGCCTCATTCGCAAGTGAAAGATCTAAGTGAAAGGGTGAAAATGGAGCTCATAGCACTTTGATATGAGATACCTAGAAGAGCTGGTATTTTTGATGATGTTTTAAGGAGCGGTACTAGTTCTTGAATCAGAGTTCTGCATAGATTCTTAGGAAAGAGATACAATTGTATATGAAGTGTTCTCCATTATCCGTTTCAAAAGGATTTTCGTTGTCTTTTAGGCGAGGCCTTATAATCGTTTAATTTTTTCCTGGAAAACTATTATTAAAATGTGTTCTATTATTCAGAACATTAATAACAAATAAATTTCAATCCTCTGCACATTTCTTCGCCTTATTTGGATAAATAGTCATATAATGTACATGTATTATGTAGACATTTTATACGAAAATTTAATCACCACTGTGTACGATATTGAATTCACCACAGCATTTTCACTTATTGAACGAGAATCGCATTTTAGTACAAAGTGAATCGAAAACATGAAAGGAATGCGTGAAAGCGAATGTGAAAACGATTTATTCGATTCACTCTTTCGCAGAACCAGAATCGACCCCCAGGCCACAAACCAGTAAGAATAAACCGTCGACTCCTCCCACATAACGGACTTTGCCTAAAAGCTGCCCAGGATTTTTCAAGTATTGGTGCTGTACAAAATCAAAGGAGCGCCATTAACGCACGCATAATTGAAAAATCCTATAGGCCCATGGTATAGCAGGGAAAATCATTGCCGCCACTAATTTTGACATTTACACGTATTCACAGACAGGGTCATTTTTTCCGGGGAGAATCGGGTAGGTGCACTGGAAATCGGCGGTCTATTTTTTACTGGTTTGTGTATCTGGCCTTTTGGAATCTAATCTCATTTACCGACGGTCGTCGAGTTGACTGAAAGCACAAAGGAATAACAACTAATTATATAACCTCGCTGAAACAATAAAAGAATTTATTTTATCAATTATCACCAAATTTAATCATTTCTTTTATGTATTTATTGGTTCAATAAAATTCTTCCTAACACCCACAATCACCAGTGACATGTTAATTAGATCCGTGCAGTGCGGGTGTTAACATCGACATAAAAAAAATAGTTGGGACAACATGTCCATATAGGCCTACCTTCTCACAAACATTCGTTACATACATACATACATTTTCAATGGCCCGCTTATCCATTAAGTGGGTCGCGGGTGTAGGTTGCTCAAGTGGACCCTCCATAGCTCTCGATCTTCCGCCATCGACTCCAAATCATCAAGGGCAATCCCCATACGTGTAGAGGAGAAATTATGAATTTGGTCTAACCATCTCATCCTGGGTCTACCTAGAGGACGCCTGCCCGATGGTACGGATTCCATAGCACGTCGTGGGACATGCGTTTAACATGACCAAACCACCGAAGCATGGACCGCTCTGTCCGGATGTTCGTTTGGATGTGTTTTTATTTTTGGAACGATTGAAAAAGACCTACAATTTTATGGCGAATTGAGAACCTTTTTCAGGACAGTTATAGGTACTCTAGGATGTTTATCAGACGGTCGTAAGTAAAATTCGAATTTTTGCACTATCCAATAATTTTAAATTTTTCTCGTTTACCTTTTTGGAATGCTAAAAAAAAATAATGAATGAATGAATATCAAAATGCAATAATTCCGAACATCGCATGCAAATTAAAGGACCGACAGAGTAGATACCAACCAATGCAGATCAGAATAATAATACAAAATCAATTGCATGGCAAGAGCATACTCGAAAAATGTAATCCTCTTGTAAAATGGTTGATAACAAGGAAATATTCCAAACAGACAATTAACAATAACAACTGAATGCACATCCAAAGAGAACAATGAACAATGAATTTCCTGCAATGAATTTTTTTTAAACATTTCGTTATCGAAATCCGTATATATTTCGGGGTAAAGCAAATGAATGTAAGTCGATGGTTACTCAATATGAGTACGGTTTTTGGGGATTATTTCATTGAACTAAATGGGCAGCGAAGAATAATGCTTGTTTTTTTCAACGTAAAGCATGTAATCTTGCAAACAGCAAATGGTAGTTGCTTTCAAATATCCAAAATAATTCCTGTGGAAGCTGTGCTGGTGTATTGATCCTTCATAAATACCGAGTAAGTGGATAGAGATTCCATTTAGCTCTGAACGCTTTATTTCCTTATACACACCAGTATCGATACCAAAGCCAGTTGGTTTACTCTAATGCGATTACATTGCATATTAATTCGATTTACCAAAGAAGGATAAATCTTAAAGTCCCAAATTGGGAAAACAAATATTTTCGTTTAAATATTTTAACTCTTGCAATAGATAGATAAATCAAATAGTTACCTAAGATACTACGTCTGAAAGCTTCGTATGCAAACAAAATCGATGTTGGTCTGTTAACACTGACTACACATTAAGGGGGTTTCTATTTGATAGATATAGCAATGGTTTGAGTGCATTTTCATTGATGCCCATCTAGAGGATCCCCATCCCACAGAAAGGTATCACTCTATGTTAAAGCCCATTTTTTGGTACATTAGTTCTGGTACGCGAAATTAAATTTTCCGGTGGTTTCCAATTCGACAACGGCGTAATGAAAGTGCTACAGAAAAACACGAATGAAAATATTTTAATTTTCATTTTGTGAATGTCAATTTACAAAGGATTATTTTTATTTCTTTTGGAATTGGAAATACAATTACATGAAATGCATAAATATTGATGGAGAATTCCATCAGCTACTAAAACACAAGTGTCAACTTTCTGACTTTTATTTGATGAATGAAAATGATGTTATATCAATTTAAATCTTGTATAAAGTTGGTATGGTATTTAGGGGAGGAAATTGACAGGTGAATTATTAATGGTTGAAGTTGTTCAAGAATCGTGTGTTTGAATAGCTAGTTGAGAGTTGGTACTTTTTATTATATCCAAACTATTTGTATGAAGAAACACAGGGCCTGTAACTCAACGCGAAAAGTAGTTGTAGGACAAGTGAATTTCGACAACTTGTAAAAAATTGTGTAACACAAAACGACAAGTCCGTGAACACTTCGACAATTGTCGCGATGAAAGATGACAAGTGGGAAATTATATAATTTCCCTCTTTCTGTAATAGAACACGACAAGTGTTAAGAAACACTTGTAGAACTGTGGTTCAATTAGGAGAGGTGCAGCTAAATTGGCTGAAGGTAAGCGGGCAATTTTCTCGGTATGAGGACGCTGGATGGCTGCATCAAGAACAGATCCCATAACACAAAACAAAACCATTTTCAGTTAATACCAGCATCAATTAATATTCTAAAGAGCAACGGAAGTGGGGGTTATTGAAAAGTGACTACGGTACTTCGAAAAGAAAATATTCCACTTACCAAGTAGTTTGACGAAGTACATGTGAATTATAGAGACTCTGGAGCAGCTCCTATGTTCCTGGAAACATTAAGATTGCACTTTTTTTTTTATATAATAAAGGGTGTCCTTAATTCACGCAAAAGCTTGCTCACTTTTACTTTTATATGCAAAACTGTTATACTCACTTTTGGTTTTGCATGTAAAAGTAAAAGTGAGCTAGCTATAGATTCTCAAAAAAATTGACCTAATGTGACAGGTGACAGTTTGTGATTAGTAAAAATAGAGCGCATTTTCATTGTTGAGCAATATTTTAAAAATAATAAAGTTAAAGTTAAAAATAAAGTTTTGTCAGCTACAGTCCGCAATTTTCGAACAAAATCATCTTCAGTGCTGAAGCTTATTTTGATCTTGATGGCTTCGTTAAACGTCAAAATTGTCGCATTTGGGGTTAAGAAAACCCACGAGTAATTATTGAGAAACAAATGCGTCTACAACGCGTGACTATTTGATGAGTATTTTGGACTGGACGCATTATCGGACAATACTTTTTCGAAAATGCGGCTGGTCAGGCAGTAACAATTAATGGTGTTTGTTATGGTAACATGATAACCCAGTTTTTAGTGCTTAAATTACAAGATATGGATGTGACCAACATGTGGTTTCAACAAGACGGTGCCACATGCCATAGATTCATTTCCTAATCGGTAATCAGCCGTTTTTGCGATCAGAATTGGCCATACAGATCTTGCGATTAACGCCATTAGACTTTTGTCTTTGGGGTTCTTTGAAGTCAAAGGTCTATGCAAACAAGTCCACGATCACCAACGCCTTGTTTTCTAATTAAAAATCTGTATTTTCTATCAAAATTACATTTAGAGTAAATTAAGGGACACCCTTTAAAAGCTATGCCGATGAGCGATGATACCGATATAGACTGGCAAAAATTGTCCTCACGAATGTATTAAGAAATAAATCAAGTTACTTTTAAGGCATACTGTCCACGTAGCTGCGATTTTTTCATTTTACAGTTTTTTCGATATTTCTTATTCTAAATTATTATATTCTGTTATATTATGTTTTTCTACATATCCAGGTAGACACATACCTTTCACCGTAGGCGTTAGGCAATAACACCCAAAAAATGCCAAACGACCAAAATTAACAACAATATGCAAACAAAGCCGAAAAAGAATTTGCAGTTTAATACGTATGGAAGTTACAGCGCAGTCTTGGCGAACAACGTTTCAAATTGGTAGATCTGAGGTAAGTTATTTGCCCTTCGCTGATGACTTGGTCATCCTTGTGTCAGACTAATGGACTTCAACGCGCACTCTATCGGTTTGTAGCCGTTTGTGTTGAAGCTGAGAGCTGAGTAAACGTGAACAAATCTGAAGTGATGGTCGTCTCCAGAACGCCTGTTCAATGCAGTCTGCAAGTTAGTGGAGTTCCATTGAAACAGGTGGAGAAGTTTAAGTATCTCGGGGTATTTTTCAGGAGTAATGCTGAGTTTTTCTGTAGGATTGGCCAGACTGGGTCAAGTCTTTTGGTCTTTCTGTTATTAGGAAGACTGAACTTGGTGTCAAAGCTAAGTTGTCAATCTTTAGATTTGGGTTGAATGAATGAACACTGAGCCAGGAGGTTGGAAAAGAGTCGGTGGCGGACGAGCCCTCAATGGGTCAACGGCAGCGCTCATATCCCAAAATGAGTTACTGTCATCGAATTTTCCGGCCCGCTGTCCTAGGGTCAAAACAAGGGCCTGGCCCTCCAGGTTGAGGGTTGTGCCGTCGGGGTAACTTCCCGACCATGGAAAACACGACTAGTTATGACAGAGACACAACCAGCATCGGAAAATGAAACTCCTCAAACGGATAACCAGACCCGGAACATCAACGGACTACGATATCAGAGTATGTAATGTAAGGCTAAGGATCCACACAGCAACCTTGCGCTCTCCAGACTGTCAAACCGCCAATCAAATCGACCATGTGCTAATCGATGAGAGGCACGCACATTGCGAGGGTCAAACGTCGACTCTGACCATTTTTTTGTCGCGGCTAAATTCAGAGCTCAACTATCCAACGAGAAGAAGCTGCGAAGCGACCAGAAGAAAAAATTCGACGTTGGACGCCTTAGCACAGCTGGAGTAGCCAGAGCCTACAGGGAGCGCCTGACTATGACACTCTCCTCTGTGCACTCGCCTACAGAAAACGCCAACAATCAGTGGTGCCAGTATCGCGACATCATCTACTACTACTTACATTTTGGCTTCGGCCAATCTTTTTACCAATTTCGCGCTGATTGAAGCCAGAGTGGACATATCCCTAAATGTCGCCTTTTTCAAAGTCGTTCTATTGCTTTCCGCGATCCGTTTTAGCAAAAAAAAAAACAGCTGGAATTACTTTCGTGGTACATAATCGCTGTAGATCACATTCATTTCCCTTGAACTTAATCTGTTGAGTCAAAACGCATATGGGTATTTTTTGTTATAATGTTTTTAAAAAAATAACAATAATACAAATATATCTATAGATATACGTGTGTTATTAAAGAGATAATGTTATTTTATTTTCCAAAATGTTTGGACCTATTCAGTTGAGCGGGAGTGTATATTCACTTTGCCAGGAAATTCTGAATCGATTTAGCCATGTGCCTCTGTCTGTCTGTCTTTTGAAAACAAGAGCCTCCAAACGAATCGACCTAGAAGAATGCAATTTTGTGAGAGTACTTTTTTTTACCTTCCCGTCGTTAGGTTGGTATTGAAAATGGGCTAGGTATATCGATCGAGTAGTAATTTTAGACCCTTGTGTCTAAAATTTTGTAAGATTTGTATGCAGGGGTGGATGTTCCGCAAGTCAACTAGCGGTCAATGCCAGAATCAGAAATTTCATTATCGCTCACTTATTGAAGGCCATTGTGTTGTGTTTGACAATTTAGATAACCGTTAAATTGCACTACCCTCTAATAAGACTTGTAGAATATCTTAGCGTAGCTATTATACGATGTCATTTGCGTCTAAAGTTCAAACTCAATACTCATAACTTGGCACAAACAGTTCATATAACTTATAGATCTGCACTCAGTAAACTGAACTGATGTCGGACGGCGAATTCACAAGTAAACCCCCGATTTCTTACGGAATAGCTGCCCTGCCTAATTTTCCCCAAGCCCCTATTCCCCATCCCCATACAGGCATACACAATAAATAACACTCACCTGTCATTTGTTTTCGTTGTTTTGGTTAAATATTGCTGCCTCTATAGATGTATAGATATAGATATAGTCCAGCGCCGGAATAGAAACCGTCTTCACCTTTATATACGCATATAGAAGACCGCCCGATTGTTAATATTTATATACAATTAAAATTTGATGACTGATAATACTGAGACGTGTATGACTATTTTTTTCTAGAAATTTAATTTCACCCTGTGTAAAAATTGTCGCCTTCGTCGTAGGTAATATTTATCTTATCAACTTTATTTTTTTTTTATAGCAGGCTAAGAATAAAAGGAAAAAAAAAAACACAAAGTACACAACAACAATAAAGCACTTTTCTTGAAACCAATCGGTGAGAAACCTTAACAATTTAACGATAAAAAAAAAAGAACAGGGGGAGGGACACAATCGAAATTGAAATTCACGTACACATTATCATAACAACCTTCATTTATCAGAAATTCCTTTTGTTTTAGGCTTCAATATGATTTTTTTTTTTTTTGGTTTTGATGTTTTACAAGTTGTTTGTAGGTAATACGCACCTAATTTCTCATCAATTACCTATTCACATTGATTATGGATGATAACGCACCGCGAATGAGACACAGAACAGCTGCACCTGTCGATCAGGAAGACTTATCACAATATTTACCCGAACAAAACCAATAAATAAACTAAATATTTGAATAAAAATGAAAAACGTTTATATGGACCGTTTTTTTAACGACCGCCATACGGATGGATCACAGGCACAGAGCACACATATTTTTATGTATCACCATCAGGAACAGGGCCGAGAGAACGGCTGTACACGACACTTGAAACGGCTCGCAGATGGCTAAGACTATTTTTTTTTATATCATTTCTTGGTATAGTATAAAACGACCGACGAGCAAAATAAAAGGCAAATAATCAAATAAGAAATTTATTGACCACGAAAGTTTATTGGTAGTAGTGGCACCGACTATACTACATATTATTTATTGGAAATGGATTTTCGAAAAAAAAAAATAAACTCTCTCGCTGTCAACACTATAGCGCAAATGTTTACCGCACGTTAGTTCCTTATTTTCCGATGACAGAGACATCAACTGCACCACACGACACACGATAGATGGATGGATGGATCAACTCAAATTAATTAGCACCCTTCTGTGATTACACTAAACAAAACAAATACGACTACGACAATCGTCCGAACGACCGGTATTAGTTTAGTATAAGCACTCTCCCCATGTGTACGATGTACGAGTATGGCAACAAGTGGGTCTCGGTTTCTTTATCGATAGTAGGTACTACCTATCTTGAAGATATTTGTCTATCTACGTATCTTTTCCGTAGTGTTTACGCGAGTAACAACGCAGCACTTAGCTCGATGAATTTGCAGGAGATACTGTGTTCTTTGGCGGCGGCAAAAAATTTGGTAGTCCCCATCGAGCCAAATTTCTAAGGAGACACGTAGTACCAGTATGCTTGGTATCCGTATCAGTGTTCGACGACACGGCGGTGATAAAAACTTCCTGTTGATACCTATAGCTAGGAAGTTTCGCTTTAGTGTGAGGGGGTTTTTCTTCTGTTTTGAATTATAGCTCTTGTGAGATACTGTTGCATGAAAAGTTATCTGCTATACTTTTTTTTTTAAGTTAATCGGAGGAGTACATTAAATTCAATTTGAAAAAGCTTTTGATGAAAAGCACTCGAAAGAGAATGAGAGAGAGGCGAGAGCAGCGTTGCCAACCACCTTTGACGAAAAAATGCCTAACTTGAAAGAAAAAGATGCCTTTTTCAATAAAATAATGCCTAAAATATTTTTTTTAGGTAAAGTCGAACAATAAATTAAAAAGTAAACAAAATATAAAAAAATAAACAAAAAAAAAATTTTTTTTTTTTTAACTTAAAAATTCTAGGAACAAAATTCATGACATTTTAGTTTCATAAGTAGGTACAAAGTCTTGAACACAAAACAAACATAGTTTTAGTCCTCAGATCGCCTTGGTCCTTGATATTATAGCTACATAGATATTTAAAACAAGTATGTACATATATGTGTGTTTATTTGAATTGCAGATCATAGCAGTTTTTGTCTTTAAAAAGGGACTTTGTGTACAGAATTATACTTAAAGTTCTTTAAGAATGTTTAAAAAAAATAAAAAAAATTATGTTGAATAAAAAAAAAAAATAAAAAAATATTTGAAATAAAAAAAGATGCCTTTTTGAAGAAAAACAAGCCTTAAAGCCTTAGCTAATGAAATAATGCCTAAAAGGCATGAAAAAGCCTTAGTTGGCATCGCTGGGCGAGAGGTTAGTGTAGAAACAGGAAGGAAACTGAAAACGTAGAGCTAGATATTTCCGATTCCGGAATCCAAAGGTACTAGCTACTGGGAATTGTTTGAAATAATTTATTCAAAAGCGAAAAGACAGAAATGGATAATGAAATGTCTTTTGAAGTTATATTTTAGATATTTTTTTTTTATAATTCACTAGTGCTCAAGGGGTTTTTGTTCCCTTAAAATGTTAATGCACAGCACGAGTTGAAGGGTTAATAGGAAGGATAGAGAAGAGGTACTGTGAGCAATGCATTCTAGCTCTGAAGCTCGCTTTGGAAACAGACCAACAGATGGTCGATATCGCCAAGATGAAAGACGTATGTGGGTTTTGTATGAATGGGGTAGATACGTCTCATCACAACTGATTTGCAGCAGCTTTGGTTTTTGAAGTGAAGTGAAATTGAGCGAGAATGGGGAGTGAAATTACAAAAAAAAGAAAAACGTTCTTCAAGGGAAGTCGAAGGAGGTTTGTTTTTAACTTTCTCGTATACATACGTACGTAGTAGATAGATAGATAGATAGATCGTTTATTCAATTCAAAGTTTTTAACAATTTTAGTAATTTTTATAGATACTGAATAAAATAAGACATGACACATAATATCGTGTGCCTGTGGCAACAATTGAGTTTAGTTTTACAAATATATGTATGTTTAACTACTAGCATTAACATGTGTAATTACAATTCAAATTAAGGCAAAAGTGAAGATTTATCTATTTAAAGTATATTTTAATTCAAAAACCATGACTTTTAGTTTAGTTAAAACGAAAGAAAAAAAAATGCAAGACCTTATTTGCTTGAGTTGGAAAATTCATAAATTGGGCTTTTAGTTTAGCTAAAACAAAAGATAAGTACAACAAAAAGGAACTTAAAAACGTTGATTGATGATTTTCGCCCTGTAAGCTAAAGCTTCTAAGCAGTAGATACTGCGACATTAGTGCCCAATTGGCCCCATTCAAGTGATTCAGAAACTCCTCTTCTTGTAACTGATTTTTTCCAAAGAAAGTTCTCCTTACCTCCTTCAAGATCGGACATATTGCCAAAAAGTGTTTAACGTCTTCCTTCACCTGCATATTACACAGCGCGCAGTTGCTCGTTTCCTCATTTATGTGCGGCTTGAAATTAAGGTTTAATAGTTCACCTCTCATTTTAAAGATTATCCCAATTCTATAACTAGTGAACTCGCTCTTGAAGTAATTACGGTCATTCAGGTTATAATTGACTTTAGAATAATATTGGCGTGCCGACGATGACTTTGCATTTTCTATGAAAGCGTACCTTTCGTTCTCATCCGTTGCTTTTATTATTTCGTACAAGATTTTTTTCCATTGTCCGGAATTCGCAGCAGTTAAGTTTAAAGCTATGCCACAGTCAGCTGCTATCTCAGTCCAATCTTTGACAAAAAGGCATTTATATTGCAAAGCGTATTGCAGAATTTGCTTCGGTAATCTGGAGTCGTTCATGTTCATAACCCTTATTCAATAATCTGCATTCAATCTTAGAGTTGAGACATATAGCGTTGGTAGACCCGTTTCTAAATGGTACATATATTTCGGTGTGTTTATAGGTAGACGAAATGTTTTTCTTAAATAGAATCGCAGCAAACTTTCCACTTCGTCAAATTTCTTTGTACCCCAGAATTGTGCCCCATAAAAGAGAATAGCTTGTGCCGTAGCATTGAAAACATTATATTTGGCCTTTACGGCTATTAGGTTATTGTTGAAAATACGATTCCAATTGGCGCATATAGCAGATTTTGCTTTGTCGCGTTTGTTATTAAGATGCTTATCCATCTGCATATTAAAGGTTAACTCCATTCCCAAGTACATATATTCCTTAACAGTATCGAGGGTCATTCCATTATATTTCCAGGTTTCAGATTTTGCAAGCTTTCCTGAGCCATTTTTAAAAACCATAATTTTAGATTTGGACGTGTTGACCTCAAGGCTCCACAACTTACAGTACTCAGACAATTTATTGATCATTAACTGCAGTGAGTGAGGCGAATTTGCGAGAATGACTATATCATCCGCATACATTATCAGCTTTATTTTAACCGAACCAAACTCCACTCCACACGGAAGAAATTCACCTAGGTCGTCGAGGAAGAGGGCAAACAAAAGGGGGGGTTACATCCTTGTCGTACACCGCGGTTAATCTCGAAAGATCCAGAAATTCTGCTGCCATTATAAATATTTGCCCTCGTTTGCTGGTAAAGTTTCTCAATAGCTTTGCAAAATTTGGATGACACCCCTAGGTTGTAAAGTTTGTAGAATAAGGCGTTTCTATCTATTGTGTCAAAGGCCGCTTTAAAATCAACAAAAAAGGCATACAGTGTTTTTTTTTGTAAGAGCCGAACTCGTGCTAGACTTCCTAAGACAAAAATATTGTCTATCGTTGAGTATCCCTTTCTAAAACCTGACTGAAATTCACTCAGCTTACGATTATTTTGCACCCAAGTATTCAGTCTTTTGAAAAGCAGAGACGTATATATTTTAAGAGTGGAATTCAGGAACGAAATCCCTCTATAGTTGTTAGGATCTTCTGGATCCCCTTTCTTGTAGATAGGCCATATGAGTGCATCGTAAAAGGTATCCGGGGGAGTGCCAAATTTAAAAATTATATTAAGAGCGGCTGCTAGTTTTTCCTTAAAGAGCGGCGAATTGTATTTAAAAAATTCCATTGGTATACCGTTCGATCCCGCAGCTTTACCATCTTTCAGTGACTCCAAAACTGATTCTATTTCCCTTGAAGTTATTTCTGCATCTAGGTCATCCTGAGTAGTGTCAGGCTTTGCATAATTCCAAGCCATTTCATTATTCATCGGACCAAGAAGGGACGCAAAGTGAAGCCGTAATGACTCCACGTCTATTTTGGCCGCTTCCTTTCGCGAATCATTTCCGTTCAATTTCCGCGTAATCTTCCAGAACTCCGCCGAGTCGCGACATTGACTTAGAGACTTTGCCAGGCCTTCTTCATACATCGCCTTTTTCTGCCTACAGGTGTGTTTGTTTGCTTAACAGCTTCCGCATATGCACATTTCAAATTGCTAATATTTGTTTTCCTACACAGGTTAAGCAAAGCCAGGGATTTTTTGCGAAGTCTTTCACAGTTATTGTCGAACCATTCACATTTTCTATTCTTGGTCGGAGTCCGCGTCATCGTCGTCGCTGCTTCCTTTACTATGCGCTCTAACTCCAGTAGTGGCAAGAACTTTGCATTTACCGTGTCGCTTCTTGAATGCAAAATAAATTCAGTTTTTCTTTGAAACTCAGTTTTTCTTTGCTTCTTCCATTTTAAAGCTCTAACTTCCGTTACTACGTACGTAGTAAGAGAAAGATATTGTTTTCGTACAAAATTTCGAACTCGAGATTTTAATCAATTCTGATAGGGGACCTCAAAAAAGTGGGTCTCGCAATTCTGTCCGTCCGTATGTCTGTATGTACATAGCCCTGAAACCTAAACGCTTGGACGGATTTGTTTCAAACTTCGTATTTAGTTTGTGGGCTCACCGCTAGGGGGCTTTTTTTTATACTAGCCGTAATATTAACGCTACTTCCCGTATAAACATTTTCCAAAAATTTAAACAATTTAGATTTTTTCGAAAACGGCTCTAAAAGTGCTAGTACACGGTATGTAGCGCACCACATATATATGTGGCCCTGACGTCATCAGAGAGTGCACAATGAGAGTTTGTGCACGGCATTTATCCATTGGGGCCGTACGCTGACGTCAAAATTACGTCAGAGCCACATATACAGTGACGGCAAAAACATTCCGGATTTTTTCTTGATATATGTAATATTTTTCTTAACATCAAGGAGAAATCCTTTAACTTAATACAATTAATAATTTGAAGAATCACTGTATGTAGTCACTGTATATGTGGCGTTCTACATACCGTGTACCAGCACCTTAATGATTTGAACTGATAGTTGAGTTAATGTAGGCATGAATAACATGACTGCATACCAGTGATCCCAGACTTTTCGCACTGACTTTCCCACTACGATTATCAAAAATACCCTTTTTGCCCATGCCGTTGTTAGAAAAAACCCCACGATATTCCCCACGAAAATATACATATATAAAACTACATACCTACATAGTAGTACAAAAATTGACAAAAACAAAAACAGTCTTCTCTTTTTATTGAATGCGCGCAATGGTATTTCTTCCTATTTATATTTTTTTAAAGCATTAATAATATATGTTTTTGAGTTGACAAAATGTAGAAATAAATTATGTTACCGTTTACAGTAAATGGCATTGGGAAAACGAGGCAAAGCGACAACCATTTTTGATTTTTCCATAGAATGCTAGAGACTCCTATTGCGCGTTAGTGGATTTGGCAAGTAAAACGGTTGAAATTCAAATTGTTGCCCCCTTGTTAACAATAGATGTCACTTCAAAAAAGTGTAGATTTTAAAATTATTCCACTCCGAACCAAGAGAGCTAGTGGTTATGTTGGAGCCAACACGAACAACATTGACAACGCAACGACAGACAGATGTTTATTTTGTATTTGCAAAATTGAAAATGAGTGCATTCATTGAATGAATCTAAATGGATTGCTTCAGAGTATGCATTATTTATTGATTGCATTCAGATATAGAAATAATTTAATAAAATGAATATTGCTAAGAGATTAGATGAAGTATTTCAAATACCCTTTTTTTGTTCTGAGAGATATAAAAATGCCCTTTCGCCCTTTAAGCTAATTTTGAAATGCAAAATACCCACGAAATGGGTAATTACCCACGATATGGCATCACTGCTGCATACCCATACCCAGTTTTTCGTTAGAAAGTCCAACAACGGTATACCTACTTTTGAAAAAAAGCTTTTTCTCGAAAACTTTCTTTACTGGCTACTCATGTAAACCATTTGCTGCCAGTTATAAAGCTAACAATGTTAGCGGCGCTAGTGTTATCTAGATCACTGAGATCATTGAGAAAATAGTTTCCTAAGTGGGCCTTTCTTAGATTGGCCAGGGCAGGGCAGCTGCAGAGAAAGTGAGTGACGGACTCGTCCTCCTCCTCGTCTCTGCAGCTTCTGCAGAAGTCATTGTATGGCAGACCGAGCCTTTGCGCGTGTCTGCCTAATATGCAGTGCCCGGAGATCACATTAACGACTTTCGAGATGCTGGATCTGTTAAGTCGAAGAAGCTCCTTGGATCGCTTTGCGTCCAGAGCTGGCCAGGTGAGCCTGGCAGTATCGCAGTATCCCAAATGTTTCCATCTGAAGCCTGCTCTCATTACTGCGTCCGCATGAATTATTTGTTTAGCGTGGGAAAGTGGTGCATACACGTTGTGCAGGCTTATACTGTCCACGCCAGAGAAGCCCCGCTGTAATACCGAATTAATCGACAGCCACGCTGTAGCTTGACGAATAGCTGTAATTTCGGCCTGAAAAATACTGCAGTGTTTCGGAAGACAGAAGGAGAGGCCCAGGTTCAGTTCCTCTGAAACGACTCCGGCGCCCACTCCCTCTGGTGTCTTAGAACCGTCCGTGAATATTGACAGTGATTTGTGTAGGACATTTTGTGAATCCCATTGGTTTCTGTCCGGTATTTCATGGGTGAAGCCTTTTTCGAAATTGATTTTCGTGAGCAGATAGTCAGTAGTAGTGGGAAGGGGGATCGTCTGTAGAAGGATGCTGGCGTGTCCAGTTGGCTGCCCTCTCCAGTGTTTCCCTTCCCTTAATCTGATCGCCACGTTGGTGGGATGTTCTTTACCGACGATGTCTAGTGGAAGTAAGTTAAGCATGGTTTGCAGAGCGGCGGTTGGAGATGTCCTCAATGCACCCGTGATGCACAGGCATGACAAGCGCTGAATCTTCTCTAAGACCTTTAGATTGGAGCTTTTGTTCAAGGCCGGCCACCACACAACGATGCCATATAGAATTATCGGTGTTATGACCGCAGTGTAAAGCCAATGCATTATATTGGGTTGAAGGCCACATCGAGAGCCCACAGCATTTTTGCAGGAGTATAGAGCCACTAGGGATTTCCTAGCGCGTTCGGTAATATTTTCTCTCCATAAGAGCTTCCTGTCCAGCCTCAGCCCCAGATATTTAGCGCTGCTAATGAACTCGAGTGGAGTTCCTTTGAGCTTTGGAGGAATGACAGCCGGAAGCTTAACCTTTCTTGTAAATAAGACTAACTCCGTTTTCGTCGGGTTGACGCTAAGACCGCAACTGTCGGTCCAGGAGACTAGTTTGCGTAAAGCGAGTTGTAGGATGTCGGAAAGTGTTTGAGGATACTTTCCACAAGCGAGTAAAGCGACGTCATCCGCGTAGACCACAACTTTGCACCCTGAGCTCTCCAACGAGATCAGAAGTTCGTTGAGAACAATGTTCCATAACAATGGAGAAAGTACTCCGCCTTGCGGGGTGCCTCGGTGCACAAGTTTTTCGACAGCGCTGCTGCCAAAGGTGGCCCTCACCATCCTTTTTGTTAGAATGTGGGTGATTACGCGGCAGATTGGTTCGCCGATATTTAGCTTGTCTAAGGCTTGGATGATCGATCGAGTCTCGATATTGTTAAAGGCCCCCTCTATATCAAGAAAGACAGCCATTGTGTATTCCTTGAGTGAGAGGGACCTCTCTATCGAGCCAACAATCGAGTGAAGAGCAGTTTCGGTTGACTTGCCCTTTTGGTAGGCATGTTAAGATCTTGAAAACAGTGATCGGTCGGTGATCCTCTCGAGAGTTTTAAGCAGAAAGGAAGACAGACTAATTGGTCTGAAGTCCTTGGGGTGTATATGGGAGGTCTTTCCTGCTTTTGGAATGAAAACAACCTTTCATACTTGATGCTAATAATATTATCGAGGTATTAAAGACTATGGCATCAAAGAGAAACCAATCTTCGGGGATCTGTTCGTGTTCTATCAAGCGGCCAAGACATCAGTATTTCCAATGGGAGAGAGTCTGTTAATCAAGATTACACTTCACTTGCCGAACCCACTGCGGTATAATGTTCACAAAGTATATACAACCCATCCCGACACATATGAATGAAGAATGGGATCTTATCATCGATGTGAGGTACGAGTAGGGTAAGGTCGGGATAATTTGACATGCAGGAGGAATTGACACCAGCACTTTTCTGAAAAACTAAATAAGCCATCACTGTGGTCTAGACGATAAGCAAAGTGGACGTCTTTTTTATTTTTGTGCCCCTTTGATCTAATTTTTATGGTAAGTAATCCAACTGTAATATTTTAATTATGTATAGCTTATGACATTGAAAGTGCAATGTAGTGCACCTTCATTGGTTTTAACATCATTAATAAACAATAGTTCATCCTAAGCACCATTACAAAAGTTTTTTTTTGTATTAGTCAAAAAATTAATGAAAAAGGAGGATTTGACATTTTAGCTGAAGGAGGAATTGACAAAGTGTCAAATCCTCCTTTATGAGTCAAAATAGAAAATGTGTGGTAAAAAAGCCATTAAAGACATTCCGCGGTACTAATAATCATTTTTAGTGTCCAGGCTAACTTTTACGAAGTCACAATGGCGAAAATTTCTATACAAAATTTTCCATTGTGACCGTCAAAATATTTAAGTTGAAGACTAAAATTGATTATTGGTAAGGCCCATTAAAAACAAAACAGAGTCGATAAGCAGTGCTGCCCGAAAATTTGGTATTAATCGTACCACTTTAATATCCAGACTCCAAAAACAACAGAAAGGCAAACAAATTAACACTCAATTCAGTACAAAGTATTCGACTAGACAAGTTCTCACAACAGCTCAAGAAAGGGAACTTGTTAAATATATCAAAAAATGTTCAGAATTGCATTTTGGTTTAACGTATGAACTGGCAAAGCAACTTGTTTTACAATATGCTAAAATAAATAAAATTTCATACCCAAATGTTTGGAATACAAATGAACAAGCTGGAAAGGCTTGGCTTGCGGGGTTTATGCGACGCAACAGTACCCTTAGTCTACGAAAACCAGAAAATACGAGTATGGCCCGTCTTCATGGGTTTAAAAAAGCACCGGTAGAACTTTTTTTTCAAAATCTCAAGCGGCTGTATGAGAAATACCAGTTTGGTCCCGAAAAAATTTACAATTTGGATGAGACCGGTGTAACGACCGTACTCGAATCTCCAAAGGTATTCGCATTTTAATTTCTCTTAGAATTTTACTTTACTTATAGTTCTTGTAGGTAATTGCTGAAAAGGGAAAAAGAACTGTTTCCCAAGTTGCATCCGCAGAAAGAGGCAGCTTAGTCACAATGGTTGGCATTGTCAATGCCACAGGAAATCACGTTCCGCCTGTCTATGTGTTTCCGCGAAAACGCATGAACCCCAATTTCTTGACTGGTTCTGTAATCGGATCCATTGGTCTGCTCTCAGACAGCGGTTGGATGAAAAGTGAAATATTTCCAGAAGTATTGGCACATTTAAAACAATATAGTAACTGTTCTAAGGAAAATCCAATACTATTATTACTTGATAATCATACATCTCATATCAGTCTTGAATCAGTCATATTTTGTCGAGAAAATGGAATTATTATGCTGTCTTTCCCACCACATACATCGCATAAGCTACAACCTTTAGATGTATCCATTTATGCAAGTTTTAAAGGGCTATGCAAGAAGTCATTCAACAATTTCATGGTTAACAATCCTGGCAAAGTTATTAACATCAGTGATGTGGCATATCTCACAAACAAACCGTTTAAGCGAGCATTTAACCCAGAAAATATCACATCCGGATTTCTTTCAACCGGTATATTTCCGTTCAATGACATTATATTTTCCGAAGACGATTATTTAGAGGAACACGATACAGCTTTTACTCAAGAGCCGGTAGGAGCGGTATCTGAAATGGAAACTATAATCGGGTTAAATATTCCAATGACATCATCAAATAAAGACAGCGTTGTTATGCCTGAAACTGAGCTAGTTAACCCTTCCGGAAATGCTGAAGATATATACAGAAGCCCTGAAAATTCCCCATCCGGTAGAGCAGTTGACCCGATACATATAACACCGGAAGCTCTTCGCCCGTATCCAAAACTGTCTAAAAAGAAGAGTCGCGTTAATGCTGGAACTTCCAAAGTCTATACAGACACACCTGAAAAAAATAAATTGGAAGCATTAGCTGCACAAAAAATAGTCAAGCATATAAAAACTAAAAGCAACAGCAAATTGCCAAAACCTGTTTTTGTAAGACAAGTTCTTGACAGTGAATCATCTTCTGACGATGGTGAAATTAGTCTTCAGGACGATTCTGATACCTTTCAAGTGTCTAACGATGAAGAAGAGCCTCCATCCTTCAAATGTAACCTCTTGAAACTTCAATTAAAGTTTAATCCGACAATTAATGACTTCGTGCTTGTGAAATTCGGGACCAAGAGCAAGAAGATATTTTACTACGTAGGTATCATTCAGAGTGTGGATGAGACAAGTTCCTTGCCTTACACAATTAAATATTATCGACGCCAAAGGTTACATAACTGCTTCTTCGAACCAATTGTAGAAGACATAGGATTGGCTTTAAGGGCTGACATTGCAGCAAAACTGCCGTTGCCCTCTGATCTCCCTGGTAGCTCCAAATCAAGGCCAAAAATTTATTTTAATGTGGACTTTGAAGAACTTGATGTTCGCTAGTATTATTTATTATTATTACGTATTATTTTTTGTTACTTACTGAATATTTATGAAGTATCTTTTTTGTTTTGTTTGATTGTTTCTTTTTTCGTTGCCTAGTGCGATTTATTTTTTATTTTAAATTAAGTTTTTATGAAGTGTTTTTTCTGTTGCTTAATTTATTTTGTTATTTTAATTCTATGTCTTTAAACTTAAATAAAAGTAGACTGAACTACTAAACAACAATTAATATGCGTTGAAAATAAACAAAATATTATTTATTAATCAAAAAAGCAATACATATGTTGTTTTATTATTTTAAAAACGTTGTAAAATAATCATGTGTCAGATCCTCCTTCCTCTGTCGAAACCTCCTTAGGCAGATGACAAATCCTCCTGCATGGTAGGAGGAATTGACACTTTGTAAGGTTTTGGGAAAAACCTTACAACTCTGTTAAAAATATTTAGCTATATCGATTAATTATTAATGCTTTTATATAGCTAAAATGATATTGTAACTTATGTAAATTTTGAAAATTTGAAATTGTATTTGGATTTTAAGATATTTCCAAATGTTCGTTAACGTGTCGAACCATCCCGACCTTAACCTACATAGCAGACTCAGTAACCCACGACTCATTTATAATAATGAGTAGCGACGAACACGCCCATAGTGTATCGCAGAGAGAGAAGATTCCAACATTGCGCGGTCCAGTTTTGACGTCAAGAGCATCTCATTGTTTTGTGGAATTACTTCAACATAGTGCAACGACTTTGTAGGTTGAACCAACGAAGACATGCGCTGGTGCCAAAACTGGGGCACAACATGCCTATCGAAACTACTCTTCTGAAGATTGTGCGAAAATCGAAATCCAACTCCAGTGGAACCAACAATTTTACAAAAGTCTATGAATACGCTGATGACATACCTATTTTTCCAAACCAGCGGCAATCAGCGTGCCTGAAAGCCTGGAAACATTTGTGGTATAAACTGACATATTTGGCCTAATGAAGCCGTTGTGTTGTTGATTATTATTCATATTAGGTATACGAAATTTCACATTTTTTCGTGAAATTATACTAAGTAGCTATCATCGATATTAAACTATTAATATCACTATTAGAATAATGCCTGAGGCTGTATCCGATAAGTAATGTTTCACACTTTTACCGTTGAACAAAATATGAGCTTGTGCTTATGTTGGTTCCCGAAAATTTGTATAAAAGAATTATTTTACTAAAAGTCCGTAGTTCGTATACAATACGTCAATGGTATTGGTAAAATGTATTTTCATTCCAATCATATTTATTAACAAATGAAAACGTTTTCCACTTCATTGAAAACAAAATTACAAACTGCCGGCATTTCTGGAAACTTATTTATTGTTTGTTGACATTTGGATCCGGAGCGGCAGGCGCGGGACTGTGTTTATAAAATTCGAGGAACAATGGCAAAAGAAGAAAAGATATGCGCGCGGTTTTATTATTGAAAGATATAGATAAGTACGTGTTCATTTAAATGTCGAAAAATTAAATCTGTATTATTTCATAAAGAAACCAATTTGTTTATTGATCCTGCGTTCAATTTCAATATAATACCCACTGCCCTAACAGGGGGAGGAGGTTACTAACATTGACCAAAAACAGGAAAATGTTCTGAAACACCTAGCTGTCAATAGAAGTCTCATTATACTTTGAGTATTAGCCAAATTCAAATATGTTCTGGCGGGAATTTTCGATGTGCAACTAAAGTGTTGCAAACTTTTTTGTATTAAACTAGTAAAAAAAATCTTAATATGGTTTTTAGTAAAAGCTTTTCGCAAATTAATCACCCCTATCGTGGAATCCGTCGGAATTGAGTTTTACTTCACCCTTTCGATTACCTTTCACAGTTTCACTTTCTACTGCTATCGTGGAATCCGCCGGAAACGTCTCCTTATCGACACGTTTTTGGGACACGTTTTTAACTGTCAAACAGCTGTCTTTCATTTGTCAACACAAATCTGTGTAGCTATGAAAAGTTTGTTTTAAAAGTGATTTAAATAAAAATAAAGTGTTTGATATAATAATGGATACGATAGCTCTATTTTTGGAAGCATAAAGCAAGAACGAAATGAGCGGTGTTCTCAGAAAAGAATACGAGACAGGTTAAGAGGAGCAGTGAATGATTTCATGGAACTTCCGGATGAAATGTGTTTTTAGAATGATAATTTTTTGATTTTAATAAAGTTCAATATTGCACGGATTTATAACAAATGTGTGGCTGTGTAAATTTTCTTAAAAAAAAAAAGCTCACGACGTGCAGCAAACACGAAAACCTATGAAATCTGCAATGATTTTGATGCGGGCAAGAAATATCATTTTGTTCGGGAAAAATTTGTTTTGAACGTTTTCAACGATGCAGTGAAACTCATTCACATTGCCCACACGGGAAACTGTAGATACACTTTGCGGATTCGACGATACCAAAATGTTTTTTCCCTGAATAATTCGAACCCAATGGAGTCTGGCTTAAAACACATGGGCAGCGTTACCGATGGATAATTTGAAAATGTTCCCAAAAAATGTGGCCCGACCCAAAAAATGCGTCCCACCCAATTTAACGAAAAAAAAAACATCTTTCAGGTTTAACTTATATAGCTAGTTTATTAAAAAAAAGAGAATTTATTTTCTAAATGAAATAAATGTTGTAAAAAAAAAAACATAAAGAAAAAATAACAGTTCATGTAGAGAGTTCTTCTATGTAGCGTGTGCGTTAGTCTCGCAAAAACTCAAAAATGGCTAAATCGATTTGGATGATTCTTCTTTGTTTTGTTGGTCTTTAATCAGGGGTGGCTTAGAAAATCTTTCGACGTCATATATCTCAAAACCACCGAATAGATTGAGCTCAAATATTGAGAAATTCTTTGTTATTGGCCTGAAGGTGTTTCTGTGAGATTTGGTAAAAATTGGTTGAGGGGCGGGGCACCTCCCATGCAAAAAAAATTGATTTCAAAAGTTATAAGACTGTTAACATTGATGCGCATTGTCAATACAAATTAGATTAGGGTGCGATTGGAAATCGTGAATGGCACGATCCATACAAGTTATTTAAAACACTATAGCTTTAGCTTTGAAATTTGGTAAATTGACCTCAATTTTTATATGTAAATAAAAGGCATTGAATGCATTTGAATACGAACGAGTTTCATTTAATCACCAAATGAAACTTAAACTGTAGACAGTGCGGCCAATATTGCTGATCTCAATGAACTGCAGTTGGAAGGTTGATTGGGATTCATAATTGCAGAGATAGATTTTAGGTGTTACGAAGTTCACCCGGTCATCTAGTAGATATGCAAACATGCGAAGAGTTATTAAAGAAGAAAAGACGCAAATATGTATTTCTTTTTTCAAAATTGTTGGGTGTGATTTGAGAAATAAATTGAAGTTTTGAAAATGCGTCCCAATGTCGCCTGAATTTGTGAAAGGGGTCCAAAAAACGCTTAATTCGAATTGTGGTCACCACGCGTCCCGACAGAAGAAAAGTCGCCATTTGGCCATTCAACTCTCCCGCAGAAAATCCTACTCTCCCATTAATCTCGACAAAAATAACCAGAGAATCCTGACAGGTATAATTAATTTAGTTGTCATTGCCGTGTGGAAAACTCATCTTCACCAAATTGGCGTCTCAGCAGCTGTAGATTGTGTCTTGAGAGTGACGAAATTTTCTCTTTACATGCTCATGGAATATGCGGCTCTCTTTCGTCTCAGAAAGAATATCCTTGGCGAGGAAATTGTTATTTCGGACAATGACAATCTTGCTGACATACCCTCAAAGAAGATCCACATCCTCTTGACTGTTTAAGCCCTCACCAGGGAAGGTGCCAGAGTACTGACAGTGACAACGTATTGACTGTTTTTATTTACATAAATACACATCGGTGAATATTGTCCGTTGCATTGCGTAAACTCTGATCTTTGCAGTATAGAGGGCTTAAAGCCCTAATTTAAATAAATGTAGTATGTCAAACTGATCATAACTTTGTGATCTTTAAAAGATAATCTAAAGCTCAAAAATATGTACAACCTTGAAAAAATCAAGAATAGGAATAGTTGATCATTAAATTAATTATCACAGTAACTTTGTGATTGGGAAGTCATAAACAGCGCGTCTAGATCAAATGCAATGGGCCTGGGGTGTGTACTGATGAGATAAACCACAACAACCACGGTGCGAAACGCATTTCTAGAATAAACTGTCATTTGACTTTTATTTAATTAAGGCTAGTCAATGAAATGAAGTCGGTAAAATAAAGAAAATGAATATATTGGTCTCATATTATCTCAAAACCAAGGAACCTTTCGAAGCTTCCCTCTTCTACAGAAAATCTGCGCAGTATAGCCAATCTCATCCCCAATGGAATGTAAATTGCTCTTTTTATTGTTGGTATTCGTGTGTCTGTCACTTAGCCAACAACATAAGTAAATCAACTAACTAACTACTTAGCTCTAAATTGAAGACAAAATACGAAAATACATCAACTTCGAGAAATGTATTTGGCAACCAAAATTTATTACAATCTCCCATCTATTTGCGCCTGATTTTTGACACTCGATCTTTGTTGGTAACAATTGTATGCATTCCCCCACAGTCTCGGAAGTTTCTTGCCATACTGCAGAGAGCCTCATTCATATCTACGGTCGGTCTTATTTTACCAGCTTCTCTCAATTTACCCACCTCAAATGCAATCAGCGGACTAATAGACTTCGAGACGTACGCATCACCAAACTTTGACAGATTATTCAACTCGATAGCCTTCATTACAACATCCTGATCGCACGATAGGCATGTCAAGTTGCGTAGCCTAGTTGCTGCTGCATCCACATCGGGCTTCATGTCGGCCAACTTCTTTACGGCATCGCGCACCACTTGAATCTCCTTGTCGATTTTTACTTTGAAATCATAGAGCAAATCCTCGAGACTTTGATCGCCAAGGAACTTGCGTATATCGCCGATATCCTTTTGCACACGATCGTCGTTCAGTAAGAGACATTCGGTAATCTCGGAGATTTGTTTCTCCAGTTTCCGATGGTCAGCATCCATATGCTCCACAGACACCTTTCGATGTAACATCGTGTAATCGGCTTTTTCCGAAAGCAGCTCATCGACTTCTTCCTTGTCGATTTTGGTCATTGTTAGTTCAGCGAGCTTGTTTGTGAGCTCATCAAGGGAAGTTTTCTGTGATCCGCATTCGGTTTGGAGAGAAGTTAGATTCGCATCTGCGCTTTCGAAGTGTTCCCTGAGGCTTGAGATCTCTTGCTCAAATGTGTTTCGCGTAACCACCGAGGACGATGGTTTACTGTGAGCGAAATCCTGTTCCATGTTGGCACATTGTTCTTTGAGTCTACAGAGGTCAGCCTTCACCTCGATCAGTTGGCTCAGAAGTTGGTTGTACTCGGCTTTGATTTCGATTATTTCGCCAGTGGCGGGCACAGCTGACCGCAATTGAATTGGCTTACTTTTATCGATTGCCTCTCGTAACTCAGCCAGTTTGTCCTTAAGACCATCTGTGACAGTTGCCAGTTTATCATGCTCCAACTTCTTGCGACATGCCGAAATGTCATGCTCCTGAATCTGCCTTATATCCTTCAACTCATCTACAGATTGTTCCAGAGCGTCTAGCTTATCCTGAAGATGGAAGACATTTTGTCGAAGACACTCCACGTTCTGGTCTACATCAGCGCTCGATACGAGAAGGTTTTCAATTTTTTCCAAACGTGCGTTTATGACATTGACATGTTGCCTGAAATGGGTCGTTTCTGTAGTTTTGGCCTGTCGTTCTGTGTCCGTAGGTCTCCTAGCGCTGGAAGTAGTGGATAGAATGTCGTCTTGAATCGACTCAAACAACACTTTACGATCATCGGCTTGATGTTGCTGCTCTACCGATGCAGATCGATGGGATGTTCCTTTGCAGTCAGTTGCTGTGACATCTTTGATAAGTTCCTTGGGCATAATCGCGCAAATCCCATCTCCATCGGTTTCGCACTTGAGATCGTATACTTGATGGTCCACGAATCTTTCTGATGAGACATTACTTTTGCTATCAAATATATTGGCTACGACTGGGCAAAAGGAGCTGTCTATTTCAATGCGCTCATCCTGTATATCAAGCTTTTCCGAAATAGCTTGGAGCACAGTATATAGGGCGTTAAAATTCACTACACCAGGCTCCGGATTTCCAATGGCGATATCAATAAGATACCGGATGCTCACCTTTTGCGTCGCCATTTTGATATTCCAAAAACCGATGTTTTCCAAAAAAAATCCTCTGACAATTTGAACGTTTTTCGGATAAACGCCTAAATTTTCAACTACGGAACAAGTAGGAGCTCTTATGAAGACACTGTATCTCAGAACAACTGTTGTTAGAACGTCTATTGTACAGATAGGCCTCCAGATTGTGAGAAAAATATTTCATACATAATAATAAAAATAATAACTTTGAATTCACACTTAAAAGCAAACAGTCCACATTATAATGGTTAGATCCAGCCACTAGAATACATAATCATTCTAGATATAGATTATGTATTATATTTGCCTATTAACGTGGAAGGGAAGTGGAAGTGAGACTGTGGGTATCCTCTCTATCATCCTAAGCATCTAAAACGAAACAATTTTATTTTGTATTTGAATATTAATTGACGTTAGACCCAGCAGATATAAGGGCCCTACACACGATCAATGTTACTTGTCAATGTTACTTGAATGACTCATCATTCAAGTAACATTGATCGTTTGTATGCTCTTCAATGTTCTCGTCAAGTAACATTGATACATTGATGAAAACCAAAATTGTTTTGGTTTTCGTCAATTTTAATTGACAATTTTAATTGATCGTGCGTAGGGTGCATCAATGTTACTTGTCAATGTTGTCATTTTTTAAATGGTAATCTTGGTGAAAATATGTCCAATTTACGAAAATGGTCGACAATTGCACGTCAGGTCTCTGAAATGATCGAAGTGTTAAGTGTTCTAAGCTTCTGCCAGTACCTAGCTACAAAACGTGTGTTAATGAAGCGCTCATATGGCTTAATACACTTCCAGTCCTTCAAAATTAAGAATCTCCATAAAACTGTCGTTTTAGTAGATAACCTCTTTTTTTATACCTTTTCGATTTATTTTCATTTAATATTAATACATTACGCTGGCTGCAAGCAGTTCAAGCAGATAAAAACTATGTATAATAGTATAATCCATCTTCATTCATACATTTGTAACGACTGAATATAATTTAGGCAAAATCATTGTCAATATTCATTGATACGTGTGTAGGCCATTTATCATCAATGTTACTTGATGAAAAAAATCGTCAATGATACTTGTCAAGTAACATTGATCGTGTGTAGGGCTCTATAGATCTCACCGTCTAGTGTCCAGCATTATATTTTTCAAAAAGTAACGATAAGCACAACACCGCCATCTAGGCTTTCGCAAATGAACGATGTAGGAACTGCATAAGAGTTACCATCGTAGGCGACTGAGTACAGCAATGCTCTCTGATATGAGGGTACTAGATTATTTTAGAATGGTTACTGCTGATTTACAAGTCCATCGAGCTGTCAATTAAATAAATCCACAACCACCAGTAAAATCACCAGTTTTTTTTTTTTTTTTTTTTAACTTTTGACGCGCGTCGTGTGGAAAAATCATGGTTGTGAAAGTATTTAATTTTGGCAGCTCGACACGACATAGCGAAGCGTCCCCATTCTGATTTGCCATTTAACTTGTTTAAGAAGATTGATTTCAGGCAATTTTTCAATTATTTTGACAATTATCAATCGTTAAACACAGTTTTTATTCTGGCATAAGAACTGTAGTTCTAGCTTCTCGCTAATATTTTATATAAGTTTAAGTTTCCTTTCGTTTTGGAGCGAATTAAAAGGACCCTTAATTTAATGGCATATCAGCTCATAGAATCCAAATCGGAGTGGGCGCGTACAAGATTCTAGTTTAGTAAGTCTGACAGCACTATATCTTCATGTTGCTAAGTTTTCATTGGGATGAACTGATCACGTGAACAATTTCAGTTTCAGTTGACGTTTATCGAGGGGTAGCCGACAATTGAAGACAAGAACATCTCGAATTATTACTAATGTCGTTTTCAATCCGAACGCTTCTGAAAGCGTTCGTTTGGTAGTTCTCAACTGACAGTTCTTCTACTGAAAAGAAGAGAAATTTGCGTCTGGATTTGAATTCAGAATCGCGGAGATTCCGGACGGTTCTGGACAACCAACCGAAAAAGACATAAGTTGACATCTATTTGTGACAACATGACGTGTCTGGAGAACTCAGTTGCTTAAGCATTCCCGAAATATTAGGTTCATTGTTCTCATTGTTGGATCTGTTTTTTGAAGCTAAACTTTAAAGTTAAAATTATTATTGTTGCGGAAGTAGAAATTGCTGCGGAGCGCACCGTCCATAGTGCGATAAAGTAAGATAAGCTAAGATTCTGATACACAAATTCCTTCTAAACCGACTTTAAATCCAGAACGAATTATCCTGTAGTTAAGGCCGTGCGTCAATTGCGCTAAATAATTTCCCTCGGTCAAATTTCTGACACTTGCATGGTGGAAAACGAATGTTTCAGCTGTCAAAAAATTATTCTGCTCCGGGAGCAAGATAATAAATTATACTAAAAGGCAATTGTTTGACTCTACTGCTTGGGATTTGCTAATACGTTGAAGAGGAAATAAAACACTTAGGGCCGGTTTGTTCAGAGCTGGTTAAATCTGCGGTTAGGTTACCATAGATTTAGTTTAACTCATGATTATATACATATCTGTTGTAACCAAAAAGCGTTTGTTCACTTATTTTACACTTTGGTCACCAAACCATAGATTTGCGACAAATCATTTCAGTTTTTCAATTTATTTGTCAATTCAGTTGTTAGAAATCTGTGGTTAAAATTGTCACAGCCGCAGCAATGCATGCAATTTTTTTTCTCCACACTGTCGTGCATTGTATTCATCTGCCAGTTGAAAATACGTCCACATTGCAAATACGAAGCAACACACTATCTGCGTTTTACCGTTTTTGAAAGAAAGTTGTGTTGATTTTGACTGCTATGTCAAAGCTTGAACAAACAAAATTCCAGAATATCCTTAACCGACCAAAATCGGCTGGTTATCGATTTCTCGGGTTAACTAACCAAACCATGAATTCTCTGCTTAAAATTTTACGGAACAAACAGAGTCTATGGTTATCAGCTGGAATAACCGGCCCTTAATTTCCCTGGTAAACTAAGCTTTTCAACGCTTTTATATATGTTCGAAAATTCACCAACGGTAATTATTTAGAGCAATTGAAGAACGTGCATACCTGCTTTTGTGGCTATTTGTATTTAAACGAAAACCCTGATGTTGTTCCAAGTGCCACTGTTACCTCATCATCTGGTACGTGTTGATCTACTACAAATATATATCTAATACACCAACCATACCACAGTAGACGCATCAATGCCCCACTGTCATATCAACTGTCATATCAAAACTCAAACAACGGCCACTTTTCCACAAAGTTTCATCTTCTTCTTCTGCTTCTGTCATTTTTTAGATTTTTGTTTTCAGTTTATTTTTGTATTTTTCGCTTGGAGGGTGGGTGCGCACGTTACCTTCCAATAAATTCAATCTTTTACCGCCGAATTGTGTCTACAAACGAGTCACAACGAAAATACCATTGCCGTGCTATAAAATTTGTTATCAATTTGTCTATGCTGATTGGCTTTTAAACTTTGTTTTCTCTTATTTTAAATAAACATTAGTGCCAGTGCGTTCGACTGCGAATTTGTGTTACTATTCCCTTCTTTTTTTTTATTTTTATCGTGTTACCTGTGAACGGTGTTTTTGTTATTTTTTTTTTTTTTTGTCCAGTGGTTTAAAAAGTGAAGCTCCTTGTTTCATAATCATAACAATTATTAAAAAACAGAATGGCAATGCCAAATGAAGTCGGTGTCCGGGACTTTGTCCTATTGGACTCCGTAACATTGGAGAAATTCATGGATAACCTTCGAAAAAGGTAAAAACAAAAAATGCTAAAATATAAAACTAGAAGCACATCATCACTTGCCAATTTTAGTAAGACGTCTATAAATACACGCCAGCAGCGTGTACACTTTCTGTGCATAAATTCGTAGAGCGCGATCAACTGGATTTGTGCCTTATTGGGACAAGCTCGCTGCTAGCGCTAGAGCAGCAGCTGCTCATCGTTTTCTGTTTCTATTTTTTTTTAGTTTTATGAGAATACTGATTTTTATGTCATCGGGGGAAGATTACATACCTGGAAGAAATCTGTACTTAATATACCTACCTTACCTATCTATAGGTATGCCGTCTACCAATTTGGTTTGCTTATATGTAATTGGGGTGTGGTTGGTTGGGTTTTCCCTTTGGCAGTTGCAGTTTTCGAATGTTGTTAAAATGGAGAGCAATCGTAATATTGCCGGTGGTTTAAATGTAACCACTTAGGTGCTAGCTACACCACAAAAACGCATTGAAAAAAAAAACATTGCAAATGACACTACACTACCAAACAAAAAAAAAAAACAAATACGTCCAAATCGAAAACTGATGAGTCAGCAGCTCATGTGAATTTTATGTACAGTGAGTCGAATAAATGTAAATCCAAAATAAATAGTTTTCGCAACAAGTAGATATAGGAAGGACCCAAAACCTAGTTTCTCGCATCTATTCGTTTGTGTGAGCTTTAATTTTTAGGACAAATTCTGTTTTATGCCGGGTCCGAACGGATGTTCCATTGACCGCTAGATGTCTAGCGGCATGTCAAACTCCATATAAAAAAAAACTGACATTTGAGCATTTGCGCTAGAGCTCTAGCACATTTTGTGAAATATGTATCCTTTTCTGGGTGGAATTTTAAGCATTAAACATCAACAACCGCTCTATGCAGCCTATTTCCTTTACAATTGCATTTTAATTTTTACGGTGAAGTATTTAAAATCTATTACATTTATAATAAAATTGTAAATTTTAAAATGTTTATTCCACTATCACGTAAGAACTACCTACTAACCCGATTGGTATGGATCTTTTTGGAAAATATAGGCCTTAATAATGAGCACCATATAGGCTGTTTATATACATATAGGCCATATAGGCTGTTTCATTGCAATCGGATTACTTATTCGTGAGATATACAAAAATTAACGGAAAAAATGACGGATTTTAAGTGACTGCGTACGTAATGCAATTTGCTTAAATCATAATGGCCAAGTTCCATTGACCGCTAGTCATCTAGCACATAATATCCCTGATGGAGGAACGCTGGCGCAAGAGATCTAGCGGCAGCGGCAAAGTGACATTAGAACCAATTTCAATTCGTATTATTTCATCTTCATGAGAGTCAAATATGTATTTTGTGCCATCATGCTGCGTATTATTAATACACTATAATTTAAATAAACAAATACATAGAAGTTTGAGTTCCCATTTTACACCAAATTGGAAATATTTGACTTCTGCACTTTAATTTTTATTTTGACAGTTCGTTATTTTTTTTCAATCTAGCAGTTCATTTTGCGCTAGATTAAAAAATTTCACAGATAAGGATATTTTACAAAATGTGCTAGAGCTCTAGCACAAATGATGATATGTCAGTTTTTTTTTATATGGAGTTTGGCATGCCGCTAGTCATCTAGCGGTCAATGGAACGCGGCCATTTTGTTTGACAATTCAACTATTTCCACTTGTCAATCAAATTCTTTCTCAGTTATTAACAAACGCTGTTTGTCAATTCATTGACAAGAAATTTTTCGCTATTTTCCACTTGCTAACTTTTTAATTGGCATAGAAATACGTCAATTTCAAATCGACAAGTAGAAACCCAGCATTACTGAAACGAAACCAATAGTTGACAAAACAACAACAACATTGGGTCATTTTGCATTTGCTTTCTCGTTTTCGTTGACAGACAGACAAGCAACGGTAGGTTAGGTTAGGTTGAATAGGGTGTGAGTTCATCACAGTGGACTAGGCACCATATTGGGCCCATCGCCATCCCTGGGGAACCTTAACGGTCAAAAACCTAAACCAATTTGCCCAAACAATTCATTTCCCTACAAAACCTAAAAATTGTTTCAATTTTGTTTGTGAGGGCAACCTCCTCCAAATTGTCGAAGAGTAATGATGTAGCAAGCCACATATACGTACATATGTAGCACTGACGTCATTTTTTACATCAGCGTACGGTCCCAATGGCTACATGCCGTGTACGAGCTCTCTGTATGCACTCTCTGTTGACGTTAGAGCGTGCTACATGCCGTGTACTAGACCTTAAGTCTTTGCAATATCTGCATGTGTCCGTATCTGTGAAATCTAATCTCATAGCGTGCTTCCTTATACGACATTGTCCGGAGAGTATCCCTATTGCCATTCGTAGCTTTGATCTGCTGAGCTTTGAGACCCTGTGACCTACTGTATCAGACCATCTTTGGTCTGCCCTATTTTCAATTTTCTCGAGTTTAATTCTGTAGGCTGATCCGGCTACCCAACACAATCTGACTTGGTTCTGCGCGAATAATGCTCTGAGCATTGTGCGGCAGCTCCTGACTAGTTTAGTTTTTATGATGTAGGACCCTAGCGCCTTTAGCGAAGTCTATCAATGTAGATAGCCATATTCTTGTTGGATATTGATCACATATCATGTAGATCAGCAGCTTTGTGCAGAACCTCTGCCCGGTTTTGAGGAACCCTGCGTTAGTTAGCCGAAGGGCATTATTACCTGCAGGTAGTTTTATTTGTTGGTGCGTAGTGCGTAAACCACAAGTGATGGTGAACTGCCATGGCTTTTCTTTGTACCCTGGTCAAAATATCCCGTTTATATAACTTATTTGTGACTCTCCACCAAAAAAGAGCCCCATAGGTGAGGATAGATCTAACCACCATGATTCATAATCATAACCAATGTATCATTGTTGGACTCAATCCCCACTTTTTTCCCGCTGTCCTCTTACAGATGAAGAGAGCATTATGAGCCTTACGCACTCTTTCCTGAACATTAAGTATCCAATTCAATTTTTATCTAGAACCGTACCAAGATATCTTATGCTATCCGAAGGAAAAAGCTCCACCCCACCAATCCTGGGTAGTTTGAAGGGTGGTATCTTGTATTTTGTATTAAAAAGTACTACTAGTTCTGTCTTTTCCGGCTTGACACGAAGTCCACACCCTTTAGCCCACTTTCTGAGTTTCTGACAGGCAAGCAATGTGGCATTATTTTTTACAAAATGTGTGTAGAATGTGTGAATATCTAACGAATAAGCGGCTACTGTCCACAATAAGCGAAACATATTCAGTCTAAAATATGCATTCGTTTCCGTTCTTAAGGTGCTAGTACACGGTATGTAGCGCGCCACATATATATGTGGCTCTGACGTCACCAGATAGAGTACACATAGGTAAGGCACACATTTCGTTTTTCGTATGTAGCGCGGTGGCTACATAAGGGCGCACATATCGGTTGGCTGTTGGTTATTCGTTTATGATGATGCTATCCGCAGTTTTATTGCCCTGTGTGCAGTCTTGCACTAGAACTGTAGGTACTAATTGTTTTATTGCTTTGGGTGTATTTAAGTTATCGCTGCTCGTACAAAACGCAAACTGAAATGCATTATGTAGCGTATTGGCACAAATCGTATGTGCAAGGGTAGTACACGGAATGTCGAAAAGCCACACAATGCGTATGTGTCACGAGTGCCTCATATCGCGCCTCATACGTATGAGTACCTTATGTAGCCATTGGCTCCATACGCTGACGTCAAAATTACGTCAGAGCCACATATATATGTGGCGTGCTACATACCGTGTACTAGCACCTTTAAGCATTTGTCCCAGATAAGCGGCGCGCGGTTCCGATTATCCGGGTGTCCCAATAAAGCGGAATCCACGCACATCTTTATTTTTGAATCGTTTGGGTTTTTGATATGATTGCTAGTTGATATGAATGCGAATAAACTTCAGTTTTTAAGTCACATTGAAAAAATGACAAATTTACTCTTTTACTCTCTAATGGTAGTGAATTTTTCGAAATCTTAAAAGCGTCATTCGATCGTAAGAAACTCAATTTCAATCAGTGACTTTTTGACTCACTGTACACGTACTACTCACTTTAACCATGCTTCAACTTCTTGTGCGTTTATTATACTCTCACTGTTGTCTCGACGCGCCCGTACTGGGAATGCGTCTGTTAATGTTGATGGTAATACCCCTCTGCTCTGGGTCTCCACTCTCCTCTCCGCTATACACCTACCTTTGTCGCACACGTTTCTTCCAATCAAACGCTCCTTTGTAATGCTCTTGCTCAAGATGACGACTATCGTTTTTATACCTGAGCCTGAACATGATTTTCTTTTTTTTTTTTTCTTTTTTCTTCTAATTTATTTTTATTTTCCTCTTTCGATTGATATCTATACACATATCCTCCACACGAAGTATATTTTATCTGATTTTTTTTTTTATTTTCATGTCTGACGCTCTGCCTAATTATTTATTATTGTCTTTTGTTTTACTTTTTATTTTCATTTTCATTTTCTTCAATTCTGTTGGCTTAATTTTTGCACAATGAAAATGAAAGCGAAAAATTGTTGGGCGCTTCTTCAAAGCGCGAATTTAATTTCCATTTGACCGAGTAAATTAAAAATACAATAATAACAAAACTTGTAGCTGTAATAATGGCGGGCTTACATTTCTACTCGTACCATATAGAAGTGCAATGAACTACATGCATGCATTATTATCTGTCAAACTTTTTTGACGTTATACCGGCAGAGGTTGGTACCTGTTGAATTTCTGGGCCGTCTGTTGTTGGTATAATGTATTTAAATTTGGTTAAACAAAGCAGAAAACAGCTTTATTTTTATTGTTAAAATTTAATTCTGTTGTCTTGTGTCTATATCGCGTGAATTGTGTTCATTAATTTTATTCCTTTATTGTTGCCTATTGTGTGTTGAAGTCGAATGTCTATACTTTTTGTGCAGGTGGGAGAAGTAGGTCTTGGCATGAAAGCCTCGATTTTTGTTGTAGGTGGTTAGGTATAGTTTGTTGTGCGGCTTCCGCGATGTAACTTTCCCATAATGTTATTCTTGCAAATTGCCAACATTATTGTTACTCTGTTCATTTTGAAGTTTTTCGAACTTCGTTTCACCTATTGAACTGGTAACAAGTGGGGTTTTTATTATCTTCGTAGAATTTGTTTGACAACATAATCTTGCATCTTTTATTGTAGTAGCACACCACAAAGTACATGGCTTGCAAAACCAGTTGTGATGGATGAAGACATTTCGACTTTGTTCGCCACGGAAGCTTACCAGCACACATGTAATGTTTAATTTATGTTGGAATACGGAAATCCATTGGGAAGGAGAGAGACAAAAAAAATGCCGATGAAACGGAAAGTTGCAGTCTACAAAACTGCAATTTGAAATTGACAATTGGAAATCGAATGCAGGTAGGATTCAAATATGAAAATGGAATCCGATTGTAGGTAAGGTATACATTTTTGTTGACGTTGAAGACGCGGAAGTAGTATACGCTTTGATGGACTACATCCGCAAGTAGTTCAATGGAATAGGTGACAATTTAACGCCGATGTCTATATTTCTAATTTGGTTGTAAGAGTTTCTTGGTTTCCGTAGCAAGGACTTACCAAATAAGGGTTTGAATGAACTGCTTTGATCAACTACAATTGTTCAAAAAATTCACAAGTTCAGCTAAAAAAAGTGTGTAAATGGTTTAAGTACACAGTACATAATATGCTTTAGCAAGCACATCACCAGCAATCAATGGAGCCAATCAGTGGAATCACGGCCAACGTGCCATCAGATGTGCTGGGCTTTACTAGACGACCGCAAAGAAACCCCTAATTCGACGAGGAGTGCCGGTGGGCGCACGCAGCAAAAAGCACAGTCTCTGCCAATGAGTGCTGCAAAACCAAAATCAGAGCTGTTGCAAGAGCTACCCACGAGCTCTATGGACCCAAAAGAAAAGAAAAAGGGCGGCCGAATTATGTTAATGGTCACTATTGCATAGGCAATGTTTGGAGGCTCTACCAGATGGAAACGATTCTACCTACAATACAATGATAAACATAGGAAAACGGTGACAGATTCACAGTCGGTGGCGAGGATTGGAAACAACATTTATGCAGTCTGCTAAATGGCGGAAACAGCAAATAAGGAAGTCAACAAAATTTCCCAACAGAAATTGTCACGGTCAATCCCAACTAGCGAGAATCGTTGTAATACTCCTCGCTTCCTCACTTAGTCATTTAAAACTTCAAATAAGTCCAATAAGGCTGCTGGAGCGGATAACCTACCGGCTGAGCTTTTCAAAGCAGTGAGAGATGACTTGATAAGTAGCATTCGTCAACTTATCTGCACAATTTGCTTAGATGAAACAGGAAAGTATGCTCAATGCATGGAGCCTCAGCATCTTCTGCCCCATCCACAAGAAAGGAACTACACTGAACTGCACCATTTACAGAGAAATATGATCCTATTCCTGGTTTTATGCCAGGAATCTTTTGTAAAAGGCTTAATGGATGCTCACATTTATTTATTTTATTTAAGAAATATCAATATAGATTTTCACTCATATAGAAAGGAGCTAAACATGTTCCTTCTCTTTTATACTTCTACTTGGACAGTGGCCAATCCTAACAAATCAAGATCAATAGTAGCTACTGAAAAATCAATGCCAGGAATGAAAACGCCAATTTCGGCTGCTGAGCCAAAGTGCTGGAAAAAAAAATGTAATTAAAATTCACAAAAATATATACGGATATCCAAAAACTTACCACCAAAAGGATTAATCCCAAGATGAGCAATAAGAACACAATTGAAGGTGTATTCATTTTGACTTTGCCGGTTGTACTGACTGTGGACTCCTCGGATTGAACGACTTAAATACCAAATGTTTGTTTCGCAATATTTTAAATTATCAATTTTTAATCTAGGTTAAGTTGTTAACTCTTAATTGCTTCTAATTTTAATAAATTTAAATTAACAATAATTATATCGATAATTTGTACCGCATATTGATTAAAATCAGTATATAATAGACAGTTCAAGAGCAGCGCATTTATAAGTTAGTTAATAAGGGATCTGTTCTAGGACATTATTGGAATGTGACGGTTATTAATCTATTCCATTTGTGAAAGGTAAAATTTTGGTACAATATGTACATTAAAAACTGCTCCCACAACTATCGGTTTACTTTATTCAAATTTATATTCAGCGAAGAGTCATTTTTAAAAAGAAGAATGAACCAGTGGCTTATTTAATGAATTCAAAGCTAACCTACAAATAATTTGAAGATTTTCTATTGCCTTCCTAGAACATAAAAATATATATTTATTTTTTATGGTCATGAGGTCTGGGTAATGACCGAAAGAATAAGATCGCGAATACAAGCTGCCGAAATGAGATTCCTCCGTTGTATTGCTGGTGTGACCCGTAGAGATCGCATTACAAATACCAGAATACGTGAGGAACTCAATGTCGAGCAGCTACTTCTCCGGACGGAGCGGTCCATGCTCCGGTGGTTTGGTCATGGTAAACGCATGTCCCCGACCAGAATTCCACGACGTGCTATGGAATCCGTACCATCGGGCAGGCGTCCTTTAGGTAGACCCAGGATGAGATGGTTAGATCAAGCCCTTGGTGATTTGGAGTCGATGACGGACGATCGAGAGCAATGGAGGGTCCACTTGAGCAACCTACACCCGCGACTCACTTAATGGACATGCGGACCATTTAAGATGAATGAATGAATGAATGAACTCTGGTCATCATTGGGCAGTGCACAAAAATGCCCCTTCCACCTTCGCAGTTGGTCTTCTATAGAGACACTAAAATGTTGCCGTTCGTATCCAACACAGGGTGGTTGGTGCTACTTATTTGACCTATAATGTCCTAAGAGATTTTGTACAGCTCCCTCACGTTCCCTCTTCTTGCAGCTTCTTCCGCGCTCTCCGCCAACTTGTCCAATCTGGCCCTCCTATCAGGTCTTACACAGCGCTGCACTGTCTTATGAGCAGCTCAATATGGCACAGCATTTCTACTCAAAATTTTACGTAGTTTTCTGATCGTCACAACATGATTGAGTGACACGTAGGTCCATTTAATACTTTCTACAGTTCGCGCCTGTCAAATAAAAATGACAACCGAATAAAGTAATAAAATTTCTCGGCGAACACACCTCTGGCTCTGATCAATTTTGTTTATATGACCTAACCTAACTGACCCTTGGTTTGACAGACTTATCCTGAGTTCACACTTTTACAGTGTATTCGATTCGGTTTTCTTATTAAAAAATCGAAAGCCTTCATATTTATAAGTTTTGTGAGTCAGTTCCCTCATCTTGTGCGACGAAATAGAAGTGCGAAATGACTCGTTTGACAGTACACATGGAAATCAGTGCCCATTGTAAATTGCCGGTTGCCCTAATTTTTCAGTATTAAGTAGTATCCAACATTTGTATTAATTGCCAACTTCACTGCTATAGAATTGGCACAATGGATTAGCGGTTTGTATCATGTTAATAAATTCATGTTTTTATTTGAATCTTGCAGTACAATTAATTCACAGTTTATTTTGTAGCGCATCATGTCTTTCATTGTTCATTGTACATTGTATATTGTATGTATAGACAAATTCTGTGGTAAACTCATTTTTAGAAAAAATCCCCATCTGCTTTACTGATATAGATAAATTTATAAAACAATTAGGAACCTACCTAATACCTATCTTTATTTATCATCTCTAAAAACTGCAAGCAATTTAGTTCAATTGCAATTTTTTATTTTTTTCTTTTCAATTTGCCCTCGATCGAAAACTGATAATTTTCAAATGTAATGTCAACTTGTAACGAAGTTGATTCCGATGAATCTCTAGACTCTAGCTCAGTTCAAAAAGTAAAATCAGCATGAATACACCAGCAACAGTGTGTGCACTCGTCATCTTAATATTGATCCTTTTGGTGATGTTTTTCATTATCCACACATTTTTTTTTTTTTTAATTTTAATTTAGTTTTGTGTTCTAGAACTTTGGTTTAGCAGCTGAAGTTGGCATTTTTGTTCCTGGCATTAATTTTTCAGTAGCTACTGTTGATTTTGATCTGTTAGGTTTGGCAACAGTCAGAGAAGAAGTATATAAATTGGAAAGGAACATCTTTAGTGTTTTTCTGCGAATGAAAATTAAATATTGTAAATGTCAGCATTTACTTACATACTCGTTTTAATTTAATTGGATCCTTATGCTAATTTACCTTTAAAAATATGGAATGAAGACAATAAGTTGGTTGAGACTATCCAAAAGTAGTCCTGAGAAAGCTTCTCGATCCAGCCGTTTGGATTCGGCGTAAAATTGTAGCTGTAGGTTACTTCCATTCGTCCCAAAAATTAAAACACAAATACAAAGATTAAAGAAAATCCGAGGCGATTAATAAGTACGTTTCATGAGCCGACAGACAGACGGACGGAATTGAAAGACCCACTTTTTTTAGTTTCCCTATCATCTTAACCCCTGCTTGTGGTTACTGTTATATACATAAACTAATATATTCTGAATCAGAATGAATTTTTGGGAGAAGACTCCTTTTTACCGTCGTCAGGTTGATATTGAAAATTGACTATATTGGTCGATTAGTCCTGGTACCCCCCATAAACCATAAAACACTCAGCACAGTCATGCCACCAACATTCGTGTTCACGAGAAACCCATAAGTATCAATGGATGACCTAACCACAGATGCAGGCAGACCCAACGCAAGTTCAGGTCGCGAGAGAGCTTCTTCTGAAGCCAGCCTTGCAAGCTCATCAGCGATCTCATTTCACTGGATAGCAGCGTGACCTAGGACCCAAAAAAGTTTCACTGTGTTTAGTCTTCCGACCAAGTTCAGAGAAAACTTGAGTTCGAGCACTAACTTGGACGAGGTAAGAGGGTTAAGCAGCGCTTTTAGTGCTTGGCTATCACTGCAAACGCATATGCAACAACCTGTTTGTCACAATATAGCGCATAGCCATAAGGATAGCGAAAATCTCCACTTGGAAGACAGACGCATGGTTACTTAAGGGGTAGTGTAGTCTAATGTTCTGACCCTTGTCCGGTTTTGGAGTCATCCGTGAATACACGATGGAATTCTTTTCTTGGGTCAGAGTCTGGCCGAAGCCATTTCGTTGCTTGAAGAAAGTTGAGGTGGTATTTTTGTCGCAGTAGGATTTCTGGTGTCATTGCGTCAGACGGCATATCCATAAGAAAGGAGTCAAAGGATAATTCTCGCACAAGTTCTTCAAAATTCCAGTGCGCGTGGTACCAAAAGCCACTTCTCTTTAACCGAGAGATGGTTTTCATCAGCGTACACCCCATATGAGGGGGAGGTTCATCATAACATCTAGAGCAGAGCCCGGAGTGCTAGGGAAGGCCCCTGTGCCCCAAGACAAATCGTTCTTTGAAGTTTAGCAAAAGAGGCAGTAACACGTTTCCGTGAAAGCCTGTTCCACCATACAACCGATGCATATGAGAGAAGTGGTCTTACCATTGCCGTATAGATCTAAAGGACCCTTTTAGGAGATAATGTCTTGCCAAAATCGCCTTTGCACTGCCAGAACATGATTCAACATGTTTGGACAAAAGAAGTTTTTTATCGAGGATTACCCCCAGATATTTGACTTCATCAGAGATCGGGATAAGGACACTTTTAAGCACAAATTGAGTCAGACCAGTGGCCCTGCAAACAAATCGGCCCTAACTATAATGTTGCTAATTTTTCATACAGGTATAGTTTACCTTCAAAAAAGGATTTGTTCTTCTACCTCAAATCTGCCAGCAAACTCTGCTTATAAAGGGTAAGCCATCGTTGGTTTCTTTTTAAATCATATGTTATTTTGACATTGACAGCCCTTATGCGCTAAAAAAAAATTACAGAAACTCTCTGTTAGTATTATATGTTCGCGATTACGAATGAACAACATTGGGAAATATTGCAAAGTTACTTCAAAAGTGGATGTTGAAAAATATTAAATAGTGTTTCTCTTATAACCTTTTTCAAAAAGGCACCAAAATATAACGCACCTTATATCGACGAAACTAGATCCAAAATGTACACAATATTTAAGGACGGCCGCGGGGTCATTGGCCGTCCTTAAATATTGTGTACATTTTGGATCTAGTTTCGTCGATATAAGGTGCGCTATATTTTGGTGCCTTTTTATATATTCTTTAAATATTCTTTTAACCAATAAAAATCACAGAGCCGGGTGTGTCTTTTCTAAATATTTTTACCAACATTGTCATTATAAATAACCACCTCAATGAACAATATTAATTTACAACTCCACAAAAGCAATTGTTTGTTTGGGCGTGTTTCAAGCGATAGCGGTGTTATTTTAGATACTTACATAAACTCTCATTCAAATTCAAAACCGATCGATAGACACTTATTTTTTTTGAATTGCCCATTTTAAAATTGGAACAAACACATTTCTTATCATAACGCCGCCCGTCTGAGTCAACTTTATCAGTCATCAATTTATAAATGACTTAACGGATTATCGTCAGCCATTTACGAAGTCTTCATACCGTCACTCATCGCATTTAATTAAGTTTAATATGCATTCTGTGAAATGCTTATCGATAATAATGTTTAAATAATTTCCAAAGAGATTAAAATATCAAGATGCTTTCCAAGCCGGCCACACGCACCGCAAAGAGTATCGAAATCAAAACAAACGATCACTCCTCTCGGTATAGTGTAAACAGAACTGCAAAGAATGACATTTGTTCGTGCATTTACACCGCGTTCAATGTTTACACATTCGAAGAGCGAAGTAAATGCAATAAATAGTGCAATGGGCGAGCAAAAAGAGTGGGAGTGCATCGTGATGATAGATTTGTAGCAGCACTTGTGTGAAAATATAGTTAACAAAGATTGACGAGCAGCAAGCGACAGAGTTAACGACATTTTAATCGTGTTTAAGCTTACTAAAGTTTACACCTAGCATACAATGTACCGGTGATCAGATAAAGTATCGAGAACCCAGAACTCTTTTACTTCATCGCAATCAGTTGTTTCTAATTGGTTGTGACTTGTGAGTCAAGGTACGTCCCGTCCACATAGCCGTTATCGATGTTTCTATTTGCGTACTTTATGGAATCGTTTTCAAGAATAGCTGATAAGATATAGTTATAATTTAAAAAAATTTAAAAAAGCAGTATCTACTCGTACAATTTCTGTAAACATTTTTGAAAAGAATTTCCCAATAAATGTATTTTTCTATTGGCGCGATAAGATTTCACCATGAGATTTATTTTATAATTTGGATAATATTTTTTATTTTATAATTTCTTTTTTGGGTCAGTCTAATTTTTAAGGCATTAAGAAAGAGGTTTAACCATGTATTCAACAGAAAATGGTTTTGAAAATGATGTGGGCAGCGTTATGTCAGCAAAAATGATGAAGTTTGTTGTAATTCTTACGGGTGTTGTTGGGATATGTTCTACAATGAGTACTGGGGTTGCCAATTCCTTTTCGACTTTTTGGACTCATAAACGCTAGTTTTGAACGCGAAGAAAATAGCAACACTGTATTGCTCTATGGAAATTGACGGTCTATATGAGTCTCAGAAGTCTAACATAAAACCATCGGAAGATGAGTTTACTAGTTTGAATCCACGATATCGTCAACAGAAAGATGATACCTGTGACATGAGAGTTATTTTGACATATTTGGAGCTAAAATTAGTAAACTTTTTTTAAGACTGGCAATAGTGGATAGACTCATTGCTTGAACCCGAGAGGCTCAGGTTCGAGCCCTGCCGAGGGATAAGAGAAACGAATTACCTTTTCAAAAAAAGGCTTTTTTTTGGTAGTAAAATGGACTGGGATTGGTCTGAGTGCTTGAGGATTTAGTACCTATGTCCTTTAAAAATAAAAATAAAAAATAAAGACTAGATATGAGCAAAGGCTACAATTTTTTTGTCTACAAATAAATAGTATTTTTCAGAAAAAAAAAAATTGGAAACGTCGGCAAAAATCGAAAAAACGTGAAATTTAATAGAAATCGACTGAAAATAAATAGAAACGTCTGAAACAATTTTTAAAACGTCTGAAAACAAATAGTAATCGTCTGAAAAAAGTGCTCCTTCTACCAACAATGGAGTAGAAGGAAAGAATAAGTCCATAAAACAAAAAAAAAAAAACATTGATGAATTTTGAGAATCGGCATTGCTGTCTTTAATTCTTTAAAATACAATATACATAGTTTAGTTGAACGGGTATCGCGGGGTATTGACATGTGGCGAATATCGAACATCTTTGTTGTAATTGTCTTTGACGAAATTAAAAAAACAAATATATCTGCCAATTTCAAATTTTTTTTCTGGCAAGATTATATTTATTTCAGACAAAAATAATGTTGACGATTTATTAAGATTTTCAGACGAATATTTAAAAAAAGCTGACAAAAACTAGCAGATGAATATGAACAAATTAGAAGATGAAAATAATTTCTTTTCAGGCGAAAATGTTTTAATCTATGAGCAAACTGTTGATGTGAAAAGCTAGGCGTAAGGTATGGTAGCGGATGAACTATTTATGACCCAAGGGCAACTCTCACATCCCCGAAGTGAACTACTGACACCAGAATATTATGGCAATAGTCAGGGCCTACTTTTGATCACCTTGCAAAACAAAACAACAACAAAAAAACTGCTTAAAAACTGTTCGTAGTGCACGGATACTGAAAAGGCCGTATGCAGCCTGCTAAAGAACATAATATATCACGGACATATGCGACAGTAAGACCGGATATAAAATGTCACATCTACTACAGAGACTGATACAGAAAGCAGACGCATAGTGTCTATATAAAGTCCGAATTTGTTACAAGTGGCAAACTTAGGCAAGAAGTATGTATTGATCTTTCGAAAAGAGTTCGCTAAAAGTTTATTAGTGTGTCTCAGACCCTTATCGATTTCAAGGCCGCATATGTCAGCATTTATAGAGACGGGCTATACAGAGTCATGTCTAGTTTGTGCAGAATGACGATAGAGAACGCTCGCTGCTCCATAAAAGTCGGAAACAGTCTCACTGAGATCTTGCGCTGTGATGCGCTGTCATGTGACTTTTTCAACATCATACTTGAGAAAATTGCGCGAAATTCACAAGCCAACACCAGGGGCACAAAAAGTCTGTGCAACAACTTGCATATACGCTGACGACATCGACATCATTAGCAGAACACAGCGAGCTGTCACTGGTGTAACTCTAAAAATGACATCAGACAGGAAATCAAGCGAAGAATTACACTTGCCAACCGCTGTTACTTTGGCCTAAGAAGGCAATTGATTAGTAAGGCCTTGTCGAGAAACACCAAGGAGACTCTATATAAGACCCTCATCATCCCAGTCCTGCTTTATGGCGATTATCAAAGGCGGATGAAGATCTCCTTGGTCGCTTCGAACGCAAAATTCTTCGAGTGATTTTCGGTCGCGTTTGCGTCGGCGGGCTTGGGAGAAGATTTAACAGCGAACTCTACGGACTGTACAGCGACATCGACCTGGTCAGAAAAGTACGTATCAGTCGACGGCTCGGACATGTAGAGCTGATGGGAACAAATGCTCGGGCCCATAGAGTCTTCGAGTCTAACCGACGACGATGCAGTAGAGATAGACTTCGCTTTAAGTTGCGCGCGCAAGTGCGCAACTGGAGGCAGTTAGTTAAAAATCGGACTAACTGGAGAAGCGTGTTGGTTGAGGCCCAGGTCCACCCACTTACTAAGTAAGTAAGTAAGTGCCTATATAACGTCCGAATTTGTTACAAGCGGCAATCTTAGGCAAGAAGTCTTAAGCTTTATACAAGAATTCGCTAAAAGTTTTTCAGTCTGTCTCAGATCGACAGTCTTTACAACATTTCCGCAATATGAATGACCCCCTTCATCGATAGAATCCTACGACCGTCTCAACGTATAAATGGCTTACTTTGGGCATTTACTATAATGCAATTTTTTTTGAAAACTTCAAATGTTTGACTGAAGTTAAGTCGACTTTTGCTCAGCTTTAAAACTAGCTTAAGCTTACATAATCCTTGACAAGCTTATATGATTCGTTTATGTTCTGCGCTAGATTTATATATTGTCTTTTTTAATGTTTGCATACATTAGATATAGAGGGCGCACTTTTAAACAATAGATGCCACAAGCACGCTCGCATAATACTTGCTCTATGTAATCTTTTATAGGGAAAGTAAAGTATCCGCGTGTAAATTAAATAATACTTCATTCGGAAATTTGTGGAATGGATACGATATATCCCCAAAGACAGTAATGAAAACAAAACAACATTGGCAAAGTAATATAGTCGTCATGATAACTGACTTATACCCTATTGACACCAAGCCGAAAACTGGGTTTTTGCGAAAACAGTCGAAAACTTCATCGAAAACAGAAGTTTTCCCATACATATTGCAGTTTTCAAAACGAGTTGTTTGAGGTCGTTTTCCATGAAAACGCCACGAAAACGAGTACAATCGTTGGGTTGTTGAAGCAGACACACCTTTTGCAACATTCAGCGAACTCAGCAAAACTGCTGACAGGATAGCTCTCTCTCTCAGTGCTGTCGTTTCTTCTAGTTTTTTGTTTACAAATGTATGGAATCTCTTGTTATCTTTGCACCATAAAGAGCAAATTATTCAGTTTTTTCTATAATTTTAGAACGGCAGCTCTACCTGCCACAACTAAATGGTATTTTCAAATGTTTTGATTTTGATTGTTGCTTGTGTTAATTATTTTATGCATTTAACCATAAGTTAACGATAATCAAGTAGCTTAAATAATTTTGTTTGTATATTATGTCAATACGAGCGAAGTTTAGTAACTAAAATAAAAGTCTAGTCACGACAAAAATTTCATAGCTAGTTTCACAGCTAATTGAAACGTCAAACGAAAACGAGTTGGTGTTCGGTGTGAATGCATCCACGAGTTTTCTAAACTTTTTTGACGAAAACTTGGTTTTCGGCTTGGTGTGAATAGGGTATAAGCGGTTCTGATGAATCTGTCAGTTCCATAACTAACATTGAAAACGTGACTTTACGGTACTTTTTCTCAACCACTTCTCAAAAAATGCCGACCATATTCCGATTCTTCTGTATTGCAATTTCTGTTTACTGTATTTGTCGTTTATTTTCATATTTCAAACTGACAGGTGACTTGAAATGACAACTACAAAAAAACAAAGCCTTGCTGGCTTAAAGAATTCCACGCCTCTGTCTGGCAAGCAAAATAATATTGTAGGGCAAACATTATGTGGTTCAAAAAGATGGTCGTGATGACATCAGTTCTTATGTGCACATATTAATTGACCCAGTTTGGATATACACTGCTTTCTTCTATTACAATTCCGAATCAGTGTCTTCGTGAGAGTTTTTTTAATTCTCTTCAGTTTGTAGAACATTGCACTCGATTAGAGATTCAAATAACAACGAATGCTTGTGGATGTAATAGGTACCTACCAACTAGACATCGGTTGTACTGTGCACTGTTTGTTCCTTTTATTAATTAACATTATGCAGCTGAAATTTGACACAAACAATGTGAGCGACTGTTTAATTATTTGCATCAGTCAGTCTATGACTAACATTTTATTCGAGGAGATACTATATAGAATTTTATTAATAGATGTAGTCACTGCGAGTGTTATTTTTTTTTCGTTTTATGCAAATAATAATAATTATCAAACAGAAAAGTGTCAAATTCTATTACGTCAGTGTCAGCGGTAATCCGCTTGCTGCCAGCAATTTTAAAAATAAATTCATTGCGTACTTTTTTAAATCTGCCAAAGACACGATTTGTATTTTGACAATACGTAGGTACATACATATCATCGCATATTCATTTGACTGACCAGAAGTGACTATATTAAAAAGCAGCACGACAAATTTGAATTGTTTCGTGTTAACGTTATCAGTTGTCTATCTCATGCCAGACAAGTTGGCAAATTTGCTTTGCTTTAAGCGGCTGACATGCGACTTCCTCTCACGTTTGGCTCGTTACTTCCCTTAATGTGCCAATAACAAGAGCCATTTGTTTAAATACTCATCCATATTATGTGAACGTGGACGAGGCACAACAACTGTAGTTTTACTTAAGGAAATTGTGTTTCCTTTTGCAAGCGCTTGAATTTATTAGTAGTGGCGACCATACTATGAATGATGTAATCGGCTCATAAAGTCTGTGGTGAATTTATTATTATTCACTCAAAGTTTAACTAGCGTTTAATGATTTGTATGCCTTGAAACGGTAGAAAGAGAAACAATAAAAGCAACCACCCACTGCCCCATTCTTTATATTTCCACCCCCAAAACAATGACACAACAAATTGGGTACCTTGATGAGCGCCTTGAGTGAAATGTCCTCGAATGATTACTCAGACATCAGAACGTGCGATTCAAGTTCACTTTTATTTATGTGCACGATGCATGATTCAACTGTGAAATAAACAGCAGGCAGTGTAGCTTATGTTTATTATAGTCGGCTGCGGCTCGGTCAAGGAGTCTGACAAAACGAAATGCTACTTTTCAAGTTTTGTTATTTATCATGTAAGTAGTGGCTTCAACGGTCGGCCGTGTTTTTATATTGTCACTTGAATTTTTTTTCAATACACCACTACCAGGGATGTCAAATTATAGTTAAAATCGGTTAGGGTTTTATGCGGCATTCTATTTTATTGGGGAATTGTCAATTGCGTAATTTCGAAAGTTATTAAAAATTGAGATATTCAATTCGCCATGAAAAAAAAATAATTGAAGCATTTAATATTGATATTGCTACGCGAAGGAATATACATACAGTGGGGGGCACAAGTATTTTGACAAAACTAAAGTTAATTCTGCTCATAATTTGAAACTTAAATAAATAAAAATAAATAAATAGGCGGCGCGACAGGCGGTAGACACCCAAGGCCTAGCTTCTCGCAACCATTCGTTTTGTATGAGTTTCTATTTTTGGAACGAATGGAAGGGAAGGGACCTACAATTTTATGCCGAATCCGAACGGCTGAATTGAGAAGATTTTTCAGGACAGTCATACTCTCGGATGTTTGTCAGACGTTCGCGAGAGGTGGCGCAGTAGAAAAAACCTTAAGATGTAATTTGTGTTTTTCCGGGGATAGAACCTGGGATCCCTCGCACAGTAGTCCAGCACACTAACCTACCTACGCTACTGCGCCTACAATTTGAAACTTACTTCATGTAAATTTTGGCACCAATGGAAAGGTCATTTAAATTCCGTTTGAATGATACAAAACTTTCCTTAACCCATTTAAAAATTTTAGAATTTAAAATTTTTGTGAATGTCTTTTTTTACTTTTTTCCTCGGTATCAAAAAAAATGTTTTGATGCGAAAAGTTTCTCCAAACAATTCTAATAGTGACTGCAAAAAAAATTTTCAAAAATCTCTTCGCTAATATTTTTTATGATTATAGTAATATCTTTGCTCAGAACTTAATGGCAATGTCCAACGACACCAAATGTCAAATGACAAGAAATTTAGTAATTTGCAGTAAAAAACATCGTTTGTATTGTAGAGTACAGATGAGTTTTCTTGTAAATAGAAAACTATGTTTTCGGTTAATGCACGGTTTTGCTGCACAACATACCTATAAGTTAGCAAATTGTTGAGAGAAAGCAAATTTATAGGTTAAAATTGCAACCATCCGATGGATAACTATAAAAACAAAATGAATATCGATTGTCGACACAATCACTGCCCGAACACAATGAGGTTTCTGTGTTTCAAAGTTGAAATTTATTTAACACATTGGTCGCCGCGGATAATACATAACACCGGCCGGCGCAGTGAGAGTATAATATGAGTTGGTCAGCCAGCATGCACAAGAAAATCACGACTCCGACGCCGCCGGTTTAAATGTTAGTAGTTGCTCACCATGTGACACAAACCAGAGAGAATAGACCACCAGCTTCGGCACGTATTCACAGATAGAAAAAGAGGCGGCCCTACTCATTTCAAAACTGGCTCTATGGAATTCTCTTTTTTGCCCGAAGCTGGTGGTCTATTCTCTCTGGTTTGTGACCATGACCAGTGATCGACGTTGTTATACGCTCCCTTAATATCCAGCTATCCAGGAACGCTAACAAGGTACATATAAGTAAATCACCCCTATTGCGAAGATCAACTATCAATCGGTTGACTATTGACAAAATTTATCAATTAAGATTGATGTTGGTATTGCGAAATACGATTGATAAAAATATAAGCTATTGTGAACATAACTCAAAAAATAAAGTTATTGTGAATGAAAACTCAATTTTGACAGTTCTAAAATATTTTTAATTTGAAGAGTGATTGTTACGACTTTCAAACAAATTATTTAAACAATATACATAATTACCAGTGTTACAAATCTTCGATTGTGCAAGTTATTGAAAAACATGTCATCAACGGAATTACTTTTTGATGATGATGAAGGCGAGACAAATTACGCGGAATTGGCTTCTATACCGAGGAGATGCGAGATGCATCTAATCTTTTGGAACTGGAAAACCGAAGGTAGGAATGAAATTTCCAAGGAATGAAATTTGGCTCATTCTGTCATGTTGTCATAACAGTGTTTTTGAATAAAAGTCTGATCTTCTAAGAGTGTCAGGCGATTCTATTGCAATGCTTCGAGGTGTTGCTTTTGCTTTTGTTTGAGGTGTTGTTTGTTCTGCTCTATGGATGACATAATTTGGGGATCTTCGCTGACTGGAGCTCGGTATTAGCGCTGCATCTGGCTCCTTCAACCCGAATTCATTAAGGATACGAATCACAGCCTCTTCCATTTCATTAATCTGGTGACATTGGTTTGGACCACCGCCAGTCGCAGATATTTCGACTTTTTTTCAACCTTTTTCTTTTTTGTTTTGCATTTCAGGTCGATCTATATCTAAACAAATGTAGAAATTTAATTTGATCATCAAGTTATTGGAAATGTTGTACAAGGTACCCTTTGCCATTTCTGCCAATCTCGCAAATTGTTCTTCGCTTGCGCACCAGTTTTGGAAATAAACCCTTTCGCGATATCAAGATTCTTCTCCATCAAATCAACCATTCTATTAAGTTGCCTTTTATTACTAACTATTTTAGCTCTTAAAGAATAACAATTAAAAACGTTGATCTTCAACAATTTTAAAAATACTTACATTTCTCAATAAAATTGTTCACGATTGACAATCACAATACCGTTTTGTCAACCGACTATCGCTAATTGATGCACGTTCACAATCTATCAACACTTCATTGACAATTGATCTTCGCAATACCATTTCAAAAAATTGGTTGATAAGTATCAACTATCAATTGATAGTTGATCTTCGCAATAGGGCTGTATAACATTCTTTTCAACGGTATAGTTGCTAGTTGCTTTTTTTGCATATTGAGGGGCTAACAAGAGGATTTGCAGCAATATATTTGTATCGGTAAATTATGTAGCCCGATATAGGCAATAGGTAAAAATGGGTCCCGTGATGTATGTATATGTAGCCAATTCGTCATTGTTCTTTTCAAGCCGCACTTTTTTCCCGCTGTCCTCGTCCTGGAGATACAAAACCATACTTGTGAACTTTACGGATTCAATCCTGGACGTTCAGTTTTCTATTCCGCCGTCAACGTTCTATGTAGTACCGTACCAAGAAAGAGGTCGCTAAAGCTCCAATGGGGGAAAGCTCCATCCAGCAAGCTTAAGTATTTTCCGGGTTTTTCCGGGTTGACATAAAGTCCACACTCTTCGGTCCATTTACCGGCTGATTCCATTATTTTACTCAAAAGTGTTTCAGAATTTTTCCTGCACTAAAATCTCCACGTTTCTTAAGCTAGTATTAGACGATATGTTGAATCAGCATACGTATGCTGAAAATTGTGTTCCAATCGCAACATATCGTGTAATAGCCAAATTTCTGTCATCATATGTACGCTGAAAGGTGTTTGTTGCCATGCCATTACTGTTTAAAAATGATTTCGGGCATATGCGCGCCATGTGATGTGGCTAGTTCGAATGAAGCGCAATCGTGAACTCCAATTTTCGACAACTTCATCGAGCAACTGGGGCCGTATATCAGCAATAACATGGCGAATGTTGACTTCCAAATCGTCCTACGTCTCTGGTTTATCGGCATAGACTAGTGACTTCACATACCCCCAAAGAAAGTAATCTAAAGGTGTGAGATCACAGGATCGTGAAGGCCAGTTCACAAGTCCATTACGCAAAATTATGCGTTCAGCAATAGTTTTCCGCAATAAATTGATGGTGATGCGCCATCTTGTTGAAACCAAAGCTCTGTCAAGTCAATGCTATTCAACTGAGGAACGAAGAAGTCAGATATCATGTTTTTATAGCGCTCTCCATTGACTGTAACGATGGCGAATTGACTCATTCGGATTCTCCCCAACACTGTGCTCTCCAACGGCAATAACTCCTTCTCTTCGTACTGTTTGTCAACAACTTTGGGGATGCGCAAACGATTCATGGTAGTCCGAATAACTTGCTCAGATGGGAAGGCTTCTTCCTAAATAGTATGAGCTTCGACTAAAGTTTCTAAAATGGCTGCTCATGCTCATTTAGCTTTTCTAATAAAGCTGGGATCTAGCCACGACCCACGAGTATCTGTAATCGATAAACATAATTTTTAGATTGTCTGATCAAGAATTTTTAACTCTGTTTTGCTCTCTATATATTCATTTCAACGTATGTAATACTATACCCTACTGGTTTAACCCTGTTATATAGGAATGTCTGGAGTTTAACTCTTTGTTCCACCACGGAGGTTTAAGTCTTTGAATCGACTTCCTGAACGTATGCACATGTTCACTATTTTGCAGAGGTTATCAATAATTGTATTGTCTATCAGAAGGATCGGCGATGCGAGGTGGCCCATCCTTTAGATGTTGCCTAACTTTTAACTTGCATACCTATCCCAGTTGGATTTCTTAGCTATTAGCCCTACTTTGTTAGCTTATCTGTGCTCCAATATGGGTACCTCCTCTAGACATGATATGAGAGTGATCTCTAACAATTCCTATATCCACCAGAAAAGTTGGTGTAGTACGAGCAGATCGAGGATGTGTCACAGTACTGTTAAAAGCATTAAATATTCTACTCCATCATCCGACGTAATAGGGCCTTCATCGTCAGTCGCCATCAAGGTTAAATAAAACAATTGATGACGCAAAGTATATAGTTTACCGCGTTAACTACGATATATAGTGAAAAAATATTCTAAAACTCTTTAGATTTCTCATTTACATATATCTATGAGAATTTACCTCACTGTACACAATACACCTATAGTTACGTCACAATGCCAAACCCATTTACATATTCATCACTTCCATGATGAATCAGACTGTGTTTACGAGTAAATGAATTCTCACAGCTGAAATTGTATCATCTGTGCTGTGATGATTGACTGACATAAGAATGTGACTGTAAGATATTCAAATGAAGCGCAATTAATACCCATGACTAATTTGTGTGCTAGCAACGTGCTAATTGTAAATATTTACACTTTTTTGTCGTATTTTTCGTCTCACCCACTTAAGCCGTGTGGTTTTCTATACTTTGGCGCTCGCTGATATGAGTTTGTGGTCGGCTGTTTCATAAAAGAACCATCGCTAAACATAACGCAATTAATAAGTCCGCCTACATGGAGCGTTCCGTTCTTTTGCTTACTTTTCTAAATTGGGCGTACCTACTATACAACTTCGACTTTGGTACTTTATACCTACTGTTTTGTCTTCGACTGAAACGTGAAAGAATTTCATTCGCGATTTTAATTGAAAATCAATAAAAAGAAAAGACGTCACATTTTTGCTGATACCTACAAGTTGACCTAAAAAGTAAACCGTGTTTCGAAACTATACCTTCCAACTGTAGGTATATGCTTATTGAGATTTGAGATACAAAAATGAGCTTGTTTAAGTGAATTTGTCCCTGTCCAGGTGAACAATTCTACAATCGGACCTATGAATCCAACATTTCTTGGCTGCAATATATTCTCTTAATTGCATTCCTTAGAGCTTAGACGAATACAATTAAGTGCACAATCTCAAATAATTGGGTACGAAGAATATTGAAAAGGCAATGACGGCTGATGGCTTTGCTCTCGAACAAAAAGGCGTGTAATTAAACTAAATGACTGAATTTGACCTCGTGGTGCAGCAGTTATGCAGAATCCATTCAATCGCATTCTTGTACTGATGCAGTCTATATATTTTTTTTTCAGTTGAACTTAAACATTTATATTTCAACCCCATATATGAAATGCCAACCTCTAACCTAGTGACGCATAGTATACATGCTTTGATTTTAAGGATTGCAGAAAATCCAATAAATGAATGACTCCCTGTGCATTTTCGTCCATAAATGTGTATACTTAAAAAGTTTCTCTATCCCTAGGCTCTTGGACAGAATATTCATAAAAACTGGGCTCGAGCATATAAACTTTATTACCAATAAAACAAAATCGTGTATTTAAATATTAAATTCGCCAACTCGAAGGGATCGAATGCCATTAAATGCACTTTTTTTTCGAATGAACTTGATGGCCACGTTGCATCGTTAAGATGGTACGCACTTCGATAAATTATTTAGCAAATCTAATGATTATAGGCTAAGAGTGCGAAGTAATGGGAATGACTTGAAGTCAATTATTAAATGGCCAGTCAATTCCCTGGCAGAAAGGTTTTATTGCAAAGTACTTAAATTTGGTTGGATGCGAGCATTTACTGGTTTTTAGTGATTTTCAACAACCACTTGAAGGCTTTAATCGATTAAAATAAATTAAAATGTACGTTCATTTATGCCGACATATGAGTTCTTAATGGACACATGCGGGAATGGTAGGTTTTAATGTGGTTAGCGAGGGATCTCGGGCTCAGCCCCCGGAAAACACAAATCACAAACCTATAAGAATTTTTTTAGTGCACTGTCTGACAAACAGATTATAAAGAATTTTCCAATATAGGGACGGATAGATGTTAAAATATAATAAAACAAGTTGTGTGTGTGAGATAAAAGTTATGCGAGAATTGTTTGAAAGGAATACATATATCAATGACATTAACTGTGTTATATGAAATATGACAGACAGCAATCGAGGCCATCGCGGCGCGAGTTAAGTATCCATAGCAAAACATATTGAGAAAAAAGATAACATTATTTGTATTTAATGATATCTTTAGCCTCTAGTACAGTCTTGCACACAACGCTACAATGATAACATATGTACAAGAGATAATATCGTTTGTATACAATGTTGGAATATTATCTCTTCTTCATTATCAAACAAGACGATTGTACGCTTGGGTCTCCTTGTAGATAGATAAGAAAAATATATAAATACGACTGTATGATGAATTTATCGATAGTCTTATTGTAACTACATAGTAGCCTTAAGCTCCTTTTAGAATTAGTAAAAAGTATTTCAATAATAAAGGACATAGTTCCAAATAAATATTGTTTAATTTTAAAAGTAAGAAACAAGTGTTTTAATTGGCGATCCTGCCAGGAGGTTAAATATACTTTTTAACTTCAATCGAGCGGACCTCGGGAACAAGTAGTGAAATCTAGTATAAACAGAACACTCGCGTTACCGGTTACAAGAATTACCTAGCATAGCAGGTACAAATATAGCTTCTTCATACGAAGCAGCTAAGCAATTCAGTGAAAGTGTATATGTGGAGAAAAAAAACACACAAATTCGACGACAACAGACACGAGTTCAAAATGGAACAACTCGCAGTATTAATGGCAAGATTAGAAGCTTTAGAAACCAGGTGCAACACAGTAACACAAACCCTAGAGCACACACGCACAGAGAATGCAAGGTTAGCAGCAATAATAACTAACCAAAATCAAATAAACACTAATTTAGAAACAAAACTAAATGAAGTAAAATCTGGATTAGGCATAGTACCAAACATACCTGTGCTAGAGGAAATAAGAACCACATATACAGATGGTAGTGAAATACAGTTAGACGCATTTAAAAGCCTACCTATTTTCAACGGCGATCAATCAAATTATCGGTCGTGGCGCGAAGAAGCATCCAGATTAATGGACAGCATTAAAAACTTCAAAACACACAGTAAGTACGCAGCAGCATTGACTATAGTGAAAAGTAAAATACAGGGTGCAGCCGCGAATGTGTTAACTAATTATAACACAATTTTTAATTTTGAGGCGATACGTAACAGATTAGATTATACGTACTCTAATCAAGAACCTCTATACGTGCTACAAGACATGATGAAAGCCATCACGCAAAAAAGAAGCACACTGTCTGAATACCACGACGAGATAAATAAAAATCTCAATTTAATAATATCAAAAATCACTATGTCAGGTGATCCGCCGAATATAATCGACAGACTAATTAAAAATGCTAACGACGACGCAGTTAGTATATTCATTGATGGTATGAGTGACAACTTTACAAGAGGATCATTATATTCAGCTACAATAAATGATCTAGAACACGCATTCGCAATTGCTCGCAGAATAGAACATGATAATGTGCACAGGCATTTACATCTCACTCAAGATAAGCACCACAAAAATATGCCACATGAACGCAGAAACGAAAGAAGACCAAATTATTCGAGCCAAACAACGAATTATCAACCCCAGAAGCAATACGATAATATGCAGCAACACAATCAAGGACCACAGCCGATGGAGATAAACTCGAGACAAATTGTACATGCACAGCGACAAAATTGGAATCAATGCAAACCCGATGTATATAATCCACCAGCGAAACGTGAACACAGCGGGAGTTTCAACACACACAACAGACCGCAACGATCTTATCAGCAGAACTTCAAGCAGCAGAGAGTAAATAACTCCCGACAACAACGCAGAGACGATGTCAGCAGTACATATGCAGAAGCAGATGAAACGGAATGTATGGTAAATAATAACATAAGAATAGATCATTTAAACTAGTAGACGGGTTGCCCTGCTTAAATTTAACTAGTACTATTCATAAGAAAATTTACAAAATTCTTATTGATACTGGTGCAACCCATAATTACATTAATAGAAAATGCGATTCTAGCGAAAAAATTAAAATTAAACCTATAAAAATAAAAACAATGCATGGTTATTCTATGGTAGATACAAAGAAAGTAGTTAGGATATTAAAGAAAAATATAACATTTTTTGAATTAGAGGATATTCAGTCTTTTGATATGATATTAGGATATGAAGGACTTAAAGTTCTAAACGCGGAAATAAATTTCAGTAATATGACTCTAACTACCATAAGCAGTGTCGAATCTATTCAGAAAATTAATTACATAATTGGGGAAAATAATATTTATAAAGCAGACATAGATAGACTGATGAAGATTAATAACAGCATAGGACCGTTACCCTTTACAGATACTATAGAAGCAAGCATTAGGACGACCAATGATAATCCGGTTTATGTTAAACAATATCCATATCCCATAGCAGATAACGAATTCGTAAACAAAGAAATACAGAAACTCTTACATGACGATATAATAGAAAAAAGCCATAGTCCTTATAACAGTCCCATATGGACAGTACCTAAAAAAGGTTTGGACGAAAAAGGAAAACCAAAACGGCGCATGGTTGTTGATTTCCAAAAACTTAACGCTCACACTGTAACAGACAGATACCCCATTCCGGATGTCAACATGACAATTCAAAATTTAGGTAAAGCCAAGTACTTTACAACGTTAGATTTGGAGTCAGGTTTCCACCAAATTAAAATCAAAACAGATGATAAAGAAAAAACAGCTTTTGCTATAAATGGCGCAAAATATCAATTTAAACGAATGCCTTTCGGGCTCAAAAATGCACCAAGCATATTTCAGAGATGCGTGGACGACATTTTGAGAGACTTTGTAGGTAAATTCGTACACGTTTACATTGATGACGTATTGATATATTCTTCATCTGAGGAAGAACATATACAGCACATAAGTCAAGTATTCGACGTACTCAATAAAGCCACATTAAAAATATCTGATGAGAAAAGTAAGTTTTTTCAAGAAGAAGTAGAATACTTAGGTCACATAATCAGACATGGTAGAATCACTACGAACCCTGAGAAAATAGCAGCTATAGAAAATTTTCCAGTCCCACAAACGGTAAAGGATTTGAGAGGATTTTTAGGTCTTACAGGTTACTATCGTAAGTTTATAAAGGGATACGCAAGCATAGCCAAGCCCCTGACATTATATTTACGAGGAGATAACGGTAAAGTAAACAAAAAACAAAGTAAAAATATTAAGTTAAATCTGAATGATTCAGCATTAGAAGCGATTAGAATTTTAAAAAATTATTTGAAAGAACAAGTCGAACTTTTTCAACCGGATTATAGTAAACCATTCGAGCTTACTACTGATGCATCCAACATAGCTATTGGAGCCGTACTAAGTCAGAATAAGCAACCTATACACTTCTTGTCAAGAACACTGAGTAAGACAGAAGAGAACTATAGCACAAACGAGAAAGAGCTATTAGCGATCATATGGTCCTTACAAAAACTCAGAAACTACATATATGGTATAGCAGACTTAACCATATATACCGATCACCAGAGCCTTATATATTCTGTATCAGAAAAAAATCCCAACACAAAGCTGAAACGTTGGAAGGGAATCATTGAAGACTTTGGAGCAAAATTAGTTTATAAACCAGGAAACCTAAATCTTGTAGCTGACGCATTATCACGTCAATGCATAAATACTTCTACCATAGAAACAGCACATTCAGCTGAAAGTTCTTCTAATGATATAATAAAAACTGTGAATCAGCCTTTTAATGCATACACTGCACAGTTCGAACTTATTGAAGATATAACAAATAATATCGAAACACAAATCTATTTTGGTAACAAAATAAGACTCATAATAAAGTTTAAGGACAAAGACTCTTTACTAAGGCAGATGAAAGAAGTTATACAACCCCAAAAGATTGTAGCTTTGCATACGAAATTTGAAAACATATACAAATATGGTGAAAACATAAAAAAAGAATTCCCACTAGTAAGATTTATATTCACACCAAGAAAACTTCAAGACGTGACAAATTTGGAGGAACAACTAAAACTTGTAAGGGTAACTCATGAAAGAGCACACCGAGGGTTACGTAACAATATACAAGAAATCTCAGAGAAATATTACTGGCCCGATCTAAATAAACAAGCAAAGAGTTTCAACAAAAAATGCATAGCATGTCTATTTGGAAAATATGAAAGAAAACCTATCAGAGAACCTCTGAATAATTCAGAAATACCAACACATGTGGGAACACACATTCATATGGACATATACTTCAACGACAAGTATACTTTCCTTGTAACAGTAGATAAGTATTCTAAATATACAATCCTTCGGGAAATCGAAACTCGAAACAGACTGTACGACGTTATGGAAGAGGTCTTATCTAATTATTTCCCAAAATGTGAACGACTCATGACAGATAACGAGAAGGGATTCAAAACAGAAATGGTGAACCAAATGTGTTTGAAATACAACATAACTAAAGTAGAAACTCCAGTATACAGATCGACAGCTAACGGTCAGGTAGAACGTGTAAACGGTACAATAACTGAACTGTCTAGAATATTCACAATTCAGAATAAAACAAGACTTATCGAAGAAATATTTAGAACAGTGCGTGAATTAAATAATTCTATACACTCAGTTACCGGTTTGAAACCTAGAGACATTTTCTTTAATCAAAATAAATATAGAAATAGTGAAATTATAATAAATAAACTAAACTCAGCATCCAAAAAAGTGATCGAACGTCTAAATAAAGGAACTCGACACAGAGAGTATAAAAAAGGAGATAAGATAATGGTAAGAATCACAGGTCTTAGAAAGAAATCTAACGCTAGATACATAACAAGAATAGTAGAAGAAGATAAAGGAGACACGGTAATCTCTAAAGAAGGAATAAAAATTCACAAGGATAACATAAAGAATTATCATTTTTCAGATGACGAAAATATTAATATTCCTAACATTACTAGGAATTGTACAGAGTCAAGAAGGGCAAGGAAACGTTCAAATAACTGAGATACTAAACAAGAAGTTTATACTTACGCAAACAGATGACGTGTATTTATTCAAAGAACAAACTTATTTGTTACATGCCACCAACCTGACTTCGATATTTCAACCTTACGTAAATATCGTAACTAGTAAATATCAACCTACACAGGAAGAAAAAATTTGGTTAAGTAAAATTAAGAATTTAGCAGACCAATTACAAGAACATACTAGGCATACTAGATCAATTAACTTTTTAGGAACAGCTTTCAAATATGTGTTTGGTAATCCTGACCATTATGACTTAGTTAACATAGAAACGAGTATAAATAATCTCATAGAAAACAATAATAAACAAAAAACTATAAATTCTAGATTTGAACAAATTTTGCAACAATTCGAAGGTCAGAGCCTTAAAGAACATTTAGTAATAGAACAAGTGTACGAACAATTATTATTATTGACCAGAACAATTAATGCAGCAAAAAATAATGAATATTTATCAGAAAGCCTAGACTTAGATGACATTAAAAATATTATTCAACATGAAATAATTCAAGTACCCATAATAAATATACTTGAGTACTCTAAAATATTTTTAGCTAGAACTGATGAATTCTTCATCACAATATATAAATATCCAGTTCTAATTAAATCATGTAAATTGTATAAAGTAACACCTTTAAATTCAAAACATGGAAAAATCATTACAGATAAAACAATTGCCTTATGTAACCAAACTTATTTAAGAACAAGAAATTGTCAAAATCATCTAAGTAAAAACATTTGTGAAATTAACTTTGAAGAAGAAAATTGTCTTATTCCACTTTTAAAGAATATAACTTCAAAATGCAACATTAAACAAGAATACGATTACGACTTAGAAATTGAATCCGGTGTTATGTTATTAAGCGGTAAGCATAAGTTAAATAATCAAACAATTAATGGTATAAACTTAGTTACTTATGAAAATACTATAAATCTAGACGATAAAATATACAAAAACATGCATAAGCAAATTAAAGAAGTTATATTAAGAAATCATAATTCAGAGTCTTACATCGACCAAATAATTAAAGAAGATACAATGTACAAATTCGATAACATAGATACTTTAAAAAAACTAATTATTCCTTTTGAAGAAAAACCGATATTATCAACTATATACACAATTGTAACACTGATTGTTATTCTAGCATTTACGTACGTAATGATAAAAACTATACAATGTATAACAGATCGTCAAAAACAAAAAAAGATTGACGCATATAACAAAACTTATGAAAGAGAAATGTTAAAAATAGCGTCGAAAAATCGGGACGATTTCGTTTAACAAGGGGGGGAGTTAAGTATCCATAGCAAAACATATTGAGAAAAAAGATAACATTATTTGTATTTAATGATATCTTTAGCCTCTAGTACAGTCTTGCACACAACGCTACAATGATAACATATGTACAAGAGATAATATCGTTTGTATACAATGTTGGAATATTATCTCTTCTTCATTATCAAACAAGACGATTGTACGCTTGGGTCTCCTTGTAGATAGATAAGAAAAATATATAAATACGACTGTATGATGAATTTATCGATAGTCTTATTGTAACTACATAGTAGCCTTAAGCTCCTTTTAGAATTAGTAAAAAGTATTTCAATAATAAAGGACATAGTTCCAAATAAATATTGTTTAATTTTAAAAGTAAGAAACAAGTGTTTTAATTCGCGTCAGGTGTGTGGTACGTAGCGTCGTTCTGTTGGAACCGCATGTCGTTCACGTCCATATCATCGAATTTTGCCAAAAGAAATTGGTTATCATTGATCGGTAGCGCTCTCTGTTGATGGGGATGGCCATGCCATCGTCGTTTTCGAAGAAGTACGGAACGGACCGATGATGCCGCCGCCACCGACCACAATCCACACCAAATATTCACCCCTATTCCCGTTGGCGTTTGTCGTAAACGACTCATATATTTCACTTTTTAGTCGGTGTTTTTAACTTTATTGAGACAAATGAATTGAAATGATGGTGAACACATAGAACAGGAAATAAAATTGTTAAAAAAAAGTTTTAAAATAAATCTGAACATCATTTTACAACGACACGAAACATGAGTCTGAGTCGTATACGACAAACGCCAACGGGAGTAGGGGTGATTGACTTTCTGCGTATGCATTGCCACTTGGTAGACTTGATGTGGATTGGCTTCGTTCCAAATCCGCCAATTTAGCTTGTTGATATACCCGTTGATCCAAAAATTGGCCTCGTCACTATAAAGATGATTTGTTTGGCGAAATCGGAGTCCATTTCTAACTGCTTCAGAATGCAGTCAGCGAACATAAGGCATTGTCAATGGTCGTTTTCCTCCAGCTTTTGGGTCAGTTGAATTTTGTACAGATGTGGACTCAATTCCCGCCCAAAATTCGCCAAGTTGATGTCTGCGAAAGTCTGAGTTCTTGACGCGGCGCGGAATTGACTACCTCGGGCTCTCTTGCACACGATATTGAATGAATGATGTGTTAACTAAACCGGTTGACTCGAATTTGGCCAGCAAACGTTAAATAGTCAACTAGAAAGGATGACCATGTAAACCGACGTTTTAACTGGCCATTGTATGATTTGATTTGTTTTTAGGGTCTGAAAAATAAACAACAGAACTGTCAAAATCTACCCGTCCCTATTGGAAAACCCTTGAGCAGACTTTTTGTAAAATTGATATTGCATGGAGCACTTACTTACTTGATTGACGCTGCAATACTGGGGTGGAGCTGGGCTTCAACCAACACGCCTTGTTAAATTACTATTCCAAGAGATAATTAATTATTCCATCAAAATGTATTAAGAAAAAAATTGTCAAAGTTTATTCGCAATCCACATCATTAAACCGCGTTCCACAAACTAGCGATAAAACCCCAAATTAGAAATTGCTGATGGTAGAAATTGATGGCTGAAATTCGCGAAATGTCGCGACAACGAAACGAACTGTCAAAACTCGCGAATATTCGTTCGTTCATAAGTAGTTTGTCGCTGTCATGTGAATAGTCCTTTATTCTTGGTCAAAATCAATTAACTTTTAACCTATTTCATGTATCAAACTTATATCTACCACGACGTATGGTAAACATTGAACATTCGCATCCTCCGCCTTTTTCTATGTGATTTCCTACATCATTATGTAACCAACATCATTCCCTACAATAACAATGCAAATGAAAAGAACAAACATACCAGCAAAGATTGAACTTACATCCTTCGACGCGATGGGTATTTGGACAAACCTGAGTTGTTAATTATGCTTAGAGCCTATTTAACACTACGATCTTTTATGATACATGAAGGCAAATAGAACTTATTGATCCGCCAGACTACTCGCTACTGGGTTTACTCATTGAGGTAGGATGCTCACGATAGTAAAAAAGCAGTTGCAACATTGTAGCCGTGTTAATAAATTTTACAAGCAATAATGTTAAAACCAATATTTAGTCCCACATATTTTGTATCTGAACTCCAACTCATGGTGTGCATTAGGGATAGCTATTCATCGGCGCCATAAAACGTGCATCCAGATGTTAAACATTTTCTCTAATAGATTTTCCAAAATCGTCCTAACACATTAGACAAAAGCACTCACTGTGTGTATAGATTCAACCCTTCAACGCATGACATGCATTTCAAACATTATATAGACTTAGCCCACACCCATCGCACATACTCGTATCGTACACAATAACCACTTGTCAATCGAAAAGCGAATAGAAAACTCAACAAACCGTAATTGTTCCATTACAGATTTCAAGTTGGATCCATTTATACATACATCGGTGAAGTATGCGTCTCGGTGAATCCCTACAGACAAATGAACATCTACGGTCCAGATACGATAAACAAATACAAAGGTGAGTGATGTATACAGAATTATAGCATCTTGATTTATTGGACACCTATGGTGTTGGGAAGGAAAGATGAAAAATGACAGGTTTGTTTACGAAATTGATGTTTTTATTATTACAGGTCGAGAATTATTCGAGAATCCACCACATCTCTATGCCATTGCGGATTCAGCGTACAGAATTCTCAAACAAAGGCATCAAGACACATGTATTCTGATTTCGGGAGAATCGGGAGCTGGAAAGACGGAAGCATCCAAGATCATTATGAAGTACATTGCAGCGGTAACAAATGTTCATGGCCAGAATGAAATTGAAAGGTAAGTGCTAAAACGTTGCTTATAGGGAGGGGCACATGTTCTTTGTGAGATGTGCAGTTAATTTTAGTTTTATTGTTTGTTAGTTTATTTAGGAGAACCACAAATTGTTTATTCATTTGGGGTCATTGCATTTTGTTGGTTCACATTTTAAGTCCAAGTCAAACACTGCAGCTATATTTGCATTTTTATAGGCACACGAAACGTCATAGAATTAATAGGAAACGAAATTAAAATAACACTTGAGTCCAAATTAAGGATACAAAAGAACACGTCGAAAGTAGCAGAGAGTAGTATTTCTGATGACAAAGTAGTATTTGAACTTTACATACTTTCGGGCTTGGTCATAGATTTGTTCTTTGTGGACGCACTCTGATATCCTTTAATGGGGATTAGTCGTTGGTGTTAACATTGATTTGGCTACCCACTCGTGTACATCCTCCCTGTGATTACCAGCCTGTCCAGCCATCCTAATATCCTCAGATACCTGCAAAGATTAAGGGCCGGTTTGTTCATCTTTGGTTAACTCTAATCAACTGTTATTCCAGATGATAATCATAGAATCTGTTTGTTCAGTCAAATTTTAACCAGAGAATCCATGATTTGGTTAGTTAACCAGAGAAATCGATAACCAGCCGATTTTCGTCGGTTACCGGCATTTAACCAAGGAAATTCTAAAATTTTGTTTGTTCAAGCTTTGACATAGCAGTCAAAAACAAATCATCTTTCTTTCAAAAATAAAAATTAATTTAATAAATAATAAACGCAAAATGGTGTGTTGCTTCGTATCTGTTATGTCGACGCATTTTCAACAACTGGCAGATGAATACCTACGATGCAAGACAGTGTGGAAAAAAATTGCATACATTGCTGCGTCTGTGAAAATTTTAACCATAGATTAAGGGCCGGTCTGTTCAGAGCTGGTTAAATCTGCGGTTAGGTTATCATAGATTTAGTTTAACCCATGATTATATATCTGTGGTAATCAAAAAGCGTTTGTTCACTTATTTTCTACTTTGGTCACCAAACCATAGATTTGCGACAAATCGTTCCAGTTTTCCAGTTTATTTGTCAGATTTAATCTATGGTTAAAATTTTCACAGACACAGCAATGTATGCAATTTTTTTCCACACTGTCTTGCATCGTATTCATCTGCCAGTTGTTGAAAATGCGTCGACATAACAGATACGAAGCAACACACTATTTTGCGTTTATTATTTATTAAATTAATTTTTATTTTTGAAAGAAAGATGATTTGTTTTTGACTGCTATGTCAAAGCTTGAACAAACAAAATTTTAGAATTTCCTTGGTTAAATTCCGGTAACCGACGAAAATCGGCTGGTTATCGATTTCTCTGGTTAACTAACCAAATCATGGATTCTCTGGTTAAAATTTGACTGAACAAACAGATTCTATGATTATCATCTGGAATAACAGTTGATTAGAGTTAACCAAAGATGAACAAACCGGCCCTAAATCTGAGAAATAAACTGGAAAACTGGAACGATTTGTCGCAAATCTATGGTTTGGTGACCAAAGTAGAAAATAAGTGAACAAACGCTTTTTGATTACCACAGATATATAATCATGGGTTAAACTAAATCTATGATAACCTAACCGCAGATTTAACCAGCTCTGAACAGACCGGCCCTAAATATTGAGTCAACAGAAGTTCTTCTATGTCATGGAAGTAGGTATAGTATTTTTCAAGTTTTCTGGTGCTCAAGTGAGAGAGGCACTGAACGGGATGGTGCGGTATGTTCTCGTGGATCTATTCACCTCCGCAGGCGCTATACACGTCATACGAGTTACCTAATCCTATTGTACGTTTCTTAGGAAGTTATAATCCGTCAGAGCTCCTACCAATACTTAGGCAGCTATGATCTGTTTGTTAGTCCGGCTTTTGTCATATTCTGTCCCAAGCATCGGTAAGGTCCCCTTCCGCTTGTGCCCACCACCTAAGGGGAGGTCTTCCTTTACTGCGTTGTACCTCCGGTTTGGAATCGAAGACTCTTAGGGCCGGAGCGTTGTCCATTCGCTCTACATGTCCTAGCCATCTTAATTGACTTATAAGTACTTTTCTCACCAGGTCGATTTTGCTGTACAGCTCGCAGAGTTCGCTGTTAAATCTCCTCCTCTAAAGCCCGCACGCCAACGCACATAGGTACGAAAATCACTCGGAAAATTTTGTGTTCCAAACGAGCAAGAATATCTTCATTCGCCTTTGGTAACCTACATGCTCCTGTGCCATAGACCAGGACTGGGATAGAGTCTCCTTAGTGTTTCTAGACAAGGCTTTACTAGTCTGTTGCTTTCTTAGGCCAAAGAAACAGCGGTTGGCAAGTTTAATTCTTCGTTTCATTCCTTATGTGGTGTCATTGTCAAAGTTTTTAGCGGAGCCGAGGTAGACAAAGTCCCTAACCACCTCAAACTTGTAGCTGTCTATCGTGACTTTCTGTCAGTGGGAATTGGGAGTAGGTGGGAATTTGTACTGCAAAAACAACCAATTACGAACATACTCCAAATCTGACAGTAACCCCAAGCAGGGGGTTGCAAGGGGGCATTTTGAGCTTAATTTCCATCTTATTTATTTTTGGGCGCTATGCATTTTTTTGGGCGTTATTTCCAAAACGATTTGGGCGCTTTTTGCTTGGGCGTTATTGCCTAACGCCATTCCACTGTCCATCTTTGACCGCCTTTGAAGATGGATATCGATATCCTTTTTGATTGTTCATTTGTATTCCATTCGGATAATAACAAAAGATGGGTCTGTCAAAGTTCAGGTGGGGAGTAAAAAGAGAAGATCGATTCCTACGTATTTCCTTAAAATGTGTGCATAGCCAAAAGTATCTGGGTTCCCGCTGTTTGTTTGGCTGAGATCCTTAAGCACTTTTTCACCAATGCTTGTTCGAACGTGGTAGATCGAATCGAGCGCTCTCCAGATTCCCGATTAGGCCTATTCCAATATTTGAGTGTTAATCTGTCAAAAATCGAATCGTTTACCCTATTCGATTCGCATTTATTATTTGTTTTGATTATAATTCGTTCACGCTTTTTCTGCCGTCATCCATTTACTTCACAATCCATGATAAATTAAATATCAAAAGAAAATTAAGCTTGTCACTTTTCTGGAATTTCTTCGCAATTTTCTTTGCTAGAGACACGTTTTTTCCGATGACTATTTAGCTTATTATATATCTGTATCCGCTCGTCGTTGTTTATGCTCAATATTCTGAAAGGTTCAGAGATGCAGGCTGGATGAGGTTGAGGTATATTGAAAAGGTCGGAAAATATAATAACACCTTCGAATTTAGAAGGAAGGACGTCCATCGGAATTTGTATATCCACTTTTATATGGAAATGCAACGACAAATGTTTTACTGAAGAACCTAAGAAGGGTTTCATAATAATAGGTTTGTCTGACGTGGACCCTGAGTTTTGCACTGACAATGAAAACCATTATTCGAGGTGGGCACTGGGGCGCCCTAGCTCAGCACTGAGCTGACCCTAGGTGTTTAGCCAGGGAAAGAGTTGAGTGCTGGATTTTGCTGGCATTTGTAGCTGTCATTTGGGTGAACCCTTACTTTTGTGAACTTGTGTTGCACATTTAAATGTAACCAGAAATGTGTTTTTCAAACCTTAAAATCATTTTTGAATCAGTTTATTATTATTGCAGTGATTAATCTCTTTATTGCTACATTTTTGACTGGTTTCAAGGTAACATTTTCGTGTTCGATATTAAGCTGAATTTTTAGGGTTCCATGCATTTTTGGCAGCACTGACATATCAAATCAGTGCGCACCACGGGGCTGACCACGTCAAACAAACCTAATTGTTCTTCGTCGCGTCAGTCGTAAATATTTTTCCAATCTGCACTAAAATTTTTGAATAGTCACTGTCATCGTGCATTTTTGGGTGCATGCCAAGGCAATTTGCATTTTTCTTTTCTAATTGATGACAAACGCAGTGCTAATCATCACACTTTTTACTGGATGAACTATGAACGAGCATTAACGTTTTTTTTTTTTTTTTTCATTTTCAACTCTATTGCGGGATTTTCTCGTGCCTCAAAGTTCAACTACCAATCGCTGCGAATCTTCATTTCCATTCCACTTTCGATTGCAGTGAATGAAACTAGATTTTCTCATTTTTCATTTTCAATAATTTTTTTTTTTTTTCTGATAACACTCACATTGAAATGTTAATTAGTTACCTATCTATTGGAATGTTAAATCGATCAATGTTGGCCATGGCTATTGTGAATATAATCACGTAACGCATTGTTAAGAGTTGCAATGAGTCAGATCTCGTAAGTCATTTCAAATATCCTAATAATTGAATTTTTGTTTGACATGACTCTGGTTTTGCTGTGAAAATGAGCTCACTATTTGCAACTGATAAGCTTTGCGACCGACAAAAAAAATTAATTAGTTTATCTTTATTTTTTGTTTTAAATATTTCAGAGATAATTTCAAAACATGGCAAATGTCTGATATTTTAAAAATCCAGGAACTCGTATTTTGATTCCAAATAATTACTCATACTTGTGAGTGTTGCATTTGCATGTGTAGTTATTTCAAATATTTGACAAGCGAATTTCCAATTGATGTTTTTAAGTACCTATACTCTCGGCGCATTTGCGAAAACATTCCCGCGAGTATTTATTTTACGATATCGCGAATAATTCGCATGGGCAATTAGTGTTTTTATTCGCTTAGGAAACAAAAATAATGTAGGACTAGTTTTTTGATAAGGCACTAATTTATCTATACGAAGAGCCATTGTTTGTCATTTGTGTGTATAGTAAACAATTCTGACGTTAGTGAAATCTAAAAAGTCACAATAGGATATAGGTTGTTCAATAATAACTTATCTGCAAAATAAATTTGTTGATTACTCTCTAAATCAATTTTAATATTACAATTAGAACAATAGACTATAGGAAAGGAATTAAAGTCATGAACTAACGGAAATTTGTTTGGCATGTCAATAGCACAATACTGCGCTAATATAAAACCGAAAATACACTCGGGCTTTGGAACACCAATATGTACGTTCATCCAAACGTAAGCGTACATTTTGCGAATTGTACAAGAATTTTAGTACAAAGTTCAAAAGTATAGAGTAGTTTGAAATAACAGGCCTGTATAATTTTTTGTATTCAACTATGCTATTTTTAAGTTTTCTGGTTCGCATGAATGTGGTACCTATTTTATTTCCTATATGGTAAGCTGCACGAAAGTCATTTCCACCACACGGTCTTTGTAGGTACTACACTTATTTTTGAATAGTTTAAATAATGAAATTTCGAATTCCAAACTTTTTGCTGAAAGAAAACTCCCTTGCAGCGAATTAACAAAGTTTATTCGCAATCTACATCATTAAACCGCGTTCCACAAACTAGCGAATAAAACATTGGCTCGAACTTAACCTCAAATTAGAATTTCCTGGTAGGAACAGATGGCTGAACTGAAATTCACGAACTGCCGCAACGCAACCAAGAAAAGTGTTCTTGTGAACGGTGAATAGTTCTTAACCCTGTTTGCGTACTTTCGGTATAGAATAATTAATAAATTTCAATAAATAAAAAAATGTATACGGTGGATCCAATTAAAAAATAAATAAATAAATAGGTGGCGCAACAGGCGGGTAGACCACCCTAGGCCTAGCTTCTCTCAACCATTCGTTTGTGTGAGTTTTTATTTTTGGGACGAATGGAAGGGACCTACAATTTTATGCCGAGTCCGAACGGCTGAATTGAGAAGCTTTTTCAGGACAGTCATACTCTCGGATATTTGTCAGACGTTCGCGAGAGGTGGCGCAGTAGAAAAAAACTTCAGATGTAATTTGTGTTTTTCCGGGGATCGAACCTGGAATCCCTCGCACACTAACCACAGCGCTACTGCGCCCACAAATCCAATTGCTTTTTTTTTTAATTCGGCTTTATTGTAGTTTTTACTTTTATAAACTTCTTGTTATAAACAAAAACTGTAACAGGTACATATATCGTTTTTGCTTTTGGGGCGCGGTGTTATCAAAACTTTTGTCAAAGGTTTGCCATAATAAGTGGGCGTTTCAAAAAGAATAGTGTTCTCAGTCGTCGTAACCTAACCTAATAGGTACCAGTCTCCATTTACTGTTATTGGAGATATAATTTCCATTTAATTCTGACATTTGACAAGTTGCAAGCGTTGTTGGTAATCTTTCAAATGTCGAATGAATAGTGTTTCAGATTTCAGTTAGATTGGGATAATATATTATACTAATCGCCAACTCTATATCTTGTGGTACATATTTACCCTAGTTAATGTGAACTAATTCCATTTGTTTTTTTACCAAATTGAAGCTTATCATTTATAGATGTGTCGAAAAGAATAATAATGTTAAAAAAATATTTACAAAATAGGTAAAATAATATTTAAAATTACCTTCATTCCAACAAGAACACTGTGCAGTGCACTGCGTCTCATTTAAATGTATGTAGAATTTCGACCATTAATCTAGTCATTAGTCTATTACCCTAACTTAACAAGAAACGTCCGACTTAAAAAATGTCCGCTGACGTAACTGCCTGCCTTAAGTCGACCGATTATTTCCTTATTGTTATGCAGCGTTGCCAACATTAACATGTTACGTTCTCGCTAAATTTGAAGTAACTATCGATGAAATAAAATAATGCCAAAAAGAATTATAAAGATCCGAGTAAAAAATAAAAGCAAGTTAATCTCTTTCGTAGAACTTGTTTTCTTACGAAATGGACTTTCATTGGCGACTCTTGACAACTTCAAACTTTCAGTGTTAACCCAATCTTAAACCGATTACCGAAGTGTCAATATCAAAATATTCAGTAAAATCAACATTTTCATCATGGTGAAGTACACGAAGGAACAACGTTTATACAAATAATTAAAATTTACTACCAAAATTCAGACCCAGGGTCGGTGGTCGCAACTTTAAGAGCGTTAACGCCAATTTTCAACTCAAAATCATCTTCTGCGATGAAGCGCATTTTTGGTTAAACGGCTTCGTCAATACTGGACAGGTGAGAACCGTCATGTGCTTCATGAAACAGCACTTCATAGTAAATGGTATTCGCTACAGAGACATGTTGGAACATTATTTCTTTGAGCAATTACATGAATTGGACATCAGTGATATGTGGTTCCAACAAGACGGTGCCAAGCCACACAGCCAGCGGGTGCAACAATCGAGTTATTGAAGTCTCAGTTCGGTGAACGTGTTATCTTGAGAAACGGACCCGTCTATTGGCCGCCGAGATCGTGTAATTTAACGCCTGTAGACTTTTTTTAAGGGGCTACATTAAATCATTGGTCTATGCCAACAAGCCGGCGACGTTAGAGGAGCTCAGAGGTCAAAGCCAATATTGAACGTGAAACAGCGGCCGTATCGGTCGAAATGTGCGGCCGAGTCATCAAAAATTAGGTTCAACGTATATGCGTTTCCGTGGTGGAAATATGAACGAAGTCGAATTCCATTCATAAATGTTTTGGTAGTAATTCAACCCAATAACATTTTTTTAGATATCTCAAGTAATTTGCATTTTATTTAAAAAAGAAGTCAAGTTCTTAATTTTATTTAATAATCCAGAATGAAAATATAAAAAGAAAGAATTGACAGCGGCGAACTGTCAGACTGACAACTGGTTGCTCGTGGCTGCTCTCATGAGTATGCAAAAATATAATTTAGGGAAGACACGACACCAATAGCTTCGACTCTTCCATAAGCTCTTTACAACATACACAAAACAGAAATACATTTTCGATGTCAAACAAACGCTAAAATGTTCAAACAATGGCCGCGTTCCATTGACCGCTAGATGACTAGCGGCATGCCAAACTCCATATAAAAAAAACTGACATTTCAGCATTTGCGCTAGATCTCTAGCACATTTTGTGAAATATCCTTTTCTGGGAAATTTTTCAATCTAGCGCCAAATGAACTGCTAGATTGAAAAAAATAACGAACTGTCAAAATAAAAGTGAAAGTGCAGAAGTCAAATATTTCCAATTTGGTGTAAAATGGGAATTCAAACTTCTATGTAACTAATATACATTGTATTTGCTTATTTAAATTATTGTGTACTAATAAATATGCGGCATGGTGGCACAAAATACATTTTTGACTCTCATGAGGATGAAATCATACGAATTAAAATTGGTTCTCATGTCAATTTGCCGCTGCCGCTAGATCTCTAGCGCCAGCGTTCCTCCATTAGGGATATTATGTGCTAGATGACTAGCGGTCAAAGGAACGCGGCCAATGGGTGGGAATCTGAGGTGTCGTGCATTGATTTGAACTCTATATCGGTATCCTCCAACAGCTATAACTTTAATAAAGCACACCATTATTATGTATATCGTTCGCTTTATTTTTATTAAAACGCTCATAATATTAAATTTAACTTTAATAACTTTTGCGATAAAGTATTTAAATTTATAGAGTAGGAGTACATGCACACGTATCCCATCGACATTGATTAGATTAAACTGCTTTTAAAATTACCCCTGTATCAATGTCCAAATGTAAGCCCACAGTTTCTTGGTCAGTTCAATTTGGTGTAATCCCTTTTTATTGTTTTTTATCGTTTCAGAGTAAAGAACGTCCTCATTCAGAGCAATGCAATTCTGGAAACGTTCGGCAATGCGAAAACGAATCGCAACGACAATTCCAGTCGTTTCGGCAAGTATATGGACATTGAATTCGATTATAAAGCCGATCCCGTGGGCGGGGTTATTACCAATTATTTGCTAGAGAAATCGCGTGTCATACAACAGCAATCCGGCGAAAGAAATTTTCACAGTTTTTACCAGGTAAGTTTTATTGAGGTAATCGCTTAGTTTATTGGGCATTGCAATCACAATAAAATGCTCGCCTATCTAATCGAGGGGATTTCACTTTAATTTAGGAAAAAGAGATAACAAATTTCCAACTTGAGCAATAAAAAAAAAAGAAGGTTTTAATTAATCATTTCTCTTAAGTTGAACTTTGTGTGGGCGGTAAATCACCTTCATGTATATAAGTACATAATATATTGTTTTATGACATAGGGCGTGGTAGATGTATGGCGCTGCCGGACGTTTTGTACGAAAACGTTTCCTGTTGTACCTCATTACATCAGATTAATTGTTCGCTCCAATTTTACTGAAAGCTATGGAATATAAAAGTAATTTAATTATATGGGCAATTTAGTGTCTCATGTGTATTTTCAGCCGTATGGGCTAAAGGGATTTCTGGTATAGATTTTGTGAGATTTTTTTCGGATTAAGGTGACAATAGTTTTGATTTAGACTGACTTGTTTGTCAGCTAATACATATTTTGTTCGGTTACCGATTTTTGTAAACAAGTATGTATTAGCTTTCTTTGCAGGCAATAGTCACAATCTTTTTCAGTTGACACATTTAAAATTTATTGATTATAATTATAAAGATTACCTACTTTTAAGTTTTAAGAGCTATAATGACAAGAATCGATTATGAATCAAAATTATTTGCTTATTATGAAAAATGGTTGATAGTCACACCTATCGTATAATCCGTCGGAATTGAGTTTCACTTCACCTATTCGATTTCCTTTCACTTTCTACCAGTGTAGCCAACATTTGAAATCTGTTCCCCGTAAAAGTGATGTCAAAACCCCCTAAAATTAAGGCAAAACCCCCTAAATTGACATTTATAAAATTTGTAGTATATTCAAGTGTAGATTCTGTAATTTGGGGAGAGTACGATAACTACGGCGCCAAAAATTGATAACGGTATTTTGTAGAGGGGTTAAGTACAAGCACTTTTTACTATGGGAGGGGGGGGTCTATCTTACTCCGTTTAGGCGGGAGGGGTAATTTAAAGAAAATGATACTTTAAATGAAAAAAAAAAATACATTAAAAAACAATGACAACACTTATAACAAAAGACTATAACATTTTAGAAAGCCCAGAATCTGTTCTTTTATATTATTTTTAAATCAAGTTATTCCCTTAAATAGTTTTTGAAAAAAACAATTTCAAACTTGAAATTTTAGGACAAAAATTGGGGTGAGTAAAATAATTTTGGCGATGAAAACTAATGACGGATTTATGTAGAGGAGTTAAATACAAACATTTTTTACTATTGGAGGGGGGGTCTATCTCGCTCCGGTTAGGCGGGAGGGATAATTAAAAAAAAAAATTATAAATAAAATTAAAATAAAATATTAAAAAACAATGGCAACACTTACCACAAAGAACTATAGTAGAACAAAGCCAGGAATTCGTTCTAAATTGTCTAAAATGCAAATCAGCAAAATTTTGTCTACCAATGTGAAATTTCTGGCCAGAGATTGTATCTGAAGAATGTTGTTGATATTGGGTAAACTAATATAATTAAAAGAAAGTTTGCATATACTCAGCCTTGCACCCATCCCAAAATCCAACAGTGACCCCAAGCAGGGGGGTTGCAGGGGGGCAGCATGCCCCCCATACGCATTTCAAGGCGCAAGGGTAGCAATTTGTACTCTAAGCGGAGCAACATATAAAAGTAATTTTCAATTTTCTCAAAAATTATAAGACATAAATCAATCTGGTTTTGAGTGTTCGATTAAGAATTGATTTAGGCAGTAAAAACTACAAACAAATTAAGTATCTATTTGCTCAACATTGAAAAAAATCAGCATAAAACTTTTTTTTAAATTTTTTTCCTTAAATTTCAAGTTTGAAAGTATTTTTTTCAAAAACTATTAACAGCTATAACTTGATTTAAAAATAATATCAAAGAACAGATTCCTGGCTTACAAAATTCATAAAGTCCTTTATTGTAAGTGTTGCCATTGTTTCTCAATTTATTTTTTTTCATTTTAAGTATTATTTTTTTTAAATTGCCCCTCCCGCCTAAACGAAGCCAGATAGACCCCCTATCCCATAGTAAAAAATGCTTGTATTTAACCCCTCTACAAAATACCGTTATCAATTTTTGGCGCCGTAGTTATCGTACTCGTGCCTGTAATTTTAAATAAATTAAAATACTTTCATTAAAAACTTAAATAAACTTTGATTTATTTACTTCATTTGGAAAATTATTATGGATTTGGCGATATCCAATCTGTAAACGATATATGTACATAGGTACTTCCTTACAAAATAATTTAATAAAAATATAAGACAAACCTTTCAGTAAAACATCGCACTCCCATATATTGGTGGTTTTTTGACAATATTTTTTTTTCTTTTTCTTTCGGCATATTTTCTGGTTTCTGAACAAATTAATTTATGAGATGAACAGCTGATTAGCTGTCAAATGTTCTGATGTCTCACCCCCAGATGTTGTTACTATCATTAAATTTAGGTCAGGTACACACCACTAAGCAGATCTGTTGGTGTTCAATTTAAAAAAAAATTAGTATACCCCTAAAAAATCCCCTAAACTATTTTACCCCCTAAAAAACTCCCCATACACTTTTTTTCACCCTAAATTTAGGGAGAAAACCCCTAAGTTGGCTACACTGCTTTCTACTGCTATCGTGGAATCCCCTGGAAACGCTTCCTTATCGACATATTTTTGGAGATTACTGTCAAACGGCTGTCTTTTATTTTGCAATAACAATTTGTATGGCTGCATTCGTCGGGGGCAAATTTTAAAACTGATTTAAATAAAAAATATAGTGTTTAATAAATAATGGATAAGATAGCTCTATTTTTGGAAAGCAGAAGAGAAAGAAGGAGATGAGCGGTGTTCCCAGAAAAGAATACGAGACGGGTTAATAGGAGTAGTGCATGATTTCATGGAACATCCGGAGGGAATGTGTTGTTAGAAAGATTATTTTTTGATTTTAATAAAGTTCAATATTGCACAGATTTGTTACAAATGTTCGGCTTAATAAAACAGCTTTCTAATACGTACGGTATTTTCTTTAAAAAACTCTCACAACCCAAGCAAGAAACCCTATGAACCCCGCAATGATTTTGATACGGGTGAGAAATGTCATTTTGTTCGAGAATTCGATTTGAACGTTTTCCTATCGTTGGAGATCATTCACATTACCTACAGTGTAAACTGTTCACTTTGCGGATTTTACGATACTGAAATATTTATTTCCGTGAATAATTCCCTCCGGCGCGGCGGATTGCACAATAGGGTTGAATATCTAAATTTTGAAGACGTTATCAGGCATAATGCTGTTTTTGACGAAACGCACATCCTATCGGCAATTGTTTCGAGCAACTGGGGGTCACAAACGCTCTTAAAATTGGCTGCAAAGATCTAAATGGTTTGCGTCTTTCCGGTTTTTCACAATACACAAACGGCCTTATATAGCTTCAAGAGAAGTAATGGAGTGGCACGTAGCTACATACGTATGTGGCTTGCCACATGTCGTGTACTTGCACCTTTACCATGGCGCAAACAGCCAAAGATTTGTCGCTTGAAGAGAGTTGTCTTATTAGTTTATCGAGGACGCTGGCTTCTCTCCTTTTTCAGAAAGCGATCTTATCAGGTGTCAGCAATCATTTCATCTTTTCATTTACATTTTGCAAAATATGCATTCCATAAAATTCCGTTTATTTACTGTAAAGCCCTTCAAAATGAGTTTGTGGAGGCAGTCCTCTAAAACTGCACAGTTATAAACTAAATACTATATAAATCATACACCATGCCTGATCATTTGAATTTGTTAGTTATATTTCATCTTAAAATGCGTGGCCGACAGTTTGTATGCAAATGCAGCTAATTAAGGAATCATAACCACTAGTTATGATCATGATCTCTGTTGCGGTCATTTAAATTGACAACATCCGTATGGCATGACAGAATCTCAATTTTAAGCAATTAAAAAAATAATTAAACATTCTAATATCTAATGAGACCATTTCTATCTAAACTAAAAGCTGTCGTTGGCGCTTTTTAATTGCCCTGTTTATTCGCCAAGTTGCAACAGAAAGTGGTTTGATTTAATAGCTGTATGGAACTCGAAGGTTCTTAACCTCTCATGGACTATTTGTTTTGCGTCTGCTCCAGTTCTATTCACTGTTTGCTTGTCTATACTGAGCGACTTCTTGAACATTCATTTTAACGTTTGTTTCTATCACCCTAATGTACCTACGACTCAAGGTATGTGTACTGTGCCTAGGGACCTCTTGTTATATTTTATTGTGATCGTTGTCACAACGAAATTCGTTCGAGTCTTACATTCTGTTTTCATGGAAACATCTTTGAAATCCTTTCAGCTTCTTCGTGGCGCAAATGACAATGAACTCAGACAGTTTGACATCGTTAGAGATCCAATGAAATACCATTATACCAACCAGGGCAGTATTGATGTGCTCAGCGAAAAGTCTGACTACAAAGGCACATGCAATGCCTTCCGAACACTGGGCTTCACACCCGAAGAGACGAACACTATATGGCGTGTAGTCGGTTCCATTCTACACCTGGGAAACGTTACCTTCCAAAGTAAGTTAATATAAACTTTACTAAAAACGGCGCCTCTTACAGAACTTCTTGAATATTTTTAGCCCAAGATGAAGAACTAATTATCGCCAATAAATCTCACCTGGCATCAACTGCTAAACTCCTCCAAGTCACCGAGAAAGAACTTTCCGATGCTCTTACCAAACGCGTGATAGCCGCTGGCGGCAATGTTATGGAGAAAGAGCACGATGCCACACAAGCTGAATTCGGAAAGGACGCTCTAGCGAAAGCCATATACGATCGTCTCTTCACTTGGATCATCAGCCGAATCAATCGAGCTATTGTATTTCGTGGCAACAAATCGCAAGCGCGTTTCAACTCAGTCATTGGTGTGCTCGATATCTATGGTTTTGAAATCTTCGATTCGAACAGCTTCGAACAATTCTGCATCAACTACTGCAATGAGAAACTGCAACAGCTGTTTATTGGTAAGTTGATGGAGTTTTTCCTCTTTTCTTCGAAAAAGGTTAACGTATTATTTATAGAACTTGTGCTGAAGCAGGAGCAAGAGGAATATATGCGCGAAGGTATTGAGTGGACAAACATTGACTATTTTAACAATAAGGTAAGTTGGCTGCCCATTTAGATGTTCTTTATCATTAATTACCTCTTTTTGTTTAGATTATCTGCGACTTAGTTGAACAGCCTCACAAGGGCATAATTGCTATCATGGACGAGGCATGCCTTAGTGTGGGCAAAGTCACCGACGAGACACTGTTAGGTGCCATGGATAAAACCCTCAGCAGTCATCCCCATTATACCAGCCGTCAGCTGAAGCCAATGGATAAGGAACTCAAACATCGTCAAGACTTTCGTGTGACGCACTACGCCGGCGATGTGATCTACAACATCACTGGATTCATTGAAAAAAATAAGGACACTCTGTACCAGGACTTTAAACGGCTTCTTCACAATTCAAAGGATCCCAATCTGAGCTCTATGTGGCCAGAAGGGGCTCAGGACATCAAGAAGACAACAAAGCGTCCTTTGACCGCTGGTACCCTCTTCCATAAGTCTATGATTGAGTTGGTCAACACTCTGCAAAAGAAGGAGCCCTTCTATGTGCGCTGCGTGAAACCCAACGACCTAAAGAGTCCAACTGTATTCGACGACATGCGCGTTGAACATCAAGTACGTTATCTTGGTCTTTTGGAAAATGTTCGCGTCCGACGAGCTGGCTTCGTACATCGCCAGCGATATGACAAGTTCTTGTTGCGCTACAAGATGATTTCCCAATACACTTGGCCGAACTTCCGCGCTGGCAGCGACAAGGAGGGTGTCAAGGTTCTCATCGATGAGAAGGGCTTCAATAAAGACGTCAAATATGGCAAAACTAAAATCTTCATTAGGTAAGAGTATGCCGATACATCTACTTTGAACCTATACTAACCCATCTTTTCTAGATCACCAAAAACGTTATTCTCGTTGGAGTCACAACGTAACGAGATGATTCCGCACATAGTGACCCTGCTGCAAAAACAAGTCCGAGGCTGGATATGTCGCCAGAACTACAAAAAAATGAAAGCAGCCATGGTGATTATGCGCTACTACAAGACCTACAAACTGCGTTCGTATATCGACGACTTAGCTAGACGGTTCCGACACGCAAAAAATATGCGAGACTATGGCAAGAGTATACAATGGCCAGAACCACCACTAGCTGGACGCACCGCGGAACCACGTCTTCGCCGTCTATTCGATAATTGGCGGGCATACATGATTCTTCGCAAATTCCCACGCTCCGAATGGCCACAAATGCGGTTGCAGATCATCGCTGCTAGTGCATTGAAGGGACGTCGCAAACACTGGGGACACGCAAGAAAATGGTCGGGCGACTATCTAGCTAATACGCACGAAAACTCCGGTTTTAGTGGTTACAATGCGAGTGTGAAGAACTTAAAGAACTCGGATGGATTCCGATTTGTGCTATTCTCGTCGTTTGTCAAGAAGTTCAACCGCTACAACAAGAGTGCGGACCGAGCCTTCATTTTAACAGAAACAGCGATTTATAAGCTCGACGGGGCGAAAAACAAATTCAAAAATATGAAACGATCGATATATATCAAGGATGTAAGAAGAATGCAAGTCGGTGTGTAGTTGTGGTATTAATGTGATTTTGTTTTGCAGTTGACATCAATAAGTGTGAGCACAGGACGAGATCAACTGATTGTATTCCATTCGCCAGCGAACAATGACCTGGTGTTCGTTTTGCAGGGCGAACATACGCCCTTAAAGGAGGACCGAATCGGAGAGCTTGTGGGAATCGTTTGCAAAAAGTATCAGGAGTAAGTGTTTCTTGTTTCAAATTTCTTTTGTTAGTGGACACTGTTCCCGCCCTCTTTTGTAAATGGACAAATTGCATAATTTAATTGTTTTAGAAACGACAGTTTATTCTGTACTTGAAAAGCTTACTTACCTGAACATATTTTGAAGAGGCCTGCAAAGTACTTCATTTGCAGTATACTTAACTATTCATTCTTATTCAAGTTTTGATCATTCTGTTATCAGTACTATCGCAGCAAGGTTCGTTTCTTTGGTTAGGTTAGGTTAGGTTATCGATATTGTTTGGCTGCATATGAATCGCTTGCCAATTTGTTTTATAGTATTAAATTACTCAAGCATGTGAAGAGTGTTCAGCCATCGTTGTGTCCCACTCATAACCGACTAAACTCATTCATCTTTAGCAACGGTTATCTTGAATGGTTTACTTATTTGTCACCAGTCGTTGCTACATCCAATCCTTGTGAAAAACTTCTTAGTAGGTATTGTAGACAGCGACAGCGGTGGTCTTGTTGGTCAGTTTTCAAATTGCAGCAAATGCCAACTCTTCTTTAACAGCTACTTCTTTGATAAACTGCGGACCTGAAAAACCTGGAGCCTAAAAAAACTGAGATTCATAATAAAATCTGCGTCGTTACAATAGATTAACGGACTTTCTTGAGTTACTAGTGGGACGAGCTCAAAAATAATAGAACTTTAAGAACTCCGGGCAGTGGTTTAATTTAGTCTTCCAATAGGTATTCCACGAATGGTTCCCGCCATGGACACTGGAAATTTTCACAAGAGCATCTATTTTTACCTGCCTACTTAACATGCCAACTCTCTTTTGTTTAATATATCGAACCCGGCTTGGTGTTCTTTAACCGGAACGTGTTCTTTCTTTTTAGTGTGCCCTTAATTAATCCTTCAACTTCTTGCCTATGATTACTAGTAGCTCAGCCACCGGAGATGGTAATTCACGTCCTTGCGATGATCATCTCATTTCTTTCAGTTCCTATGTTGTTCTGTTAGAAACCAACTAGCTTCCGCTTCTATAATTCTGAGTTTTTTTGTCCTGTCTCTGGATGTTTTGCGTCTGTAAGTGTAGGAGTCTTCTGTTCTCGATTTCGTCGTTAGCCCACCAGTTTACAGATTTCCTAATTTTTTTCAATCTCTCCAACTAAGAATAGATGCAAGTCACATTTGCCGTTTAATTGCATTAGAGAGCATTTACCGTGGTCTCTGTTATGCTTCTTTCTTTGAAAGTACATATCATATTTACAATCGCTACCGATGTAGTCATCAATAGCTTTCCAGTTCGTCATAGCACATGTAGTGGCTTCCGGCCCGGAGGTGATATGGGATGTAGTTTCATCTAACAAAATTGAAGGTCTAGAAGCTGCATTTGCGCGTTTCCTTCACACATTGAGTCTATTCTACATCGTAAGGTCGTAAGTTGATATTACAAAAAACTATGCTGAACCAAAACTCCCTCTTTGTTGAAGTTGACTTTATCTGGTTTGTACCATTATCAACTTCATGGTCTAATTTCGATTTCTCTTTATTTTCAGTGTCCATAACCGTGAACTACGCGTCGATGTCAGCCCATCAATACAGTGTCGCTTGGGTGGTAAGCCGCGATCAATTGTCGTTGAAGGCGCCTCCGGAGTAGAGAATCCCAACTTCCGACATTCCGCTGGAACAATCATCCTGGAAGTTCCGTCATCGTACTGTGTTTAAAACAAAACAACAAAAACCACTGTTATTTATTCTTAAGTTTATTTATTTTTTTAACTGCAACTTTCTGTCTTCAATGTTAAAAAAACGATACTACCACCAGGACGAGCGTGTTTCTTCATCTACTGATTTCCCGTATTTTTGTTTAAGCTCAAAGCTTTTCTATTACTAATCTTATTCTAAATATAAATTATATAAAAACAATTTATTTTATTTTATAGTAAAGTATTAAACACAAGTCTAAACAAAGTTATAATTATTATTACTATTAGGTTACTACATTATTGTAATGCATTTTGTATTAGCATATTGCATTTCAGCATTTAAAAAAATTGTATATTTCCCATGTCAATAACAAATCAAAATAGTACGCATTTAAGAAACAGTAGTCCCAGAACACACTACTGGAAGACCGTAAGCATGAAACGTGTCTTCGGAAAGCCATTTAGATGAAATTGTTTTTATATTCTACATAAATATATATATTTTTTTGTATTACCAGTTATTAGCGTACTTAAACAAGCAAACGAAAATATTTCAAAGGACATTCTCTGTTTGACCAACATATATAATTATTATTGTTACCGGTGCCATCCTGCAAAAAGTAAAATAAAACAACGAAAATACTTTTGTATAACATTTTTTTTATTTATTAACTATATAAAGTCAAAGGTTTTTTTTACATAAAGATGTTTTGTTTTATTGTAAAATATTCAAATTGAAATACATATACATTTATTATTGAGAAAGTATGTAAAATTTTGTGATAACAAAAAAAGAAAAAACGAAATGACTTCTTTTGAAATGAAAAGAAAAAAATGTTTGTGCCTTCTTTTTGTTTAGTGTTTTATGTGTGTAGTAGTGATTAATTGTTCTTATATATATTTTATTTTATTTTTTATATTTTTTTTTTTTTTTTTGATAATAGAAATGCAAATGGTCTGAGGAATATATATTTTTTTGTAAAAAAAAAAATACATTAAGTACAAGCTAAATAAATTGTTTAAAAAACATCTAAACAAAGTACACTTGATTTTTATTGCTTAACAAATGGTAAAATTCTAAAGGTGTTTGTATAATTTCGAATTCAATCACAGAATGGAAACATGCAGCTTGTCGGAAAGGATAATTTAGAGTATCGGAGATGTGGAGGTGGGCATCATCTTTTGCTTTTAATAGAGTGTTTAATTATACCAACATTTTTAGTCGGAGAAATTTTGATTCAATTTGTTGAACATACTTGTAAATAAATTGAATCAAAGACTCTAGATATTGGGTGACGAACAAAGCGTTGGGTACCTATTAAAAAAAATCACTAAACATCAAAAGCGCTTTCTGCAAAATCACGTCGTTGTGAACAAACTAGTCGAAAAAACTTTCTAATGAAACCAGCAACAAAAGATTTTACCTATACAAGATTACAATCTTTATAGTCAGGTAATGGAAGACATTAACTGTCGAAGAACTCAAGAGAACTAACATTGATAACGAAATAACAGGAATTGGGTGAGGGAACATCGTACCAGATCATGTCATATCTAGGGAACATAAGCATGGGAACACCACAAAGTTGAAGTTGACGAACTGCTAAAAATACTGGAACAAGAAGATTTCATTGTGAGCGCATACGGAAACGATATCGTAGTTCTTGTCCCATATAAATTGAATTGCGCATTTCTACTAGTCAAAAAGGGATATATTGGTGTTTAAAAGATGAATGGAAATCACGCACCTTCGGGAATGGGAGCCATGGACTTGAACATATAGAAATAGATTGTCATTCCAAACTTAATTGAAGGCCAACATAAAGGATAGCATTAAAAAACATGCGTGGTACTATAACTAAATGTCACAGTTGAATGGTCGAAAGTTATTGATCATCCAATGGGCGGCATGCATCGGGTTAACAGCATTCCTGTCGTACGCAGATAATTTAGTAGTAAAATAGAGGATATTATAGCCTTCTATACGGACGGTTCTAAGACAGACATCGGTACAAGAGAACAACTCAGAATCAGCAATTATTGCGGAATATTTTAGGCAGAGTGCGACTATGTCGATAAAAATATCACTAGACGGACTAAATTTATCCAATCGATATCAATGAGTAGCGTATACTGTCATATGTCTAGTTGATAAGACAGTTGATCAAAACATTAAAACGTTTTGCGTCGTATTGGGCAAATATTATGTAAAGCAGACTCTAGGTCAAAAACAAAAGATGCTTTTTTAATCAAACTATTTTCAAATCATAAACATATTTATGAAATGAATAAATTGTGGAGTGTACCATTTGTGTACGATTCACAAGTTTTTAAATTTGAGTTGGCCTCGACTCCAGTAATGCGTGTGGTTTCGCCCCGATGTGGTGGGTGGGCTCATCAGTAGACGACCACCACGTCTGATCTAGACGCACTGTTTGCTCGATTTTCACCGAGACTAAGATGTTTTTATATGTTATGCGACGTTTCCAGCATGAATACAGTTTTCATTCGGCACAAATGAACACAAAATTGCATAAGGATAAAGGCATTTGATCCAAAAATATTATCCACAAAATGAAAAACATGAAAATTCCTAATACGGAGAGTGGCACATTAAACTTGCAGTGGAAATGGACGCAAAATATTCATATGGTACCTTATGCTTAGTTTCTAGTAACTGATATTATGCAATTATACCTATACACAGTTAAATATCAGAGCTATGCTAAAAAAAAATAAATTGAATCTAAAGTGTGAATGCTTTTTTGCTGCACTAGGCAAGGTAATGTCGACATTTAATCAAAACAAATACAAATATGTACCCACTCCACTGTCTGCGGTACTCTAGAAACCTCCCAGCACACAACTTGCCACTTAAATTTTCAATTTCAGCTTCGAAGTCTTCGGCACGTTTCTTATTGTCAACGAAATCCTTTTCTTTCGTGTTATCTTATCGCCCATTTTGTAGGCTGTTTCACAATTCTCAAAATTGCAAATGCGATCGCAAAGTATATCCTCACTACATTCACGTATTGAGTGCAGGTAATCAGAGTACAGCGTATCCTTTAGGATCAATAGACTTCGTGGTTCTAACAGTAATTTATAACGAACGTCCTTAGCTATAGAGCTGGTGGTCACTTCACTGCTACTAGTGGAATTCTGACGTTCGGTAAATTCCAATATCGTATGTGAGCCACAAGAAATAGTCGTTATAATCGGATAGAACAGCGGGCCATCAGTATGTGGCATTATTCCCTGTCCGGCAAGATATTCATTCACAAGAACATGATTGGCTTTTTCCGATTCGAAAATTCCTGAAAGGTTAAAAAATTTTTTTTTTAAATGATTTTCTGTATCCAATTGACCTGTATTCGTTGAAGGACCTCACCCAAATTATTGATTTTGTCAACATACGCCTGCAACCATGAGGGAATTTCTTCGGAAATCATTCCATTTGGGTGTGGTATACCACCGTAATTGATAAGGCGTCGATTCAGGAGCTGGGTCCATTTGGGCTTTGGTGCTCTTTCGATTTGCGATAGAATTCGCTGCTCCTCTTCGAAGGTGATAAAATTCGGAATATACATGGCGGTTGATGGGCACTGTTAAATAGAAAACATTGTGAAATGTTCACAAGATTGAAAGGTGTGAAATACCTTTCGGACTAGGAAATTTGTGAAATCCATTACACTACTCTTATGAATAGTTCTATTTACTAAAAAAATATTTGTGAATTTTTCTTATCATGCAAATAAACTACTTGCCGGCGGGGCTGTGTTTTCTATTTTTCTTTTGCAAAATCTGTCAATTTTGACAGTTCAAATATTATGCAACCGTTACGTTCGGCTCTAACTAGCCAACATGTTGTGAGTGATGTGTTGTAATCAGTTGTATGTAACGTATAGTATAGTGTGTTCCCGGTTGCAATTGTTGTTATATAGCAAACGCTTATCCATTACATTTTTTATGGTAGAACTTTGGAAATACAGTTTGATGCTAAATTATTTTGTAGCTACTAACAGAGGACCAAAACAAATGAAAATAAACATCCATAGGCGTATTTTTTTGGGAAGTGAGTATAACAAAACCAAAAGTGTGTATACCAGTTTTGCATGTAAAACCAAAAGTGAGTATAACAGAACCAAAAGTGAGTATAACCGTTTTGCATGTAAAAGTAAAAGTGAGCTAGCTATAGATTCCCAAAAAAATATAAAATAAAAAACAAAACCAAAACCAAAAGTGAAAAACGATTGCCACCAGCAGGACTACTTTGGTACCTACTTTCAGCCTATTTAAAATAGGTACCCAAAATTCAAATTTTACTGGATGCTGTTCAACTGAACAAAGGGCTCAGCTGTTAGCTCTATCCCCGGAAGAACACCAATGTCATAACAAATTATCCGGAAATAAAACTGTCCTGAAAGAGTTTCTCAATTCAGACGCTCGGACTCGGCATAAAATTGTTGGGGCCTTCCATTTGTCCCAACATAAAATAAACTCACACAAATAAATGGGTTAGAGAAGTTAGGCCCGGGGCAGCATATGGACCAATTTTATTTATTTAATTTATAAGTATCTGCAAACCCCGTCAAAGTAAAAGAATGTCGTTTAACCGAAGTAATGTAACTGCCACCTGCCTTAACATTAGGCGATCGTTAATGACCTACATCGGACGACAGCAGTTTATGCTACATATTACTATGCGTCCATGTGATCGCAGCCTTGTCAGGCTACATATCCCAACCCAATGTACCTATCCCAATGAACAAAATTGTATCATTCATGATTTAGCAGCATGAGCGCATCTTATCTAAACAGACACTTTGAACTGCGAAACTACTACATATTTAGAAACCAGGTGACTTCTGCTACTATATAGTTTGTATCAAGCACAATTTATTATTCATTGTAGGTATGTATTTCAAATCTTTGAAAAATATTTGTTATCAACAATCACACGTAAAGACAAATAGACGGCCATACAAAAGCTGTAATCATAGTCTATTTTATTATTGTAATATAAATGAAGGAATATAATTTGGGTCGTCCTAAAAAGGAAAACCAATTGTACACTTTTTACTTAATTTTAGCTTCATTTCCAACATATTTGATTTCATCGAAGGCTTTGCGTGCTTTCTTCAGCTCTTCGTTCATTGTTAAAAGATCCTTAACGCGTGCATACTTTCGTGGATCTTTGCGAACCAAAAATATGATGTCTTCAACTTGAACACGGCCTGTACGACCAATTTCCATTGCGCGGTGTGTTGTTTCTGTTATGAATTCAATGACCAAGTCTTCTAGTAAGTCCACACTTTCGGTGTATGGATTTTTATCATCTCCAAAACCGTACATCATGCATCGTAGTTCCTTGCTAAATAAACGTTTGCGTCCAGCTGAAGTGGTCACAAATTGCTCCTCTCCCAATTCATCTTCGTCAAACTAAGGAAATAAATTATCATTACCTTGAGTTAACTTGTTTCGGACAATTTGTTCTTACTTCTGTGTTTTCGAAGGTTTCGTCTGTCCCCGGAGCACCAGCCATAATTACCTAATTCCTAAATAAAAGTTACTTTTTAATTTGTTTATAATAAAATTGGATATTTCTTGTTCCCAACAATTTTATAATAAAAATAATGACAGCTGCTGTCATTTATTGGGTGTGTTCCGTTCGCATGTCTATCTGATTCTGAATGTTGGAGTAGAACAAGGTTTTTGTTTAGGCAAAAAAGAGCACTGTCCGTGCCTTCGTTATAATGTCGTATTCGATTGGCAATCTTATACCCAGCTCCACGAGACATAATTTCAGTCAAGACAGCGATATGTTTGGTGTACATCGCCATTTTTTCGACAAGGCATATATCACGACATTTCAGTTTTAATTTCTTGCCGACAGAAACCGTGACTAAAATTTGACATTGGAGCATTTGGCAGCAAAAATTCATTGATTTTGATAATTAGGTATTCTCAAGAGTAGGTACGTACAAGCGCATGGATTGAAGTAATATGTCTGATTTTCGTATTTCCCAGATTGATAGGTATAGGTAGCTAACTCTCAAATTACAGAAGCCAATATGCAAACATGTGGATCTGAATAAAAAGGCTTCGAAGAAATAGCCAAACGATTCCGAAGGAACAAAAAGAGTTGACGAATCGAAAAGGTCGGTCTGATGAAGTGTATTATATTAAGATGAATTTTCAATTTTTCGACGGCTCCAGGCTCAGGCCTATTCAACAAAATGTTTTATCCATTTTTCCTGTTATTCTGTTATGAATTTCCATACAAAAGTTCGACCTGTCAAAAAATCTTTTACTTTTGGCTGGACCTAAAATGAAATTTGAATTTCATGATGTGCGTTTTATCATTGAGTTTATATACATAGAGGAACCACCTCGACGAAATGAAAATAGTTGGTCAACGCCTCGCCAGATAGCGTCTTCATTTGCCCCTGAATGTATGCTCATTTACCCCTAACGATATGCTAACTTTCATATCCAACCATGGATTGTGGATAACTTGGAATGTGACGTAACACAACCACAAACTACATAAATAATATAGGTATAGGTTGTTTGTGGGCATGAGCAGAGCAGCAGAGCAAGACGTAAAGTTGAAAAAACCAGTTTGGATGAGGATGAGGATAATGTATCGCTGGAAAAATAATCTGATGTAGGTACGCGATCGAAGATAAATGATTACTTAATTCGATTGGGGAAAGAAATTTATATTTCCTATTGAAATTTTGAATATGTAGGTATGTAAAGGGTTTTTCAATAATGATGGGTCGATTTTGAAATGGAATAAAACAAGCAGTGTGTATCTACCTATTAACGTAATTTTTCTTTAATGTGAAGGGCACATACATGGAGGTATGCCATTATGTATGAAATATAACATCGTTCAAATAATGTCCGCCGCGGCTTCTGATGACATGGATCCGAGTGGAAAAATCATCTTTATCGACCGAGCCGCATTTTTGGATGAGGCTATGTTTTTTTTTTTTAAACAAGCAGGTGGCAATGCATCCACAAAAAGTTACTGTTTGGTGCGGATTTTGGGACGGCCGGCGGCGCGGCGGCGCGGCGGCGTCATTATCTAATCCGCACTTTTTTGAAAATGACGTTACTGATGCCTTCACCATCAACGAGCGCCCAAATTTGGCCTAAATTGAACGTGTTATTCTGTAGGTCCATGTCCATACCTACTTTAAAAATATTCTTCTCATCAATCAATAGTTGTAACACATCAGTTATATAGCTATCAGGAAAATGGATCCGTAAAAACATTAAACAGAACAAAACTGAAACATTTAACCCCAGTAATTCATAGGAATTCAGTGGAACATTTTTTTGAGTTTTACCTTGCCTGAATTAGGATCAAACAATTTTTCGAGTATTTTCCAAGAAACTCGATCCGGAGTCAGTCTTACGCTCTTAATAAGGTGTGCTACATCATGGAGTAAGAAAATTTGTTTCCCATTAAGATTAAAATAAGGCTGTTTAATTGTCCCTCCTAAAATTCTATACGCACTTCTGTTGTTGCTTCCTTGGTCGGTGCTTACTGCATTAACTTCAAAACCTAAGGATGTTACCTTAGCTATGCAGTCCTTAATAATATTGCTTAAGAGCACTCCATTAATGTTTCCTATAAAAATGCCTATAGTTTGTTTCCAATTGCAATTTAACCCTCTCAACATAACAAGAAGTGCATGTATAGCGATGACATTTTTCCGACCAAAACTGCCATGATCTATTAAGCCATATAGGTACCTTTTATATCTTCAGACGAATTATATTCCAATTCAGGCTTTATAGCCATCCATTTCATCTAGCAACAACACACATTTTTTGTCTATTGTTGAGAGGGAAGTGCTTTTTATTTTTAACAACTCAAGAACGCCTTGAGATATTCCTGGAGAAAACTTTATATTTGAATGCCACTTTCGAATTGTTGAAATTAAGGGTAACAAAAATCCAATCTCAATTAAATAATTATTGTACCTACCTACATTAGGTACTGAAGATTTATAAAAATGTTATATAAATGTTTTTCTTCACTTTTCCACTGACAATTTTTTTTATGTAGGTACCTACTAATTGAGATAAAATAAGGATTCTCACAGGATCGGTTTTGGTGCTGAGCATTTTATTACGACTATTTTCTTTGGAGACCTGAAAAGAAATCATGGAATGCGAGATGACGACGATTTTTGCTACATCTACGCTTTTTATCGATGAAGACGGGAGCTCTGTTTCTGAATCACAAGAATAGTATCTGGTGTACTAGCTTTCTATTATAGAAAACTCTTAAACTAGGACCAGGTAGTGATCTATTTCCTTCCAAAGATAAGAAATTATCTTCATCTAAGGGTAAAGGGCAGTATATAGGCGTAATTGTCGCAGCTGGATGTTTTCGTTTAAGATTGTTTTTTATTCTCTCCTAACGTTCTCCTTCATCTAATGTCTGCTCTGCCAAAAAAGATACTTTCATAAGTTCTTCACACAATGTATCCATATAGTTTTCAGAACAAGAACATATTATATTAGGCGACAAAATTGGTACGCAAAATTTTTGTCCCACTCACAACCAAATTTGAAAGATAAACATGTTATTAGCAAAACCTTATATTTTTTTCCACATTTTGCCAAATTACTTAATTTTGTATTTCCTGAATGCTTAACCCAGAGCACTTGCCTGTAATCATTAGGCAAACTGAAAAAAGGTAAGCCCCCACTTCTATAAGCATTACAACAATTCGTGTATGCACACACAGCCTGCATCTCTGAAATTGAAAATAAAAGTAGGTGTCTTCTCAAACTAAGACCGAAATAGTGGTAATGAATGACTAATGAGACAAACAAATAAGAAGAAGAGCCACTAAAGATCGACAAGTAAACACATACATATCTATACAAATACAATTCACTTTTTTACTTTCAGAAAATCCCTCACACGCCAGACTCCACGTCCACACAAGGTTAATGGTGCGTATTGCATTCTATAGAGATATTGGATATTCTTATGAATACACAATCATATGCACATGCCTTCCCTTTGCATGCTTTCGCACTGCAATTTCTTTAGTGATGTTGTCAATGGGTTCCACCATGTTCCACACACATTTTCGATCTCGATGTAGTGTACGTAGTGACATCTACTGAGGTTGTTCTAAGCTCTCTTGGTTCCTCTATGTATATAAACTCAATGGTTTTATTCAGCTCTTTAGATTAGATAAAGTGATTTCTGGAATTCTAATGAACAAATTGGAAATATTTATGCAAGACACGAATACGACCATTTCATTTCAAATTCAGGTAAATTTTATTTCTAATGATGTAATGACGATGCACAATTATTTAGTTTGTAATAATACAAAACATGCTCTTTTCAGCCTGCATTTTTTGCACAAATTTGATTAGCTACCTAACGACTATAGGTCTGTTTTCTTCCACATCTATCTCAGTGAAGTAAAGTAAAGTAGGATTTTTAACACTCAATTACAACAACTATATAGAGTCTCGAATGTGTCAAACAGTTCGTAGTTGTTGTAATTGCGTGTTAAAAATCCTACTTTACTTTACTTCACTGAGATAGATGTGGAAAAAACAGACCTTATGTATAAATCAACTCAGTGATTTGTTTTGACAGCTTCGTAAGAGATTTTCTGTTTTCGAAGTTCCATAACAGAGTTTCAAAGAAGATCGAACCCCTAAATACGATTTATAAAATATCTTTTAATGTCGAGATCTTTTATGATTCATAACAGAGAAAAAGAGAATAAAAGATTTTGCCGAATACGAATAGTATGTAAGATATCATTCATCATCACATAGACAATTTTGTTTCTTACCAGCGCAAGTAGATATTCGAATTTGTTTATTGACATACTGGAAAAATGTTTGCAGTCCGATCCTCTTATTTTTGGATAAAATCTTATTTTCTAAATTTTCTATGTTATTTAAAATGCTTTCAAAGTGAGAATCACCCGTAAAACGTAAGCAAATGAATCCCAAAAAAGAACAGTTTTTCTTTCCAATAGAACACGACACGTCTGCACTCAGCCCAGAAGCTTTTCGTTGTCATTGACAATTCAGCGAAAACGAATTTGAACTGGAAGTGGAGAGCAAGTGGTTTTTGTTGTTTATCACATTTGTTTATTTTTGTTGCGAAAATCAAGACAAAACAAGAAATAAATTAAAAACTGCAGCTGTAGTGTGAAACATAAATAAATGATAAGATTTGTACGGGCTAATGTATGCGTCAGGTAAATATCTTGACAAAAATAAAATAAGTAAGGAGTTTCTGAATTCTGAGACTCCAGTTGGCGACTCTAATGAATTTAAGGAAGTCACCAATAAATTTTTACTACCGCTATATTTATCAATATCAGATAGTCATCAATTAGATGGGTTTTTTTTCTAGTAAAAGCCCTCAGTTCGAACGCGAACGCATTAGAGCGGTGCAGTATAGAGTAGTTAAAGCATAGTTAAAGTATTTGCATTTAAAGCTGCCTTAAAGAAATATCAAAAGTTCAGTACCTACAACCTATGTACGGAAACTAGGATTATGAGTTAGAGCACACCATCATTGTATACATACCTATACATTCTATATCCAATCGAGTATTAGATTATGCGAATGCGATTAGCTTATGATTCATAACTATAATTCTATGAAATTATGCATGGGCATCACTGTTTATTTCGTATTAATATGCAATTATAATATAAGTGCAATATTGTGCTCTTCCGAACGCTAAATGTAATTACCTAACGTTATGTACTTAATTCGCTAAACATTGCCGTAGTTTAAATGCCTTTTATTGTTCTTTGAAAACTCATTTACATTCTCTGCTGTTTTTCTTGCAGGATAAGATAACTATCTCAGCCGGTTCCATGAATCCCATTGGTAAAATTCGCATCAAGAGCATCGGTGAGCTTCTATCGCCAAGCAAATTGCCTCTGCCACTCAAAACTCATAAACTCGAACCTGATAAGCTCGAAACTGATGAATTTAATCCAGAATGTGTCGATCTTACTACAGATACTACAACTCCAATTGGAAAAAACGTAACAAATGAAAACCGCACAAAGCGAACACAACGCAAGGCATCTGTGTCATCTAAACAAAAAAAAGAACTTGTGACGCAAACAAAGCTCCAGGCGTTCTTCAGAAAAGGCACTCACAACAATGTGGCCCAAAAAAAACTCAAAGAACTTCCTCCAAACTCTGTTGATCTTACTTCTATCGTTGTGACGAAGCCCAAACGTGAATTGACAAAGATGACTTTGCGTAGGAGACTGATAAAAACTGTTGATGAACCTAAGAAGAAGAAAACATCCAGTGAAACAAAGCCTAAGGATGATCCCGTCCCAATTGTGATACAAGATGTCATTGATTTGTGCTCAGACTCTGATAGCGAGCAGGCAGTGAAATCCGAAAAATCCCCAACAAGACCAAAACGACCTGCGACAGTAAAATCGGAGAAGTCCATCTGTCCGTCATATAAGGTTGTTGAGGGCACAACATTCGCCGTTGACGGGTTCAAATACGGTCGCATTGAAGGCGTCACTCTATATTTTCTAACTCACTTCCATTCAGATCATTACATTGGGCTGACGAGAAAGTTCTCGATGCCAATTTACTGCTCGAAAATAACTGCTAGTCTAATGCATGAATTTATACCAGTCGATGAGAAATTGGTGAACATCCTTCCCCTAAACACAACTATGACAATCGAAGGTGTTAAAGTCACTGCCATAGATGCAAATCATTGTCCTGGTGCTGTTATGCTTCTATTTCAGCTGCCATGCGGCAAACGCATTTTGCACACTGGAGACTTTCGTGCCTCTCTGGAAATGGAGCTCGATCCACATCTTATCCAGCGAAACATTGACATTCTGTACTTGGACACCACATACATATCCAACAAGTACTCCTTCCAGTCACAGGAGAAGAGCATAGCTGATGCAATTCAACTTATACGTGAGTTCAAGGAGCGACATGAGGGCAAGCGAATTTTATTTGTTTGCGGCGCCTATAAAGTGGGAAAGGAGAAATTCTGGTCGGCAATTGCAAAAGCCTTCGACTTAAAGGTCTGGACAGACGACAACAAGAGGAAGGTGCTGCAAGCGATCGACGACTATGAGATCCTACAGAGGCTGGTCGCGAATCCTCGACAAGCCAATTTGCATGTGATATCGCTGATGAAAATCGGTTATAATGGCCTAAACGACTACTATAGAGAGTTCAGTGATGCCTATGACATGGTCTTCGCAATAAGACCCAGTGGGTGGGAGAAAAATGCGAAACCACAATACCGAGGAGAGATTAATATCGTTGGCATCGAATACTCTGAACATTCCAGCCATGAGGAGATGAGACGATTTGTGGGTTTCTTAAAGCCGAAAGAAGTGATAAGTACAGTGCCTTCAGGGAGGGATTTAACTAAGTGCCCGGATGTGCCGCTCTCGTGGTATAAAAAGGAATTTTTCTCGCCAATGAAGAAGCAGGCGTCTATTTTTGATTATTTAGTAGTTAAACAGAATAAATTAAAGTAATGTTGTTGTGTTTTTAAAAATGTTAAAAGATTTTTTTTTTGCATTACCTACATTTTTTTTCAGGGTTAAGAGTTGAGAAAATGGGGTCAAAGGTGGTGATCAGATGCGGGCAATAATAATAATAATGGAGAGGGTAGTGCACTGCGGCCTTGGGGCCTATTGTGCCCCTTGGAAAGGTTCATGCTCTTTTCCAGAGCCCCATCGCATTACAGTCCCATTAAGAACCTTGTTTGAGGGTTTTTGCTCTGTATTTAGCGTTGGCAAGACTATCAACTTTAGAGCACTTCATCCAGTCCAGTATCTTTTATGAATATGAGTACAAGTAGCCGGTCCATGGTTTGTATATCCTTATCTGTTATCTGGTAAATCCTCCTGTGGGTCAGTGTCCCACAGGTGATCTGGGGTTTCTGCGTTCTCATCGCAGAATCTGCAGAGGCCTTCTTCTGATGCCTATTTTCATCAGGTGTTTCCTTAGTCTAGTGTCCTGTCCTAGGAGACCTGTGAGGATTCTTAGGTTGTCTTTGCTTAGACCAATACACACTTTTGCTTGCCTCAGGCACTGAAAGTTTTAAAAGTTTTTTTCCTTTTCAATCCTCCTGAACTCTTCTAGTAGGGTGTGTTCCCCTATGCCGCAGAACAGTTCAGGTTCTATGAAGGGCTCTGGTGCCCCCTGTCTTGCCCGAGTGTCGGGTATCTGCGACTCTCTTTTTTCAGATTTAACGAAGAAGTGTACCAGTTACTGTCTCTCTGTGTGAACATTTTTGGGCAATTTACTAAGGTACGACATTGTCCGCAATTTTGTAGACCTCCCATCGTCTGTGTTTGATGTAGCTGCTCTATCTTGGATGCTCACCATCTGTGATTGCTCTTGTAGTAACTTGCTATTACAGCCTCTTGAAGTTGATGGTTGTTATGAGTCTAGTTTGAGCCACGGGTCATTTCCTCTACAGATTAGGATGGCGTAGCACTCAACAAACAAGCTATGCACACTTTGCACATTTCAACAAGAGTGAGCTCAAAAATCAAACAAATTTTATAAAAAAAACTGCTTAAAATATATTGAAAATATTTGTTAAAATAAAAAAAATTAAAAATTGTGATTCAAATCAATCAATCTGCATCTGTGTCGTAGTTGATCTCAATAACAGAGTCATCCACTTCGATAATATCCGAGTCGTCAATGCGAATCTTCTCCCTGATTGCGGGTTTCCTTGAAGAAATGTCGCTGCCTTCAGCAGAGAGAATACATTCCAGTGTCTTGGGGAATCCATTTTCTTTTTCGTTCAAAATGAATATATTTGAACGGCAGTCGACAAACTCACACTCACCCGACAAGGAACTTTGTTCGCACATGTATCTGAAATTACAACGATAAAGCGATCAAAGGAAATATGATATTGATATAAGTACTCACTGCGTCAGATCATCTAGAGAGCTGAGGAGGAGTGTCTTGCCTTCGGCCTTGTTATTCAATAAACGCGTTTCGAAGTAGATGCCGCATTTTTTTGATTTAGCAATTTCACATCTGTCGAGGTGTATATTTGAGCTGCCACCCACATCGATACCGATGCGACAATTATTGATTCGGCAGTTGGTGATAGTTACCGATGCCGTATCGTTGGACACGATGCCATTGGAAAAGTCTTGTAGTACACAGTCTTGCAGATGCAGTTCCGAACTTCCTGAACACATAATTCCTTGTTGGGTTGATGACTTGCCATCGCCAATGATGCAGCAGTTTTGCAGAACAACTTTTCCATTTTTAACCAAAATGCCCGAACGAATATTGCGGCAATCGAGTGTGAGATTTTTTAAATTGAAATTGCCATCGAATACCAGAAGGATGCTGTCGTCGTCGGGAGACATTATGACGACATCGCTGTCGCTTGACTTGCCTGCTGGGCGATCAATGGCAGAGCAGTTGGAGAGACCGAAGATGGTGCCATCGTCGTTTAAGTATTCTAGGAACTTGATGGAGTGGCTACCGGGCGGAAGATATATGTCGTCAGATGCGTTGCATATGTTAAGGACGTCCTGCAAATAATTAGATTAGAATGAATATGACAACCGGGTGGATAGCCAATAGACTGGCGATAAATGTAGTGAGAACTGCGAGGTAGATGTAGCACACTCTGCCCTATACTCGGAAATATGGAAAGTTGGCAGAGATGCCGCTCTAGAGGTACATAAGCACAATGTATGTTTGGCGAAGTTGTCGTTGTTTTAGAGAGGAGTGAAACAAAATCAATCTTTACAGTGGACTTTGGCCCTTATTGTGAATGTCGATAGTTGATCGTTAATCGACGACTGTCGATCGATAGACAACTGGGGGCTTATTCCCAAATGCGCGGCGGATCGCTTTTCATGGCGGATTGGTATTTTTGTATTTTCAAAAAGCGATTCGATCCATTCAAAAGCGATACCTATTTATTTAGGTGACGGATTGCTGGCGGATTTATTGTGGATGAAAAATAAACTAAATTCTTGTGACGAATGGATCGAATCGCTTTTGGAAATGCAAAAATACTAATCCGCCATAAAAAGCGATCCGCCGCGCATTTAGGAATAAGCCCCCTGTGATTGTCGATTGCGATTGATATTATTTGTCGATTTGACTGTCGCTTGTAGTCGATTACAAATGTCTGGTCGATGCTTTTTCTCTTGGAAGTGAAAAAAATTTGTGCGTACGAATAGCTAAAATCAATCGACACAATCGACAATTGTCGTGACGATCGCTGATCGACAATCACAATAAGGGCCTTTATAAATGAACCTCCATTTCGTTCTTCTTTCGGGAGAAAATGACTAACTATAGACAGACCCTATGGCGAAAACGCGAAAAGTCGTTGCTGACTTTCTGAAAACTAAGGTTCAATAGCCATTTCGTTTTACAACTTGAGCTTACCTTAAGTCTGCCTCTCTTAATCGTTACCATTATACCTATCTAAAATAAACAATTAGCCTCTTACCTGCAATGATGGACACATCTGTATAAGCGTATGGGCACCAATAAACTCCCCGGCCAACCGCATAAACTGCATTTGCTTCTCAAATGTAAAGGGAGCCGTCACAATGTACGCAATCCCCTTCTGTTCGTCCATTTTCTCGTCGAGGCCGTGCTTCAAATATTTCTCATCATCAAATTTGATCTCTTCGTAGATCTTGCGCATTTCGGGATTTTCCAGCATCTCAACCTCACTCTTTATCATAGTCAACCGTAAATGCAAGCGCATCAAATCAGTTATCTGAGTCTTATCCAGCGTATCATCCAGCTCTTCATCATCACTCAGTCCGATCTCTAAGTACTCCCTGCGTTGCTGTATATACCGTGCTTCGGTCAACAAAGTTTTTATATGAGCAGCCAACGATCGTTTCATACTTTTCTTCCTGAGATCATAACAAAATCGTATTCTCGATTCCAAATGCTTTTCCACCCAATTCAGATCATCGTCATTGTCATTGTCCCATGGCATCCATACATGACTGTAGAAAAATCTCAAACGATCAATGCAGTCTGCCGTTCGTTCGATATTCAATTCGGTGTTTTCTTGCATTTTTGTTGGCCACAAATCTTCCAAACTAACCTCTTGCTTCTCTGGCAAGTGAACATCTTCATCTTGCACAGCCAAAATTAGGAATATCGCTTTGAGTTCCTTGAAGAGCACTTGTTCCACCATACCGAAGACAATTGTCGGATAGCGTAGATTTAGTTCTTCGCAGATGACTCTGGGAATTTTCCATAGTCCCTGCCAGCCTATAAGATGTTTAATTAAGTTTACAGGTGTTTTCCCTACAAGGTCAACTAACCTGTTGGTTCGATTTGCAGCTCGATGTAGTACGACCATTCGAGACGCACCCTGGATGCCGGTATAACGCCATCCTTCCAGCTTAGTACGTCCATGGATTCTTCAAGGCGATTTAGGAGACATTTATCGAATTCATACACGTCCATTTTAGCAGTTTATTTTTACAAAAAAATTTACAAGTAAAATAAAGAATTGTTTTTATTAGGTACCTTTAAAAATTAGCAAACAAGTTTCGGTTTTCAGAAGAAATGAAAAGAGCAACTGTCAAATTGAATTTCAAGTGAATTCAGTGCTACCAATTTTACCCTTTGATCTACTACAATATTTTTCTATTGGCGTTGGGCGTACTAGAGCATTACGTACGTCATTTGCATTAAATGTCATTTGAACCTGTTTTTTTTTTTTGGGATCTACCAAACTTTCATTTGTTTATATATTTTTGTTTACAATTATTTAACTATTTTGTTCTCTCTCAAGTGTTATTAACCTTAGTTATTTCAGTACGAACAGGTGCAACGATTTGTTTCACAAAAACAGTTTCTGTTTCTGGATAAAAAAAAGTGTTGGACTTTGGATAGTTAATAAAGTAAAGGTGGGTGGTTAAGTTATTTATAGGCGTGAATTCATTTTTATTATGTTAAAACGTCCATGAGGCATTTAAATTAAGGCCGTGGTCATAAGAAGTTAATTGCCAGCAATGTTGAATGCAAATTTTTTGGATAATGGATCATCGCAAGTGGAATTCACATTCACACACATCAAGATGTTCGAATTTCATTGGGTCAAAGGTACCCACTTAATTAATTTTGTAGTTAATTGAAATTCAAGAAACTGCCAACTTTTTTTTACATTAAATGTACGTCGTATTTTATTAGCATTTGAATGAGTGTGCCTAACATTTTAGAATAACTGTTATATATTGTTATACAAAAAGTTTGAACTCATATTTCAAACCATAATACAAAATATGATTGGGGGCAAATTGAAATAAATTATCTTATGCCGCTGCATTATTTATTTATAAATGCACCAGTTCAAATAAAACCACCAACGTCTACGAAGAAGCTGATAACTGATAACACTACTTGGAATCGTAAATGCAATTAGAAACCATGTGAATATGTATAATTTTATTACTTTGCACTTTTAAGAATTTATTGTAATTGTTTTTTTAACTTTCAATAAGTTGTAATTCGATGCAAAGGATCCGACTGTTTGAACAGCAACTGCATTACAACCTGTGGCCGAATCACGTAATCCGTGAAGGAGGAATACGTGGCAGAAATTTTGTTTAACATGGTAGAGGTCATAATAGGACACACTGTAGTATTCGACAAAGAATTTGTTTCTCAAAATATTACCATAAAGCAGAATCTGGCGGGATCTATTTCTATCTATCTATCTAAACATACATATTGGGACCCAAATATTAATAGCTATAAAGTTGACACTGCACATTTTGCTTGTACCGTTGCATGGGTAGCAGCTCTTCCGATTGCATCGATCTACTATATCTAAAACATGGTTAAGCAGTTTGATTGCTTATTTTCTTTACAGAAACTATTTAGGGATTCAATAATGTCCAACGACAACTGGATGGGTGGGCTATCGGATGCCGCCAGAGACCTATCCATAATAAACATAGCAATACCAGGTAATGCTACATAATTTTGCGTTCATTCGAATAATGCTAACATATTTGTTTCATTCTAGGATCTCACAACTCTATGACGTATGGTATCAATTCCAAATCGAAGATTGCTCCGGATGCCGAACCATCTGCCAGACGTATAAACTACATTTTCCCGTGCTTTGTCCGGCGATGGGCCAAAACTCAGTCCGTTAACATTGTAGAACAACTGAAATTGGGAGTAAGGTAAGTAAAAACAAAAAAAAAAAAATCTTATCAATGCCTCACTCTGTTCTTCCGCCATTAAAGATACTTCGACTTGCGCATTTGCCAGAACGTAGAAAAGTTCTACTACTGTCACGGACTCTTTGCAATGGAAATAATCGCGCCGTTGATAGAAATTATAAACTTTTTAGACTCACGGCCTAAAGAATTTGTCGTGCTGGATTTCCAGCACTTTTACGAGATGCAGCCGCATCACCACAGCAGGCTGCATAGCTATCTCAAGCAAATGTTTGGCGCTAAGCTGTACACAAGAAACGATGGACCGCTCTCTAAGTGCACACTGAATTTCTGCCACCCCAAAGGCAAGCAAGTTATTATCATTTATCGCCGATGCAGTGTGAAATTGCCGCAGGAGTTTTGGCCGAGTTTAAGTTGGCCCACACCATGGCCAAACGTATGCAGTGCAAAGAAGTTGCAAGAGTTTCTCGACGCTGCTCTGTTGACACGACAGCCGATCAATGGATATGTGTCACAGTGCATCATTACACCAACTCCCAGATATATTGGTTTCAGGTTAGTTATCTTTGAAATAGCTGGCAAAGCTATTTGCTAACTGCTAACTGCTTCTGCTGTAGGTTCTTATCGTCATTACGAAGCAGCGCAAAGAAGGTCGACAAAAAGCTCTGCCCTTGGATCAAGTCCCAACAGCCAGGTCCATTTGATTATAAAGGAAAACCGACAGTCAATGTGTTTATCGCCGATTTTGTTAATTTAAAGGATGGACAGTTTTGCCAGTGGGTCATCGACTTGAATAACTGTTTGGAGTGTGCTGAGGATGATGATGTCAATAATAATTGAATGCGAGGCGTATTTGGTTGATGCACAACTATGAATAAGTACACACTGTGATTATTATTATTTTTATAGTTTTTTTGTTTGCTCAAGTTTAAAGTTAAAATGCATTTAAAATGCTTATTGTCCATTGTTGATAGATTGATGTTTTGTTACAGTTTTTACTTATATGTAATCGTATGATGCGCTTTTACACAAATCAAGAAAAAATTATTAAAAGAGGCTAACTCAAACGCTAACATTTTTCTCAGTTATTTCAAACGGAAATATTTTGAAAATCCAAATAGGGTCGAGTTGTAACACTCTCGAAAGTTCCCTAATAGGCCGTGTGCACTCAAAGTAGCAGCAGTTTCCTGGGAGTGCTACTAGGATTGATGTCTACTCCGAGGTAAATGAACTCCTTAACTCAATCACAGCTGTCTTATGTACGTACATAGGCGGCTCTACAAATGAACCGAGGCCTAAACTAACAATCCTCTCCACTTAACCTCTCCGTTTTTGTCTAACAGTTTGCCCACTCCAAGCCTGTTATGGTCTCATTTTACTTGTTTGCGACACAGTACATCGTTGAATCTCCTCTTTGGCTGTTGAAGTAAGCCCTAATCTGTACCTAGTAATAAATATAATCCTGATTATGACAGCCATGTTTTATCGAACATCTATCTATAAAGTAAGTACACTTTGCTTAACATTTCAATAAAATTACATTTATTTACCAATTATTTAAATGAACTAGGGAAAATATAACACTAACCAACATTCACATAGAAAATACAAAAAAAAAGAGTACAAAATACGTTTATATGTAAAACTTACATATCCATTAAAATAATATAACTAAATGTACTAAAAAACCAACTCAGTCTAGCAGAAATCGAACAGACTTTGGTGTCTTAGTTGGCGATGTCTCAGTGAAAATATTCTCGCTTAACGTCATCCGTAATCCTTGCAATACGGTTTCTAATTGCTCTATAGATTTTCGCATCTGTTTGACATTTGCCATCTGGGAATTGTTCTCGTCCGAATTGCATCGATCACATAGTTTTTTTAATTTCAATGTTGATCGATAGAGATCTCTAATATAAAGATTAGCGGTTGTATTGAAATCTAGTCCAGCAGATGGTGATGATTTTTCGTCGCCATCTTCTTCATCATACGTGAGCATCTTCTTCGTGTTCCGCAGGGAACAGTTCATGACAGCCGATTTACCAAGGTTCTCCTTTTTGTTGCTGCCACTCGAAGAGAATATATTGTGAAACTTTTGAAACGGTTGCTTCAGCATCACTTCCTTCACCAAGCTCAAGTTGAGTGATATGCGACTTGAATTCAAGGAATCACTTAGCGTTTCATCTAGGTTCTCATCCATTGGCTTCCATTCAATGTCAACGCATTTGAAGACATCATTCCGATCCACTTCGTTGTCCCGAATCATCTCTAGCCAAACATCTAGTCGAGCGGTAGGCCATTCAGCTTTCTGACGATTCTCTCGATCGATAATAAGTACAACAGCACGGAAAATTCCGAATTCATCGAGTATCTGCGATTGTTTGAAGTCCAGTTGAAGACCAAGATTACGACACCGCTGGGTGGCTTCTTTCACCTGGTTAGAAAATGTTAGCAAATTAAATAAAAGTATATAAATGGGCGTAGCACAATGAGCAAAGGTGCCAGTCAGTTTATTAAGCTGTTTCAAGTGGACAAAAGTGTTTGATACAATTAGATAGAGAAAGAGTTTATTTGCTTACACAGTGGGACGGACCTCGCAAGGTGTACATATTTGAAAAAGATTGTAATGAAGTTGACCGTTAATAAGTAAACTTTTCCAATTGATAAGGCATGTTGACAAAGATAGAATGTGAAGGGTAAACTCTAAAGCACTCCGCGATGCGTGAGATAACAGTGGACGAGGCAATAGAAAAACAATCTAAGTTGCTTATTGTGTGAATAACGGTTTTGAGTTTACAAGGCCAAATACATAGCAAGGACAATAAGCAAAACCATCGGCTATTGATTCCTGATATGGCCGGCCAACTTTGTAAATATTTTTATAATTTTACTATTTTTTTTATAGTGTATTGTGTTGTATGTAAGTCTCCACGCGAACAAAATCGGATCATCTGTGCATGGCTTAAGCCAACAAATGCCGACATAGATATATTGTATACAAGCTATACACCCCATATGCCCGAGAGCTATGAACAGTGAACACCAATTTAAAGTGTCAGGAAACACGAATAGGTAGTTAACTGGTATTCAATAATAGTACTAGGTATACATATTCTCGTAATGGGTAAACGAAACGAAAAACTTTTGGCAGTTAATGGTCTTACTAGTTAAATAAAGCAACCCGTAATTTATCAAACCTTTGATGAAGAACAAATTTCAGTTTAATTCTGCAAGCCTTATAGACTACTTGACATTCATAAAAGACCAGCAGCCTTTCTCATTATGGACTAATAACAGCGAGTGTTCAGTCTATTGTGCAAGATATAAATTAGGAGTGCAGGTGTCCAATTGACACTACACAAATAAAAACAAGTAAGCAACGTGATTATCATACCAAAACCACATCGAAGTCAACTCGCATTTGAATGTCTGTCTATTCGATAATGATTGTAACTTGATTCAATTTACGTGCTTGGTAATTGACACAATTATTATTTAATTTGCCACAACTAGATCTAGTCTGAGTTATTTAAATTTTAGGTCTAAATTAGTATATTACATCGTTCTCACCATAAGCTGTGTCTTATGTAGACTCTCTTCACTGGGATGTTGCATAATTCGATTGATATCATCGAGCAGTGTTGACTTGTATGACGGGGTGTATTCGAATTTCTCTTCGGGTCTTTCTTCTAGAGCTTTCTTTTCAGTCTCCAGCAGTTCCTTGTTACATGTGAATTTGAATTGTTCAAGTTCTAGCATTTCCATGCGGTCCTTGTAATTGCGTTCATTAGCCGCACGTTCCATTTCGATTTGTGAGAGGGCAGCTCGTTTTTCTTCATCCAATTCACGACGTAGTTGCTCCTCTTGTTTTTGTAGAATTTCTTGGTGGGCCAATTGAAAGTCGACTACCTAAGGGAAAACCAATTTACCAAATTAAATAAGCATTACATTAAAGGATACATGTAACTATCCAGTACTAAAGTTCTGGGCAGATTCCGGTCCATTATTTGCCACTCTTAAAATAGGGGTACTTACCACATTCTTACTTCTACGTTTATTGCAGAATGGATTCGATATTCGAAAGTAATGAGAACCACCAATAACCAATCGATCACCATGAAACATTTGTTGTCTCTCGTGCACTAATTCTCCATTGAGATATGTTTCAAACTCCGAATTATCCGGGGTTATGTAGAGTTTTCCATTCGTATTATCAATTGTACTAAATTAAGAATTTTTTTTAAATTTGCATTAATATACTACAAGTTATTCCTACCAATGATGGTAACCAACAAGTGGTCCATCCAAGACAATATCCGGTTGACTGCAATACACTGATGTCCTTGTTCGTCCAATTTTCACAACGCCCGCTGGCAAGATATAAAATAATGTACCTGAAAGTATAGGATCTGCTGCCAGGTTCACCAAACATGCTTGTTTCTGCTCAGCAGATAGCTCCATTGCTAAGCCTCTTCGCTTGAGAAGTCTAAGTTCTGATTTTCGTTGATTTTCGGCTTCCTTCAAGCGGTCCATCCACGATTTTTGAGCTCTACTCAGTTGTTTTTCTGTTTCAGCCAATTGCAGTCGTAAGGCATCAACTTCACTCTCATCCACAGATGTTTCTATGATTATCTTTCGCGGAGGGACATTGTTTGTTGCCGAAAGTCGTTTTTGACGTTCGTAATCTTGACGTAGAGCTTGTAACCGCTCAACTTCGGCACGCAATTCACGAATAATCTTATCATGTGGATCCTCATTGACTTTAACTCGATTGACTATGGTTCGAGCTTGACAAGCATAACGCAATGTGGCAACAGTCTCATCAAGATGTATACTAGCTGGAGAGATTGTCGCTAGCATCATAGTTTTGGAATTGCCGCCGAGACTTTCCTGAAATCAAATAAAAGAGGTTTATTAAAAAAATGGTATATATGTAGTAATGATTAGACTTATATTAAGCTAGACAAGAGAGAAAAGGATTAATAACAGTAGGCAGAGTCCGTTTATAGTACTGTAACTTAGAAATTAACTTCGGGGCTTTTGTCTGTTTGTATTATGCAGTCTTTTTGCACCTTCGGCCTTTGTAAATCAACCTCAAATCGAATCAAAAAACTGATTGCGGTAGACAATTTCTGTTGACATAATGCACTGATTGTAAATAAGTATGTACAAAATTCAATGAATTTACCGTTTTGAGTCCGTGAAGCTATTTTGCTTTGTCGCGATCAAACCAGACGATTCGCATTTCTTTCAGTTCAAGTTCCCTAGAAGAATATTTCATTCGCCGGTGAGTTCAGCTAAGAATCCGAGGCAACACATATTTCGTCTAAAATGGTTGGCTTCGCGGCGGATGTCGATGGATATATCGTACCTGAACCGGGATAACAAGTGCATATATATGTAGGATTGCATAGGGTAAGTATATGTAAGGTTCCAAGTTAACATGGTTAACATGTCAAGGCGTCCAATTTTTTTTATTTAGCACGAAGGATACAAGCAAATGTTCGTTTCGTGTTCCATGGACTTATTTTTTTGGAAGATTTCCATACATGGCGACGGGTAATTAGAAATACCAGTCCAAGAACTTTCCTGTAGAATGGTCAGGGCCTGGGGACGATTGTTGTCGATAAGATAACATAGCTCCAAAGGTAAAAATCACAGGATGCTAAATCAGTACGACTGTTCTACTCTAAAAAATAAGGGTTGACGATGCCAGAAAAATATGCTTCTCCACCTATTTGCGACTGAAAATCGTTTGGATCACAAACATCCCGAAGATCGTAAGTTATAAAACATCGCATCGTAGAGCCGCGATAATTGAAATGGATAGGCGGGACATTAAAGAACCATACACTTTTATTTTGCAAAGAACTAGATTACGATCCTCAAGTAGATAGGTACTTGTATTGCGGATGTACATTTTTGAGGACGCAGTGCTATCAAGAGGCTGATAGCTAATTTTGCGACATATTTGCACCATTTTATTCCTGGTTTGATAAATTCAAACGTCTAATGAATTGACGAGCAATATTACTAATGTCAAAAAGACGTCCTAAATATTTCATACACTGGTTTGGCCAGTTCGGTTCGTTGTCTTCCAGTTAAACTGTATGCCGTGTTTTTGGGGCAAGGATCCTTCTAGTAGCAATAAATACTAGATCATTACTTTTATACCCTCCACAGGAAGGTATATTCACTTTGTCATTACATTTGTAACGCCAAAAAGGATTCACCGGAGACCTATAAAGTATATATATTCTGTATCAGGATCACATTCTGAATCGATTTAGCCATGTCCGTCTGTCTGTCCGTCTATCTGTTGAAAACACGTTAGCGTCCAAACGAAACGACCTAGGCAAATGACATTTTGTGGGAGAACTTCTTTTTACCGTCGTCAGGTTGGTGTTGAAAATGGGCTATGTCGGTCAAGTAGTTTTGGTACCTTCCATACAAAACCGATATTATACCCATGCGTGTACATTTTGCATGACTTGTATGCAGTGGAGGGTATCAAAGCATCGGCCAGGGGGTCTAGCACGTAACTTGATACAATCGAGTTCAGTCGATACAATCGGGCTCCGGCAGCACCTAATTTGTCTCAATCGAGAATAATCGAGAATAATCGATTGAGACAAATTAGGTGCTGCCAGAGCTCGATTGTATCGACTGAACTCGATTGTATCAAGTTACGTGCTAGACCCCCAGGCCGATGATAACACTTTTACTTGTTTTTATATTTTTTTTTTTTGGCGCGCATATTCCACAAGTTCGTGAGCACAGATCACGCATCATTTTGTATGAAGTATAGGCATCAGTTATTCAGCTTCATCATTATGGCCATCAAACAAAGCATCTCATTATCAGTAACACTAACAACGCAGTACCTACTTAAAAATTTCCATATCCGGATGACTAACGAATTCCGGCCCCTCTGGTGTAGTTGTATGTATAGAAAACGTGACGCTTATGTATTCCCTTCCGCAGTTTACCACATAAAAAATAATTGAATCAGATTTATGCATACTGGATCTTCCTATCTGCTTTATTTAATTTTTTGTCAAGTAATATAAATGCAGCCTCATGAGCATGACTAAGATGACGGCACGATGAACGAATATCGTCGTTAAAAATATATGAGCTCATCCCAAAGATAAGATTTAGAAATAATGTACATATGTTAAAAAAGATGCGCAAAATCTCATGGGATAGTAAAATAATTAACCTTGATATTAAGGCGTTTGTTTAAGAACGGATTTTTGCCAAGGCCTAAGGAATGATTTATTCAGCTTTTTCTTGATTTTGTTTTTATATTTTGTGCCATTGAGCATTGAACCTGTGTGAATTCGAAATCAGACGACTGCAATAAGGAAATTCTCACAATCAGATTAAAGTTCTTCTGTAACAGATGAACAATGTTGTAATTGTGAATCATTTACAGTCTGTTATCAGCGGTTGAAACACAAAAACAAAATTCCCTACAAAGTCATTACAATGGAAATGCGTTTATCAACAGGTCCAAAAATAGATATACAAACCATGTTTTGTATTTACCCCTGTTAAGGAAATCTTTGGTTTCGTAAAATAAAGACTACACCTTATCCACCTTTCTAGACAAAGAAAACGTCTGTCAAAAGATGCGGCCTACAAAGAATACTGACCCTAATGACAGCCGTGATACGACCAATCCTTATACTTATGAGTCAATAGCTCGGTCAATAGTATGGTAAACGGTTCTAAGAAAATCGTATAACAAAGTCCAAAGAACGGAATGTATATAGACACCACTGGCACTCTATAGTCAACACCATCAGACGTCTTCACAGTCCTATTGCATATTTTACCTCTAGACCTTCACAATAAAAATATAACAGCACATAACGCGATCAGACTCATGCCGTTTTCGATTGGTAATCCAGAAGCGTCCAGAAGCAGTCCGAACGCTTCTGAAAGCGTTCGATTGACACTCAAATGACAGTTTTTCTACTGAAAAGAAGAGCATTTTGCTTCTGGATTTGAATTCAGAATCTCAACCAGAAGCACTAATACATTCATACACTATAAACGCCAAAATCATTGCATATATTTACATTTTTTGTGTCGCATTTGATAATTTTCCATTTCAAATCCAATAAAAGTAATTATGTAATTCGAAAAATAATAAAATGGATATTCCGATCTAGTTTTGTAATTCAATTTTATCGTCTTCAGCATCTTCCTCGTCATCAAGTAGTGATGATGTTGATACAATTGCGCTTGAATTTCACAAATACAACGATACATCGATTTCAAACTCCAATAAGATCCATTTGCTTGTTCGATTGGCATCCCGAATCGGAGAGTTCTTCCGGACAATTCTGGACGACCAACCGAAAACGACATCAGAGAGTCAGGGTGCTTATGTTCGAGACTCTACGACCGTACCCTAAACGGATTACATTGGTCCGAAACAACCCATTTGGGAGTACAATTCCCACAAGATTAGATTGGGAAGACGGTCGGGTCAATAGGGTAGGGATTCGATTTTAAAAATCTACACCGACGAGAGATTCGCAAATGGAAGGTGGAGTAGGTGGAGCGTATTTTCCGAGTCTCTTAATATATCAAAACTTAGGCTTCCGGATACCTCCAGCGTTTTTCAGGCGGAACTATCCTATCCGCGAAGCCTGCCGTCAAATTAATCTACACACAAATATAACTCCCAGGCAAAATATAGACATGTTCATCAACAAGCAAGCTGATGCCAGTCAATATAACCTCAAAAGTAGTGCTGGAATGCTGACCTAGCTTGATCAGTTAAAGGTCACGCTTATCCCAGGGCATAACATTCCTGTACTCACGTGCGGAATCAGTCCACATTTCGCTAGGAGCAGTCAAAGCAAAAAATTTCCTCCGAATTCCTTTTGAAAGCCAACCTCAGAAGGAGGCGAAAGAACTGTGTTCTATCTATCTATCCAGAAAGATATGGCTAAACTACAGCCAGAAAGAATGTAGTTGCATTCTTATTGACATCGTAGCTATTAGGTACTAAAATAATTAAATGCAATGAAAAACACTTAAGCAATATTGTTTTGTACACTAATCTTATCTTCGGAATATGAATATGTAGTCATACTTTGTTACTTTAATGGATTGTGTCATCTCTGAAAAGTGTGAAATAAATTTGTATTTGCAATCTTTATTTGCTTAAGTATACCCATTCTAAAAATAATTTTAAGCGAAATATGTCAAAAATGTTGTTCACTTAGTTTTTACGATTTGTCTTCTATCATTCATGGAGCGTTATCTTTCGAGTGAAATTCTATTTTCATATTTCTAGGAAGCTTATCCTTATACAAAGCTTTTTCTATTATAGGTTTTCCTTTGAGGAATGCACAATGCACTACATGTATGTGCATTTACAGATAATTTAAACTAGAACGTAAAAATGGGTTTGAAGTTTGTATGGCAAACCGGATGTGCTGGAGGCATTCGTTAGGTTTGCTGAATAATATCGAAACTATACATATTTAAATTTTTGTTGATTTTTTGATTTCAGATTTATCAGAAATTTGTATTTTTCAGGGGATCGATCCTGATGTGACCCTCACGTTAGTACGGCACTCCATAAAACTTAATATAAAAAAAGGCTTTGTAATAGAAACTAAGTGTCAACTTTTGGGCCTTTACCGAAAATTTAATAAGTTTTTTCTTCACGTGTATTCCGACACTCCTTTGTGATCTCGTAATTTATTTGTTTCATTTTATTGGCAAATTACAAAGAAGTAGGTAGCTTGTATATAAGACGCAAGGAAAGTTGACAGTAAACAAGTTTTTTTTGTAAGTGAGGTTACCTGCAAATTTTCTGTGAATATTACTCCAGAAATCGAACCTTGACTCACGCTATATTTTAATTCTGGGACAATGCTCTTACATGGCGTGTTTAATTTGAATAGTTTTATTTGACACCAGAAATTGTATCGGAAACTTTTAGCACAATTTTAGCACGCATTTAGATAAGACATTAGTTTATCAATGCATAAAATCCTCCATAAATTGTCAAATCGCGTGCATTTAATTGATTGGAAAACTAAATATTAATAAATACATCTTACAAATATTAAATAGCTAGGTAAGTAAAAAACATGTAGAATCTAAATCTATTTTTTTTTATAATTAACGGGCGCTAAAGAGGTTATGACTACTCTTATACACTCACCGGCACAATTAACCGCCCACCTATCTTTAGTGTCACCAGATTTGTTTACGTGAAGTAACGGTTATCACAATGAATGTTTTTTGTCAATTGGACATTTTAACCGTTACCTAAGCGGTTTCTGCACTTTTCCTATCTCTTATTTGTGTATTAAATGCATTTTTGTAATTAAATCATAATTTGACGTTTTTAGTTATTTCAATACTGTGATCTTAAATCCCTGTTTTCTTTATTTCTGAATATTGGATAGTTTTAATTAGAGATGTTACGGAGGTAGTTTTACTGGAGTCGGAGTCGGAATCGGAAACCTCATACTGACCTCCGCGGAGTCGGAGTTGAATCGGAGTCGGAGGTGGGCGTCGCACAAGTTTAATATATAAAAATTGGAGAAATCAATTTTTATTAGAAAATTAACATAAAAAATACAAAATTGTATTGTCACTTCAAAAAGGTAATTTATCTTTTATAAACAGCAACTTAGCGCTGCTTTGTCGCCATTCAATCTGTTCCATAGGGTAGGTAGGTAGGTGTGGCGGTTTATTAGAAAACCCAACTTGTTGTTGTTCGCTCTGAACGGTCCCTGGTGGAGCTGACAAAAATGGTCGCACAAAACCTGGCTTCAATTTCACTGAAATAATTTCATACTACACTAATTGTTTTAGGCTTCATAGTTAATAAAGTCTTGTTAATAAACGGCAAGTTATCTGTTATCCGGAAGAACTCTCCGAATCGGGATGCCAATCGAACCAGCTAACAGATCTTATTTGAGTTTGAAGTCTATGTGTCGTTGTATTTGTAAAACTCAAGCGCAATTGCATCATCATATTCAATACTTAATGACGAGGAAGGTCAACCATTATCGCGAATCAATCACTATAACTTTATAAACTTCTCCAAAACTAGATTCCATCGTGCATACCTAAGTTGCTTTTACTCCATCTTCATCAACATCTGCGATTATGTAGTAAAAACCGCTCTACGCTGTTTTTATTTTCGTTAAAATACTATAACATTATACAACATGACATTATAATGTCACTGTATAATCCTGTAGTGTGTTAAAAATATATTCATTGTTATTTTTTGAACAAATCCATGCGACAAGCTTTTTGGACTTTATATATAACTAAGTAATTGTATACTAACAAAAAAAAACTTAAAAAAATTAATTATGGATTTATTTCCGATTTGGGTGGGTACTGTAAGTAAGATTTTAAATTTACGACTTCTATCCGTGTCGTGAGCTTGGTGTACATCGCGTTGTTGTTCAATTTGCCATTTCTTAATGGTCCCATAAGCCCAATGTGCTTTTAGAGTTGTATGCGTCTCCGTCTAGCTTTGAGTTACCCGCTTACGTCGAGATTGCCTTTCGGGGTTAAGATATTCGATATTTTAAAACATAAATCTGCCATCAGTTGCAGGAGAAACGACTTTCGTATGAAACGGTGCTTGTGGCCAAACAATGCTTTCAAACAAGAAAAATTACGAAAACATCTGCTTAAAGTCAGCGTCTGTGCATAACTAGTATCCCTAGGGATACTATAGGAAAACTAGTTGGATACAACACTGAACTCAATGAATACCAGTATTAAAGGTGCGTACTTCGTCCTAGTTGAGCACTGAGCTTACTCTAGGTATTAAGTCAGGGACAAGGGTTCAGTGCTGCATTTTGCTGGCAATCGTAAGCTTTATTTGTGTGAACTATTTTTTTAAACTATTCACTTGTAAATGTCTCTAAAAATGTGTTTTCGAATATTAAATCAGTTTATTGGGTTAAATCTGTATACTAATGCATTTTTAAAGTGACAGATATTAGGGTTACATTTTTGTATTTCCTTGGGTTTTTGCCAGCCACGATAATTTCTCACTGCGCACATATGGTGGCCAATTTGGAAATATGAAAATGCAAATAAAATTTCACCCTTTTGAATTCAATTCTGAAAACCCTATACATATTTAGATCCCTTGAATATTATTCCATTTAAAATTGCAGTGCTACTATATTTTATTTTCGCTGTCAGACCACGATTCAATACAGCGGCCTCTACTTCAAAATAGCGTTTCGCCCCGATGTGGTGGGTGGGCTCATCAGTAGACGACCAGCAACATCTGATCTAGACGCAAAACTCACTGTTTGCTCGGTTGTCACCGAGACTTATGATTTTCCAAACAACAATCTTTGTTTCAAAAATTATCGTCGACAGGAAAACACATTTCTGGGAACTTATTTCTTAGGATAATAATACTTTCGGATACTTGTCAGATGTTCCCAAGAGGTGCTGCAAAAAACGTTATGTATGTAGATACTCGTAATTAGAGTTTTTCCCGGGGTTTAACCTGGAATCCCTCGCTCATTAAATTTACATTTTAAATTTAAACTGATTTTGAAATACCCACATCTCATGGAAACATATTTTTAATACGTTTTCGATGCGAGAGTTGAATCAGACAGGGGCTTGTTCCCAAAAATGCGGCGGATCACTTCTCATGGCGGATTTGTATTTCCAAAAGCGATTCACTCCATTCAAAAGCGATAGCTGTCTAGTAGGTGACGGATTGCTGGAGCATTGTTTGTGGTTGAAATACGAACTAAATTCCTGTGACGAGAAAAAGCTGTCAAACTTTTGCAATAATAAAATTGTAAGTCAGAATGGAAAAAACCAAAAGCGAAGACGGTCGAAATTGAGGTATCGCTGGGAATAATCCCCCCACAGGCACAAATCCGTCAATTATCTCAAGGTTTGTCATTAAACTTTTACGGTTTGAGCGAACAACATTCAAACAACAATCTTGCGCGTAAAAAGAGCGTAAGGAAACGAGTAGGTAAAGAGATACATACATATATACAAAAAAGAGTGCATAAGGTAATAAAAGTACTGATTGACACTGAGGATGAGGAGTGCGAGCTAAACCGTTTTGCTTGGTTTGGTGTGCTTGTTCTACCTATCTGCGAATTTGATATCAAAACAACTAGACTAGGTACATGTGCATATGTTGGTGGTAGGTACATTTTTATAATATCAAAACAAACAAGTATTTCTCTTGTAAATACATTGTAGTTGTAAATGTGGGGTTGATAATATTCTATATTACGCTCCGTGCTCCTAGTCATGAAACATCGGTATGTTCTCTTTGCTTTTGTCAAATTGATATAACATTTTTTTTCATATTCAACCATCTGGCATGGCAAGCAGTGGCGTGGCGTTTTGCTTTTGCGTTCTCTACTATGTTTGTGTTTATTCTTTGCATTCTCTATCTCGCTTTTTTAATCAACACTTATATAGGTAACTATACGTTACCTAGCTACCCTGCCTGCCCTACCTTCCTAACCCAACCCAGCCCACTCTTAAGCCATACTAGCAAAAGCAATAGCATAGCAAGCAGAAACAGAGCAACTCCGCGCCGGCCGTCCTCGATTCTTCCATATGTATTTCTCTACAAAGAGACGAACACGAACGTCGAATCGTCGAACAGTTTGCCTTTGCTGATGTACAAACAAAACGCGGGAATTTATTTCGTGGCAGATGATTGTGAGATTTCCATTTCAGTTTCACTTAAGACTTTCAATGGTGAGCTAGGAGCGTCAGTTAGTCGCTCTTAAAAGGCAACAACAAAAACAGAAAACGCGAAGAAAATAAAACAAGACAATTTTTACTCTCGAAAAAGAAAACAAACAGCTCTCAACTCTCAAGTTGTATTAAGAAAAGGCTGTATAGCGGATTTTGAAAGTGCATTTAATTTCTTCTTTTCAGTTCGAGTTTGTCAATACCGAAAAGCAAAACGGAACAAAACAGAAGGAAAAAGTGTCAATGAACGCAGTTGTGTTGTCAGTGTCACGTTACGCATTGTAAAATTATTTGTTTTTATCAACTTGGTGTCCTAAATACTCGTATACAACTACAACTGATTTTTAAGAAGAAAAAAAAAAAAAAAAACACTGAAAGTTTTAAGCAGTTCAAGTGTGAAAGTGCCAAACAATTGAAAGAGAAAAATGGACGTTTGTGGAGTTTATGTTGGGGATTCGAGCGTGTCCTTTGGCAATATGCGAAACGCGTATTACAGGGACTATGAACAATTCCCATATGGAACGTTGGAGAACCATATGAGCCCCGTTTGTAAGGATTCCTACAGTAGAGTACAAGGTACAGTACATCAAAGCCATCAACCCCACACCCTCACCCACTGGGTTTGTTTGTACACCCAAAGGATATTATGAATGACGCATCTGGTCACATATGTAACTTGTTTCTTAAAACAAATTGTGTTATAATAGTTTATGTACACTATGGCCAGTGAAAGGAGGTGTGGTCATGGTCAGTAAGAAAATATTCAGCAACAAAATTTTATCAGTTGGTGAATAATGGCGTTTCTGACGTAAAGGATATAAATTTAGGTTTACATATAAGCAAATATTCACTTGACAGGGCGAGGAAACGCAAATATAAATACTTGCATTTACTGTTAAAGAAAAACGGAAAATCTATAAATAGCTTATATTTTAAACGCACACATACAATAATCAAATTTAAAACTTGACGCGCAGGTTTTTATTTATTTTATTTTTTATACGTCCAGTTTACTCAGTGCGACTTAATTTTAATATGTACGTACTAATGGCAATTGTATATGTAGTTGATGCTTAAACCGGTTTTTTTTTTTAAGATTACCATTAACATTCCATATCCATAATTCCACACACACCACACTGGTTATAATGCGATGCTAATGTAGACGACCTTTCGCTCAATGAAGCAGAGCAATCGCACAGAGGAAACCAGAAACGCCACGGCTACGCACAGTACATTGGGGTTGTGTTGTAGGAATCCGCGTGCGCGGCATATCTTAAAATTTAATGCATTCAGTTTCAGTTTTTCTAGTTTTAGGTGTTGCCAGGATTGTAATAAGTTATTTAAAAGAAAAAGAAGCATCCGGAATCAAGAAAATCCCTTCTGAAACTGGCTCAATAAGTAGGTATTTAATCTTCTGTTAATTCTGGGAAGAGGATTTCGCTTCTCAATCAATTCAGAATCCACTCAGAAAGCACTTACAGAAGTGCAATTTATACAAGCTAGCTGGCAAACCTTTTGTTACCACTGAGAAATTGAAGATATTACTTATTTTATTAAAAAAATAACAACTTTTCCGGCAAGAAAATAGCCAACGAATAAAAAATCCAAAAATCGAACGAGTTTGACATAAAAAATCGAGTTGCCAAGTGCTGAAACTCCGATTTGCGAGAACAAAAAAAGCACAGAGATTCGGAAATTTAATTCCGACTTTCGAATTACTAATTGATTGATGTTTATTTAGTAATAAATATTATTTTTACTAAATGGTTATACATACAATTTTTTACAGTTTTTGGACGTGCTGAGTGCCAATGTTTCGTTTCCGAGTGATTTAACTTTCGAATCGAATTACAGAGTAGGGCCCAGTTGTTGTTCCATTGGGTTTCAGAATCCGCGAGTGAAACCAATGGATAACGACATAAGTACTGATTGCGTTCCCTGCTGATGACTCGAAGCAACGGTCACTCGGGTAACAGGTCAATCAATACCTTGTGAATTTAATTGGCAAAACTATGTTCTATTAGTCATATGGTATAGTCACAGACTACGAATGATAACAGACGCCAATTTGTGGTGAAAAAAGGGACCTACAAGCTTGTCGTACGGGATAAAGGCATTTCCTTGTATCTTACTACTTTGACAGTTCGTTGTGAATGCCAAAAGGTATTTTCTTTTTCTCTTGCATTTTTAAACGGCTTCACGTAGTTATATTTCTTTAGCAATTTGATAGTTGATTAATTACAAAATAGAAAAAGAAATATTCTCTCAAAAATGTTTTCAAAAAACACAACCTCGAGGCTTACAACATTTTTTTTTTAAATGAGACTTGCTAAATAGGCCATTTAGAAGCAAATAGTACCTATATCGAGAGTTGTAATGCATTGGAGTGATCCAAAGTCCAAAATATTGTTTCAACCATTAGCAGGGGGAATGCGGACGCTAACACCGAGATTAAGTGCAACAGGTTCTAAATGAATCCTGAAGTGTTTTCACCAAAAAGAAAAGATTAATCTCTTTTTTGACATTTCACCAGATGTTGTCATTAGCTAGCTGTCAAATCGAAAAGTGTGACAAATGATAAAAAAAAATGTTAAAAATTTATTCTTTCGAAATTAAAAGTAAAAACAAGATATGAGTGGCAGTAATCTAAAAATATTATTAGCTTATCATTTTATTCTCCAAACTAATATGAAAGTTTTAATGGTTGCATTGGCAAGAAGTCAAGTGAATTTTTCTCTTGTGGTTTTCAAAAAAAAAAAGTTAGGAAATGGTCTTGAAATTATTAGAATTTTTTTCTGTGGCCGTTCGCTGAGGTTATAAAATTATGTCATTTCTTTTAAAAATATATAGATACATTATTAAATTCAATAGTACAAGAAATTAAAAATTTACCAGTAGGCCTAGTATCGCCAAGCTAGGGCTAATTTAAAGCTCTTAAAACTATGTTTCTAAAACCCTCACAAACTATGAGCAACTATGAGGTGCTATCTTAATGTGAAACAATTATTTTGATAAATAAATAAAACAAAAATCCTGTAATCTAATGCCCAAAACACATGTGCAGAAATTCTGAATGCTTCACTGCATGCAGTACTGCAGATGAAACACATGTGCAGAATTCAATTTGCAGCGGGTGCTGTCAATGAGGGGAAAAATACGTGAGTGAAACAAAGACGACAAATAATTCCCGTCTCTCTTTTCCTCGTATGCATCAGTAGCTGAATTTAAAAATTCGATGCTGCCAAGTCTACTTAATTTAATTCACTGCGTTGCTATGCAGTGGATTTAGAAATAGAGACATGTTGCAGTGCTGCGGTGGCTGCAGAATTTACATTTGTTTCACCACATAAGAACATGTGTATTCTAATCCTGCTGCGCAGTGAATTCTGCACGTGTGTTTTGGGCATTACTCTAACAAACGTCAGATAGCATAAAAAAGTTTGACGTAACTCGTGTGTAACTGGTTTATACATCTTATTCAGCCTTTATTAAGATATGTATTGCCTGAGATATTAAAAACCGCTGTGTAGCCGAACTTTTACACAGATTTTATTGATGCGACGATAAAAACTGATTTCAATCCACATTTTGTTCTAACAATGTTAAAAACTCAGCATTATGGTAACACCTATCACTTTGTTTTATGTTTGGTGTAACTACATATCTGTACTAAACTCAACAACATAACGAATAAATTTTAAAAAGACAGATACCTACGTAATCATTTTGGTTGAGTTAGGTTATGTGTTATACTGCTATGTGTTATGTGTACCTACATAAAAAGAGCGAATTATGTTGATGCAATACCAACAACAATAAATCCAAAGAGAGAGCCATTCAATCGAATGAGAGATTGCGCGAGCATGACTAAAAAACAAAAAATTCGAAAACGAGCGTCCTTGCACGTATACAATTTTCGTCTGAGTGGGTATACGTCAGCTTGACACACATCCAAAAATGCGTATTTATGGCACAGTTTCTATATTTTCCCAATGACTTTAAATAGCTTTTTGTATCTCTGACTGATTCTGATATCGCGTGGTTAGGCGCTTGCTTCTTCGTTCGCATGACCTCAGACACGTGCATTTGAACTATGAATTATTATTATCAACAATAGATACGTCTTGTCGGGTAGATAGGTAGATAACTGTAGGTAACAGTATTGAAACAGGTTACCTTTTGCTTTATCCGAAAGTAGTATAGTGATTTCGCACATAGGTACAGTCACCAGTAAGATGGGTGCTGCTGTTTTTGTTATCGTGAAGGTCTTTTTGAATTTCCGCATTAAAACAAAATCCATTGTTGATCTGTTCAACCTGTATGTTGTAAAATATTTTCGTTTAATGCCTAGCTTCATCCGCAATTAAATTTTTGTTGTAATTAATGAAAGGTAGTGCCCAAATAAAAAAAAATATACATTATATAACAATAAGAAGATAAAACTTTACCTAAGTATACACCGAAAATAATAATTATTAACTTAATCAGCTTAATGACGAGGTACGAGTAATACGTTGCTAAGAACTATACAAAGGACCTAGCTAATAATACATTTTAATCTTCCCATTTAATGTGCGCACAATAGCTAATTTTATATGGACAATATTGTCAGCTCGTAAAACTTAAGTTGTCAATTAAGCACTATTCTATTCAATAACTTAAAGTGTATTTATGAACAGACATTTTTATCTTTACTATCCCATACAAATAATCTAAAAGACCTTGTAACTTATCATTCGTGGTTTCGACTTTAAATTTAAGGAGTTCACAACAATTATATTTTTAATACAAATCTCGCAATTATAAGCTTTTATAAATTGAAAAGCGGAACTTAGAAAAAAAGTGGGTTTAAATTATTTTAAATAGCGAATTTAAGGGTGATTTTTTTGCTGTTTAGTTTTTTAGTCTGACTTTTTTGACAGTTCTTGAGATAAGAATTTACTTCATAAGTCATACTTCAAAATTCCCACCCATTCCTAAACAGCAAAAACTTCATTCAGTCAACGTCAACAACTTGACACAATAGTTTAGTTTAGTTTGTTTTTATATTTGTTGTGTTTTCTGTTTTAAAATTATTTGTTTTTCTGGTAATTTTGTTAGTGAAAAAATGTTAATATGTATTCCCTTCTTCCAGTTTACGCTGAAGATGGGTGTTAAATGCACTTGAAAAGCTTTCAAAAGACATAAATACATTGTATTTTAATTTGGTGGGTCCCTAAAGGGATGATTCCAACAAGAATCATAGTAGATCTACTTCATTTTTTAATTATTGTTCATCTGATACGTATAGGGTTACCATTACACAAAATCGAAAAGCCTGACAGTGAGGAGAGAAAAGCCTGATTATGGAGCAAAAAGCCTGATATTGCATTTTTTAACTAAACATTTTATGTAAGCCAAATAAATAGTCATAATCTTCATTTAAAAAAAATTACAACAAGAAGACTAAAGGAACGTAATATAACTTCATATTATTACATTATCCCAGAAAGTATTTTTTTAAGTAGGTGTAACTAAATAAAGAGACCGATATTTAAGGCATTTTTATTTTTTTTTATTTTGCAGTTTCATATATTTGATTTAGATCGTCTGGTTTCTTCAAAATATAGTTATAAAATTGGCTGCAAGATTCATTTTTATCATGTTCTTTGCTTTCACTGAGTCTAAATTGAGTTTATTTCTTTTTTCGTCCATTGTGCGGTTGTAGAGAGAAAAATATTTTTGTTATGCTTATGTCATTGTGAGAAGAGATTGCAAAAACCCACTCACACATTTTTTATATTTCCGTAAGATTTGTTTTGCAATATTCAAAATATGAATGGTCCAATGTTTTTACAAAAAAAAAAAAAAAAATACCATCTTGTTAGCTGGCAATTTTTTTCAAATCATGGTAAAAACAATGGGAAAGTGTTATATTGTATTCTTTTAAAAATATTATACTTTCAGATACAGAATCAAAAGAATCAATATCTTTTGACAATTAAAAAAAAAAAATAGGTGGCGCAACAGGCGGGTATACACTAGACACCCTAGGCCTAGCTTCTCGCGACCATTCGTTTGTGTGCGTTTCTATTTTTGGGAAGGGAAGGGACCTACAATTTTATGCCCAGTCCGAACGGCTGAATTGAGAAACTTTTTCAGGACAGTCATACTCTCGGATGTTTGTCAGACGTTCGCGAGAGATGGCGCAGTAGAAGAAACCTTAAGATGTAATTTGTGTTTTTCCGGGGGTCGAACCTGGGATCCCTCGCACAGTAGCCCAGCATATTGTGTATACTATAATAAATTGGGAATCGAATTGTCGCATATGTTACTGCTGTCATTTCTTTAATAGTATTGTCTCTTTTACTAAACGAATATAAATGAAACCATTCAAAAATGGCCTAGTTGCATCCATATTTTGATATATTTAGCAACAGTTTAACATTTTTGATGATTTTTTTGGTAAAATTAAATTGATGTAAATAAATCAACAAACAATTAAAAAGCCTGACAAAGCATGAGGCCTGGCCTGAGCCTGACAGAGACCTTAAAAGCCTGACGCGTAAGGCCAAATCCTGACGTATGGTAACCCTAGATACGTAGCAACTTATTTCTACTTCGTTTATTTATGGTTCAAAATATCATTTAAAATAGACAATATAGATCAATTTGAAAATCAATTTTTTGTGTTCAGAATTCTCATCTCTCACGTGTTATTCGTGACACGGGTTAAAGTAAAAAATGCTCAGTTAGCATTGCCATATACGCCCGAACAACGTTTGAAAATTATTGAATTTTATTACCAAAAATCGTGCTCAGTAAAAGATGTGTTTACAGCACTTCGTCCGTCGTCCATGGTCGTCATAATCGTCCTACTGAGCAGGCTCTTCAAGCCATTGTGACCAAATTTCGCACTAAAATCACTTTTTTGGACATTATACCACCTACTCGTTTGCGTAGAGTAAATGTACCGTTTGGCGTGGTTGGCCCATTGGGCCGTATTTCTTCAAAGATGATGATGGTGCTCGCCAACGTTCGATGTTTTCGGACTTTTTTTTGTCCAAAATAGAAGAGCTGTGTTCAATCGACATGTGGTTTCAACAGGACGACGTGCATGCCACACAGCAAGCGAATCCATGGACATATAGCGACAAATATATGGCGAATTTGATAAGCAATTCACCTCACGTTTGGACCTGTGACCCTAGATCGTGCGATTTGACGGCGCTATTTTTTGTGGGGATATGTGAAGTCTCTCGTCTATATGGATAAGCCAGCAACTATTGCCGTCTTAAATGACAACTCGTGTTATTGTTAAGATACCAGTCGATATGTTTGAAAAAGTATGCCAAAATTGGACATTCCGAATGGGCTACTTGAGGCGTAGTCGTGGTCAACATTTATTCGAAATAATATTCAAAAAATTTCAGCAAACCAAAACGAAACGCTTAAAAAATCACACTTTAAAAGACAGCCTTGGTTAATACGGGGTTAATTAACCAAGGCTGTGTTAGAGTTATCAAACGGATACACAGCAGTTGCGTGGAGTTTGTTTATGCTATGCATCTGACGCCTGCTAGCTAACTAACGAGTGCGTTTTTTTTTGCTTTAGTTTTGGCCAACACTAACTACCTACTAACAAAATAGTAAGACAAGTGGCTTGGGCTAAGAATATTATTTTTCTCTAATACGAATATTTTTTTAACAAAAGAAATTCTCAACCATCTGCCTTATTTTTCTTTAGTATATGTATAAGTAGGTATACGTCTATTTCATGTAACCTAATATTTAAAGGCTATCATCAGTCATTTTAATGATACTGATAGGAGAAAATTGCTTTCAAAATAAAGAGCATTTACTCAACAATTCAGGTCTTACGAAATTACATTGAATTTTGAAAACCTTGATCGTTACACTGGGTGATTTACCCTATGACGGATGGAATTATGATACACATTTATAACAGCAAACGATAAAAACAGATAAGAAAGACAAACAGGAAAAAAAAACTGATAAGAGCACACCAAGTGTGATTGTAGATAGCGTTATCAGGGAATCTTTAGAACAAAAATAAAAAGGAAAAACAGATAACAACCCTTGCGCTTTAAACCTTTTGAAATGTGTAGATTAACCTATCAGTTTTTTTTTGTTTTGTTTATAATTATATGTATTATCAATGTTTTAATTTTATTGTTTTGTTGGTTATTATTTTTAAGACTTATTTTGTTTGAATTATAAAATATTTCCGACTTTGTATGTACATCTAATGCAGACGCAATAAACCGACTTGGAGTGTCACGTGTGGCTTAAACTTTTATGTACACCAATATTGATCAAGATAAGGTGTTAACTATTGTTAGCAAAATATTTATGGTTATTACAATTCGTAAATGAATGAGTGTAACAAATATACTTATTATGAGGAAACCTTAATTAACAAGATCTTGTTAATCAAATTTAGGTATTATTTACTATTTTACAGTGATAACTGGTATTAACAAACAAATGCCGGCTGAGCTACAGGTATGTAGGTATATTGCGCTAAATGTTCATCTATTAGGAAAGAAATGCTTTCAACATTGTTGTACTGTAAAGATTCTAACTATGAAAGACCCCTGTGTAGATTTTGGTGACCCATTCATGGTCCAGTGCTTGAATGGAGATAGATAAAGGCACACAAAAAGTGAATATATAACACAAAGTAAATATATAACACAAAGTGAATATATAACTACTGTTTACTATAGCGCATCCTTTTATATATTTTTTGAGATTCAAAATTCCATTGCTTCTGTTGGAAGTGTGCGTAGGTACTATGTTGCATCACTGGCCAGGCCACTCTAAGCAAAATGCCAAACGCGCGATTGAGGGCCGTTTGCTGATACGGCTCATAGGGATTTAAGTTCCACATAAACTCTTATGTGACAGTTTATGCCATACAAAAAGTACCCCATAAGAATTTAAGTATTAAATAGTTACAGTAGACTCTCGATAACGTGAACAATTAAAAACCAATCCAGTTCACGTTTGCGAGAGAGTTCACGTTTGCGAAGGTTGAATTTTACCAAAAGTATAGGACAGTAGGAATTTATAAATGTATGTATTTTTATTTATTTTAGACTAGTAGACTAGTAAAGCTTTGTTATTCTGATGGCATTTTGATCCATGGGTTGGATTAAAAGAGTAACGTTTGGGAGCATAAACATAAAAGTAATACATTGATCATCTGTCTTTAGCTCATTTTCCGGAGGATGCGATGGAGGTTTGTCCATCAGCAGAAGAGCCTTCACTGGTAGATTATGATATTCTATAAGTGACGAAACCTAAAAAAAAACTAAAAAATCTAGTACATAATCTATAGGTGGATTTTTTTGTCACACATACTTGTGGTGCAAATATGATTCATGAAATCAATCTATGAATGTGGCCGTCATCCAGAATGATTTTGAACTCTTGTAGTCTTCTGGACAGTTAACATTTTTAAATGAACGTGAGTTTTTAGCTTTTTCAATAACTAATGACTTCAACTTGTGCAAACCATTTGCATTCGTACAAGCGAAAACCGAGAAGTCAAAACAATCAATATCTAACAATTAATTCAAGGGACAACTTAGGGCAGACCAAATACAATACGAAATATCTTGTAACTAGGTACCTAAAAGCTGTACAATACGATGATTTACCAAGAAAAACAAAATTTAAATTGCATCTTGCTTGAATTTTACAATTATTTGGAGCAGAAATAGTTGTTCATGTTTTAGAGTGTTCATGATTTGTTCACGTTTTAGAGATGTCAATGTTAAAAAAAATCTGTTCACGTTATCGAGTGTTCACGTTAACCGGTGTTCACGATAACGAGAGTCTACTGTATGAGTAGTATCAGCAAACGGCACTGAATTACCTAATTGAATTTTGCAACTCAGGATTTAAGAATGTTTGGATTTGTACTTTGGTAAATTTAACTATTTTATGGAATCCGTACCATCGAGCAGGACAGGTAGACCCAGGATGAAATGGTTAGATCAAGTCCATAATCTCTCTTCTACCCGTATGGGGCGGGTCCACTTAAGCAACCTAAACCCGCGGCTCACTTAATGGAAAAGCGGGACATTGAAAATGAATGAATGATTTAACTATTTTATTGGAACTTAAGGATCTCCAAAAGTACTTGCTAAATCGCACGATCTTGATGGCAATGGCCACCAAGTAATTCATGGTTTCCTAATGGAACTCTGTATCAATGTCATTCACATTGTGGAAGAATTAATCATTAATCGTTTCGCGGTAACGTTGTTTCTTGTCTCTTGTAGATTTGGAGAAATTTAAATGTAATTTTGCCAGTTTCGTACTAGTAAGGGCTTAACTCTTAACTTATATATAGGTAACTAAGTCCATGATCAATTAGAGTTTGAGGTTATCACGAATATGTATTTATCTGGCTAAGGATTAATAAAAAAATTAATAAGTTTCTTTTAATATACTAAAAAAAATAATAAGCTAATCATAATAACCTCGTTTGGGTCAACACAAATATTGTATTATCACCCAAAGCAGAACGTCATGAAAATATAATCTAATCATATTGTGAAACGCATTTATACATATTTAGAAAAATTCAATTATTGGAATTTATTAAATTATCAATATTTTTGGGTTCGAATAAGTTCGGTAGTATAGATATGGTATTAATGCAACATTTAATGTATTCATTCATACATATACATATAGCTACTCTGCACATTGCTCAGTACGAAATGATTATAAGAATTTTTTGAAAAGTTCACTACGCCTTAGTCAGATTGTTTTTCTTTCTAAAATGATAAGATAATAAATGCTCGTCTCGTTGGTCTAATAAGACGCACATATAAATAAGTATTTACATTTAAACTGACACACATGATGAATATATTTATTGGTGACAGGAAATGATAAAGAGCAGGTGTGGCCACTTGTATGACAATCAAACAAAGATAGATAAATTTAGATTTATATACTACAATGATAGTAGTAATCTGACCTTGTCAAAGAATACATCTGACGGGAAGATTAACAATTGGGTCAAAGGAAGGTACTATCAATCAAATTTTATTTGCGCGCAACTGTCAGCTTACATTGCATAAGTAACCAGTTTATGTACATATTTCGGTTAAAATAATTACCAGTTAGATGTGGAAATGGGAGAATAACCATCGATTTGTATGCCACATACATTCTATAGTTTTTATTTTGCAAGCTAGTTAAACGTCAAATTGTTAATCCTTTATCTTACATAAATTGAAACTTCTGGAAGTGGAATAATTCAACACAAAAAAAAATTATTTTATCAAGTTTATTGTGGTTCGTTTTATACGAGGTATTATGCGCAGTGGTTGTGCAAAATTTTATAATTAAATCTACCCTAGTGCACACAGAGTATAGTGTATAGAGTATAGACCATAAATTATTTGCTACTTGTACACATGTTCAAGTGATGGTTTTTAAGTACGATTGATAAGGGGAAACCTAATACGTGATGTACGCATTCAAATGTTGTGGGGAAGCAGATATATCCATTAGATTTGACATTTCCACTTATTCAGCTTTAAGGCTGAAAAGGGTGTCCATAGTTATTTAGTTTTAGGATTGTTGAACATTTTTTTTGTATGTATGTATGTTTTTTGTTTTTAGAAAAGAGATACATTTTAAGATAGGTACGAATTTTAAAAATCTGATTAAATCTCATCTGTACTCGATAACGAAATATGTATATTTTTTTAACAAATGTGCCTACATGTACCACATACAAACAAATGTACCTTTAGGTTTATGGAATGGAAAGATATTACAACATTGCAAAATAGAACAAATATTGGCCTACAAGTCCTGCAACACACTATTGCCCAAAACACATGTGCAGAATGGAAATGCAGCAGGCGTCGCAGTACTGCAAGTTGTCTCTATTTCTAAATCCACTGCAAAAGAAATTGCCACTACAAAAAAAAAAAACTATATTTCAACGTATTTGGCATCATTGTGTTTTGACGTTTATTTCAAATGTTTTGCTTACACATAACACCGGCTGACAAAATGTAGACAAAAATTAATAGAATTCGTTAAGGAAATAATGTAGCTAAACTTAGTCCAAATGCGTTTACTTTGCGCTACACTGTACAGTTTCGGACTTTATGCTTTTATAATAGTTGTGTTCAAATGAAAATCTCACAAAACAAAACAGCTGTAAGAAAAATAATGACGTTTATTGTATGACAGAATTCACTACAATTACGTCAAATATAAGTTTTGTTCGCGAGTTTTGGTTGCTGTACATACTTCGAGCGTCACTGCGTCCAGAAATTCAACACATGTATCTTGGCTTGGTAAATGCAAAATTAGAAATTTCTGGGCAAATGCGACCAACTTTACTGCGAAGAATTTTAAGTCCTCCACACCTCCAAATGCTAATATATATGTATTATTCAATCAACTGATATAGAATTGGATATATATAATATTTTTCCTTAACCCCCAGTTTCACAGTGCAAGTTTAAACTACACTTTTAGTTTAAACTTTAGTTCAACAATTAATTCGGTTTCACAGTTTCGTTTAAACCTTGAACAGAGTTCATTCTGTAGTTTAAGTTAAACTACAGTATTCTGCCGTTTAAACCTCAGATCAGCCGATTGTCAAAAACACAAATATTTGACGTTGTTTTGCGTGTTCTTGGAAAGAAAAGACAAGGAACGATTTTTGAAAAGCCGTATAAAAGCTAAGTACTGTACAATACTCAAATTCTATTCAATAAATTTAGTTAAACTGAGTTCAATTGAACTGAAGTTCAGATTAGATTGTGAAACTGAACGAGTTGAACTTCAAATTTAAACTTACGTTCAGGTTCAGTTGAACTTAAGTTTAAACTTCCAGTGTGAAAATGGGGGTAAAGGGCCCTACACACGATCAATGTTACTTGTCAATGTTACTTGAATGACTCATGATTCAAGTAACATTGATCGTTTGTATGCTCTTCAATGTTCTCGTCAAGTAACATTGATACATTGATGAAAACCAAAATTGTTTTGGTTTTCGTCAATTTTAATTGACAATTTTAATTGATCGTGCGTAGGGTGCATCAATGTTACTTGTCAATGTTGTCATTTTTTAAATGGTAATCTTGGTGAAAATATGTCCAATTTACGAAAATGGTCGACAATTGCACGTCAGGGCTCTGAAATGATAGAAGTGTTAAGTGCTCTAAGCTTCCGCCAGTACCTAGCTACAAAACGTGTGTTAATGAGGCGCTTATATGGCTTAATACACTTCCAGTCTTTCAAAATTAAGAATCTCCATAAAACTGTCGTTTTAGTAGATAACCTCTTGATTTTGTGCTAACGTTGACTCCAACCTTACTTCGGTTCACTCACATCTTTCTAGATAAATTTACTGACTACTTGTTTGTTGAACCACTTACTTACTCAAGTAGAACACTTGAGTTGTGGCGTAGAACACTTGAGTCACGAACACATCGTCTCATATGTAAACAAAAATATTGCTATTTACGCAATATTGTTTTTATTCGTGTCGAGTAAGCGTTGAATTAATTACAATTCTATGGTAAATAAATGCAGTCATTGCAGTTGTGACCTTGAAAAAAACCCCAACCAGTCAGCCGTTTAATATATGTAAATCGAAAAATACAGCTTTTTACAACGCAAATATCATTCCACCTTGCACCTTACAACAAAGTTCTAGAATTCCTATTTTTCTACTTGCAGAAAAATGTCAACAAACAAAGGCGGTCAAGACCTCGAAGAAGGAGTGTCCCTTCTGCAAGGAGCACAAGAAACGTCCGTTAACCAAATATCTACGGACGCGTGTTATGCGAAAGAACAACGAGAGTATTTGCGAAGAAGAAGAGGAACACGAAGAGAACGAGGAGCACACCCATACCCATGCCGAAGAGCACCATGAGAAATAAGACAGACAGACAGACAATTTTTTCCCATAAACATAGGTGTATCAGGCAGCTAATTACATCCAGAAACAATACATTAAAGCTTCAATGAAAAATGTAAACAACACTACCATATAATACAAATTTTGTTTTGAAACGAAACTTAAAAAAAAAAAAAAAATAAATAAAAAAAAACAACAATAGAAGAGAAAAAAAAAACTGTTGCTGACAACCGATTTACCATTATTTTTCTTTAAAACTATTTCAATATTGGAGTAAACATTTATATTTATATTTAAGACTGATACGACTAATCACGACTAATACATTTGGCTTATTAATCGCTGGTACGAAAGCAACAAAAAACAAAACAAGAGAAGATCAATATTTCGTTGAGCTTATCCTTATTTTTATTTTTTCGTCATTATTTCATTTTGTCTATATTAGACACACAAATCGATTGTATTTATTTTTTCTGAAAAAATGTAATAAAAAAACAAAAAAAAAAAAAAAAAATTATACCGACTTTATAAACAAATGAATTGTATTTGATAAAATTTATTTTAAAATTGTTGAGGAAACAGAAAATATATTTAAGAATAAGAAAAACTGCAAATGAATATTATATTATAATATATATATACAAACAGATATTAAATTGTTGTTTACGAAACACACAGAGATATAAATCTTTATTAGGCGAAACAACTTTTGTGTGCTTTCGAGAATTTTATATTATACATCATACAGACAGTGTTGTTGTACACTTCTGTTGAGAAATGTATTCCGCATACAGGATTAACAAAAAAATTTAAATAAAACGTTGCATTAATAACAATGTGGATTTGTTTTAATTTACGAACTCTCGGAGGAGTCTTAAATAGAAAACTTGTTTCAATCAGAGATGAGGAAATATTCTGGTTTTAAGTTAAACGTCGACAAGTTTAGTTTTTGTTGTCCTATAGACTTGATTTTTAGTTATAGCCATATCGAAGAAAACATACCGTACTAAATCTTGGGTAAAGCTTAATTATAAAATTAATTTCTCCAAAACAAATTTACCAATTCAACATAATTATGGAACAAATCATCCCACTGAAATGTTTCACTCTTTAGGGTTGATTTTTTACTGACACATTTTTATGCCCAAAACACACGTGCAGAATTCACTGCGCAGCAGGATTAGAATACACATGTTCTTATGTGGTGAAACAAATGTAAATTCTGCAGCCACCGCAGCACTGCAGCATGTCTCTATTTCTAAATCCACTGCATAGCAACGCAGTGAATTAAATTAAATAGACTTGGCAGCATCGGATTTTTAAATTCAGCTACTGATGCATACGAGGAAAAGAGAGACGGGAATTATTTGTCGTCTGTGTTTCACTCACGTATTTTTCCCCGCATTGACAGCAACCGCTGCAAATTGATGTCTGCACATGTGTTTCATCTGCAGTACTGCATGCAGAGAAGCATTCAGAATTTCTGCACATGTGTTTTGGGGATTACTGATTCTGATAGCCCAAGTATGTCCTGTTGACCTGCAAAATCTTCTCAATTTAGCCATTCGGACTCGGCATAAAGTTGTAGGTGCCTTCAATTCGTCCCAAAAAATAAAAACTCACATAAATGAATGGTTCTGAGAAGCAAGGTCTAGGGCTAGGTTGGCTATATGGCCCTGTTGAACCAACATTTATTTTTTTATTCATTTTAATGACGCCTGCGATTGACACCCAACTATTGATAAACTCTGGCCCTGTTTAAATATGTAGAGCCAGTCAAGTATAATCAACTTAGGCGCCCGCCTTAGGCCCAGTGCCAGTGCGAGGCGAGTTCAATGCCATATCGAATGCGTCAGAGTTACTTTAGTGCACTCCACACTAGTCATATAGTTAATGTTGGTTACTTAGGGTACGACTGCAATTATAATTTTGTTTTGCTTTTATTTACTTTATTATGGCTGCCGGTTAGGAATCGTCTACACACTTAGACCAGTATATCTCCATTGTGGAGAACATTTGTCTCTCTCTACTCGTTGAACCATTTTGAGTTTCTTATGAAGCTTATAAGAGGCTTTAGTCACCTGAGATTTGCACTCAAGTAGCGGTTGGTCCGGCAGGACGGGTAGAGTTGTTCCTATTCTGGTAAGTTCATCGGCTTTACAATTCCCTGGAATGTCTTTATGTCCAGGCACTTAATTTAGGTGATTGTTGAACTTTTCGGACATCTCCGTGAAAGACGATCGGCAGATTGGAGGGCTACTAAAGAAGATATAGAGATCGAATCCAAGGATTTGATAGCTGCTTGGGTGTCCGAAAATATACAGAAATTTTAAACGGATATCAAGTTTTCCTTGAACCAAGATAAGACTTACTTTATTGCCATAATTTTAACCTGGGTGTTCCTTAAGATTAAGACGTTCGGAGAAAACACCCACAACCAACTCCGTCTTCGATTTTTGAGCCGTTTTCTAAAAACATATTCTCATTCCAGATTGATCTGGAGGAGATGGTAACGAGAAAATGTTTTGCCATAATTAGGCATGGGGTAGGGTAGTTTGTATATTTTCGGGTGAGATTCTGAAGTTTTTCAGAATGAAAGCATGGCCAAAGCTTTTCCTTGATCATTGTGAGGTAGCCTTAAGGCGAATGGCTGTATTAGCTGGTATTTGATTCCTAAATATATCAATCGGTAATAGATGAAACAGGATGTCCAGTATCGCGTAGAGAGTTGTGCGTAGCGCACCGATGCTAGTCGTGGGCTGAACCTTGTTTAGATAGTCGCGATTGATGGCTTTCCCCAACAATTAACCCATAAGTAAGTATCGGTCTAATGATAGAAATGTAGATCGAAGCCATGGAGGATTCGAGGTGGATTCGAGGTTGTAGACCGCATTTATTAGCTTTTTGCAAGAGAAAAGCGCTACTGTACCTTTCTTGACACTTTCTTGGGTGTTAGGTTCCAAACTAAGCTTCTTATTTAAGATAAGGCCCAAATATTTTGCTTTGCAAGAGAAAGTTACGTTGATACGATTGAGAGAAGGGGTCGACTATCGGAATTTTATAGATATTGGTGATGAGCGCACCAGATTTATTATACCCGGTACCACACTGTGGTGAGGGTATATTCACTTTGTCATTCCATTTGTAACGCCCATAAGGAGGCGTTGTAGGTATGACAAACTATATATATTATTGATCAGCATCACTTTCTTAGTCGATCTAGCGATGTCCGTCTGTCTGTCCGTCTGTCCGTCTGTCCGTCTGTCTGTCCGTCTGTCCGTCTGTCTGTCCGCACGATTACGGCCGTAATTTAAGAGCTATCGACTTGAAATTTGGTACGTAAGCTTTTATCCACCAGACTGAGGCTAAGTTCGAAGATGAGCAAGATCGGATGAAAACTACTACTACCTCCCATACAAAAGTATCAGATTTATATAGCTTTTTATGTTAAAAATTAAATTTAAATAGCTACAGTAAAGATAGCAAGTTTAAACTTTGCACGTATTGTTTTAATAATATTTAAAATTTTTTGACAAAAAAGGAGCTTGATCGAATAAAAACTACCCATACCTCCCATACAAATATATAATTTTTTAATACTAAAATATTTTTTTATTTTACAATAAAAGGCGTATTTTTTGGAAATCTATAGCTAGTTCACTTTTACTTTTACATGCAAAACTGGTATACTCACTTTTGGTTTTGTTATACCCACTTTTGGTTTTACATGCAAAACGGTTATACTCACTTTTGATTTTGTTATACTCACTTCCCAAAAAATACGCCTAATATAGTACCGGGTATTTGAGCTTCGGCATAGTCGAAGATAATTGTCTTACTGGTTTTAATTTACAATTACATATTTTAAAATATGCACAAATTCTGCAAAAAGAAGAATAAAACTATAGACCGAGAGACCGACAAAACTTATAAGCAACAACAACATGCAATCGGCTAAAGCCACGCAGCGAGCGTGGTGCTTGCCTCGCTCGCCGTCACAGAACCTCAAATCCCTTTTATTACTGGCAAAAGTATTTACAACTTTGCGTACACTGTTTTGTCACTTTCACTTTCAATCTCACATATATTCTATATTTAATTTCTACACGATCTTACCTGTCCAATTTCTTACTAGGAGAGCATCCAAAGTGTCCTAAAAACATACACATTTTGTCAATGTCCTACGCAAAAAGTGACCGCCGATACGCTTATCGAAGTTGTAATGTTTAATTTGCTTTAGGACTAGGTTAATATTATAATCGTACTATATACTGATCGATCATTATTGCTACCAAAATATTTCTTCCAGATTGCCCACTTAATCATATTGATCGATCATATTGAGATCAAGAAATTAATTTCCGATTGATCATTTATGTAAATGTATAGAAAAGATCGATATCGACGTCACCTTCGACCTTTGATACGATCGATCAATGTTATGGTTAATTGTTCTCGACTTCTATTATAACATACACTTTGGTCCTTACCAATAATCATTTTTAACCTTCAACTTAAATATTTTGACAGTCACAGTAGATCATTTTGTATGGACATTTTCGTCATTGTGAATTCGTAAAATTTAACCTGGACACTAAAAATGGTTATTAGTACCGCGGAATGTGTGCAAATGTCTTTAAATCTGGGTCTGGAGTCTTATTCTCTCTTTTAAGTGTACTATTTTTGTACGCTTTCTGATGGCATGACTAAAAAATTGGTGCAATTATGACATTAAGCGTAGCTTCACACAACGTTTCGTTTGTGCATATTTTTTTTATTTTTGGGGCGAATGTAAACGGTTGAATTGAGAAGCTTTCTTGGGACAGTTAAAAGTTAAAAGAAAAAAGCCTGGAGGCGTAATTTTTGTTTATTGTGGGTTGTATGTAGAATAAACACATCCCTGTTTAAGATAAAATGAACCACTCAACCTGGGCGATGAAAGCCAAGACAAGTGAACGCCTGAAACCATTTGTTAACGAACTGATTGGACCCTATCAATGCGGTTTTAGGCCCGTAAATCCATAACCGACAAAATATTCACACTACAGCAGATCCTGGAGAAAACCCAAGAAGTCCAAATCGATACTCACCATCTATTTATCGATTTCAAGGCCGCATATGACAGTATTTATAGAGACGAGCTATACAGAGCCATGTCTAGTTTTGGCATCCCTACCAAACGTGTCAGATTTTGCAAAATGACGATGGATAACGCTCTCTGCTCCATAAAGGTCGGAAACAATCTCACCGAGACCTTTGATGTCAAAAAAGGATTTAGACAAGTTGATGCGCTGTCATGTGACTTTTTCGACATCATTCTTGAGAAAATTGTTCGAAACTCGCAAGCCAACACCAGGGGCACAATTTTCCAAAAGTCTGTGCAACTACTTGCATACGCTGACGAAGTGACGACGTCGATATCATTGGCAGAACTCCAGCTCCGTTTCCGTTGACTTAACAGCGAACTCTACGAGCGACATCGACCTGGTCAGAAAAGTCAGTCGTCTAAGATGGCTGGGACATGTAGAGCGAATGGACACCAACCAACGTTTCGGCCCGAAGAGTCTTCAATTCCAACCCGGAGGAACAAGGCAGTAGAGAAAGACCTAGCCTTAGGTGGCGCGCACAAGTGGAAGGGGACCTCAACCAACTTGGAGTGCGCAAATGGAGGCGGTTAGCCAAAGATCGGTCTAACTGGAGAGGCGTGTTGGCTGAGGCCCAGGTCCACCCCGAACTGTAGCGCCATCTAAGTAATTTTGTTATTGGCCCAAAGGAGTTTTTGTGAAGTTTGTTAAGAATTGGACAAAGTGCCGATGCACCTCAAAAAAAATTCAAACGCTTTTCTTCGACAGTAATGCGGGGCCCAAATTTTGTAAAATTTGGAACATTGATATGCATTGTCCTCATAGATAAAAATATATTTAGGCAGTACAATTCCTGGGCACGAGTAAAGCCGGCCGGGTACAGCTAGTATTTTATACTTTTTGAGAGTATTAATCTTTTCAAAAACATCATCAAAGTCGAAGCGATACGACATACGTGCTTTTTTTCGACTCTAAACCAGACTATAGACTATGATTCTACTGACAGTGAAAATGAATTTCCTTTCCTTTATTTCTTAATAATCGTTGGTTTATGCAACGATCCCCGGAAAAACACAAATTACATCTTAAGGTTTTTTTCTACTGCGCCACCTCTCGCGAACGTCTGACAAACATCCGAGAGTATGACTGTCCTGAAAAAGCTTCTCAAATCAGCTGTTCGGACTCGGCATAAAATTGTAGGTCCCTTCCATTCGTCCCAAAAATAGAAACTGATACAAACGAATGGTTGCGAGAAGCTAGGCCTAGGGTATTTACCGCCTGTTGCGCCACCTATTTATTTATTTATTTATTTTATGCAATTGGGCTATCTGAATCTGGTCTTTCCGCGATGGTGGAAAAGTGTGCAAAAGGGAGCAATAGTTTCTTTAATTTTGTATGTTAATTGTGTATTTATGTGAATGCTTAATTACATAACAAATGACACATTCCACAAACTATCGTTCAATAGATGGTTAGTTGTATATTTTCCTAAGGCACCTACATATATTTTTATTTTATATTAAGCAAGCATTATATTGTTGATAATGTGGGAATTTATCATGCATTTTGTCCCACGAATTTTCAAAGGAAGTGGTATGGTATTTCTAACTGAAAGCGATTTTTTTAGATCAAAATTTTGAGTTCAATGAACATTTATTTTTATACAAAATATCAACCACAGCAACCACACGCTGCTGGTCTGTACTCTGTAGTATGATTACTTTAATGTTTCCTTATGACTCCCATCTAATTCAAGTTTCATTCAGTTAAAAGCCACCAAGTCAGTTAGAGTGAAATTTAATAGCCGCTCGCTATATCTACACACTCATATTATTTGCATTATTCACACCTAATGAGCAATATTGTGAGGAAATCCATTTGATAATTCGATAAATTGCGAAGTTCTAATAGCAACTGCGATCTTGAGTAAACAAGGTCAGGTGTAGTAGATACAGTCGTTAGTTTCGTAAACAAAAACATCTCTTGAAAAATAAAAACCAGAAAAACAACAATAAAAAACCTGGCACAAAATGCTAACAAAACTCTTGAAAAATATAAATCAAAAAGCACACTCAAAAGGAAAGAAAGGCACCGAACAGAGAAGGGGTAAGTGTACTCGTAGATACCACGTTTTTGTTTATAAATAAATTCGGCTATTGACAAATGATTGTGATTTCCTACAATTATTATTGAGGTAGTCCTCAAAGCAGAGGTATACTCTAGCCATACAGTAGTGTTGAAATGTTGAGGAACAACCTTTTTTTGCGATGTCGAAGATTTTATCTAGTTAAAACTAAAAGAAAGCCAATTGTAGGAAATGTGAATACGATTTAAGTTGTTGTATATTCTAGCAATCGTTGAAATTACTTTGAAAATGTTACAAAGATTTTCTAGTTCTGGTCTAGTTAAACAATCAAACCAATTTTAAGAAGTCATATTAAACTCGAAAATTAGAATAAGAAAGGGTATCAAATTTGAGTGGGAAAATACAATAGGCCCAATTAACAAAGACCAACTTTGTAGATTCAAATATCAAAAGTTAAAATATAAAATTAAGATTATAAATATAATCGAAAACGAAAGACTTTTTCTTTTCGTCCGAAAGAAAATAACGACAGCTTTTTCGTTGGTGTTTTTCATATACTTTTGATGATTTCATTATTTAAATTCCATTTGCGGCTTTTATACCCAACCATTCCTTATTGCAGATTGCGAAATTTTTCGAGAATTGCACATACATAATTCTATTTAATACCAATACTAACCTTATAAAAATGGTGGCAAAAATGTATAGTAATTCATCAATTGAAAACGGCTGGACCGATTTGGCTCAAATTTCTTTTCAGTTGTTCGTAATTACCAGGAGAAGGTTCTTCTAAAAGAAAATTTTGGGAAAATCCTCCGGAAAAGTCAGGAAAACGGAAAAATCGAAATTTGAGAACAACTGGGCCGATTTGGTTCAACTTTTTTTTCAGTTGTTCGTAATTGCCAGGAGAAGGTTTGTACGAAAGAAAATTTTGGGAAAACCTCAGGAAAAATCGGGAAATTGGAAAAATCGAAAATTGATTTTTTGTATGGAATTTGGTGTGCAATTGTTCCTGCATGGCTTTTCGAATGGAAAAATATAAAATTCTTAGTGGAAAACTCGCAAAATTCCGGAAAAACGCGAAGAAATTGAATTTGTTTCGACGAAGTTTTGGCATTTTCTTTGATTCTGGCAACAATTTGGTCAAGATCTCAAAATGCGTTGGCTGCTGCATCCTCTGGCATTGCTGCCACATTGTTGGAACTTGGAAGGCGATAGAATTGCACATTCCGCTTTAAAGCTGCCGATGAATCTTCTCACGGCTGACAAGCCAACATGCACAATGACCAAGAATTCAGCGACAGCGAAATTGATGCGAGAATGCAAAATTATCATTTGGGACGAATGCACGATGGCGCATAAACGAGCTTTGGAGGCAGTTGGCCGAACGATGAAGGATTTAGGAGGAGATTGCTCTCAGGAAATTTTCGTCAAACGCTTCCCGTCATCCCGAAATCAACTGCTGCCGATGAACTTAATGCATGCCTGAAATCGTCGTCTCTGTGGCGGCATGTCAAGAAGTTGAAATTGACCACGAACATGAGAATCGCATTGCAGAACGACCCATCTGCTGCTGAATTATCGAGACAACTGATGCTGACGCTTGGCAATGGCCAAATTCCCGTTGATGTTTCGACTGGATTGATATCGTTCCAGGCAAATTTTTGCGAGTTCTCATCGTCGAAGAAGGAACTCATCACCAAAGCGTTTTCCGACATTGTACCAAAATTATAAAAATTTCGAGTGGATTAGTGAACGGGCAATAATAGCAACGAAGAATAAGGACGTCGATAGCCTGAATTTCATTATTCAAAGTCAAATCGCTGGAGAACTGCATTCGTACAAATCCGTTGACAGCGTGGACGACGTGAAGCGACCAACTATCCGACTGAAATTTTTAGCTCGCTTGATGTGCCAGGAACTCCACCGCATAATTTACAGCTGAAAGTGGGATCGATCATAATCATGATGTTGCGGAAGCTGAATCATCAGAAATTGTGCAACGTACGCGGATGTTCGCGGAGTAACTGATGAACAATTTGATAGAAGCGACGATCATCAAGGGGAAGTTCAAAGGAGAATTATCTCACGAATTCCGAATATTCCAACTGATCTTCCATTCCAATTTAAGCGGATTCTATTCCGCGTTCGATTGGCTTTTGCGATGACAATGAAATTAATCTCGAATTTCCCTGTTTTTCGCACGGTCAGCTGTACGTTGCCTGTTCGCGTGTTGCCAAACCGTCTTCGTTGTTTGTTTTTGCGCCGGAAAACAAATCGAAAAACATTGTTTATCACATAGCGCTCTTCTGATTTCGATTCCATTCAAATATATCACATTGAAATTTGAACTGTCTGTGGTTTATTATCACTCTGAAGTTTATCTGAAGGCGTTAAATTGGGGCGAGACGAAGTTCGCCGGGTCCGCCAGTACATATTATGTATACCTTGCACATGTGTTTTACGTCATTCAGGCGAAAACATTTAGTGCCACAGAAGTAGGTAAATGTTTGCAAGAAGTGTGGTGCAAGAGGTGTTGAAATTGTCAAGTAGCGCACAAGTGCAATTATAAAAGCAGATCAATCTAGTTTTATATCCAAGGAAAAGTTACATAAGTAAGCAGTCTGACAAAAGGCATATTAGGAAGAGACTAGAGAATGAGGGTTACAGTTGTTACATGCTCTCTTTTGATTTCAGGGTTTCACGATCGCAAGTCCAATAGGACATAAAAACGCAAAACTGTCACCTGGCACTGTGTGCGCCATTTAAGGCGAGAGCTTCCCCCAATTCGTTGTACCTCTCAGTTAGACCCGACGAATCTACGCGCTGGAGAATTTGTGCCCATCCGCTCTACATGCCGTAATATACATAGACGACTGAGGCGTTATTTTTCGACCAAGTTAATGTCGCTGTACAACACAAATATCGTTGCAACTCTTTCTCCAAATCTCGTCAAAGCAAACGGCACCGATCAATTTACGAAGAATATTTTTCTCAAAGCTGGGATAATCAAGGTTTTATACAAAATCTCCTTGGTTGTTCCTAGGCTAACCCCGAACTGTAGATCCGTCTAAGTAAGTAATAATTAATCTCAAAGTCCAGTTTCCCTCTACATCCACAAGAAATCTACTCAGGATTCAAATACTACTATTGGTTGTAGGCAGACACACACCCAAACAAAAAATTCGGCCTCCTTTTTCCCGGATGTGACAATTCGGATCTTGGTATTCAGCTAGTTAAAAACATTTGCTTGAGCTTAGTTGACATCATTATCTACGATTTGTCCTAATATTTCAATTGCTAAATAATTGTTTCTTACTATTTATTTACAGATGAACTCAAGACCACAAAGCGAACAACAACAAAATGCAAATGCAATCCGCAACAATGTAAATGTAAAAAACACCAGACTGTGATTCATCGACTGAAAGATCGAATGCATTTAATGACCGACATTATCTACTGAGTTGACTAATACACATATATTTTTTAATTAATTTTATTTCAAATAAATATAGTATGCCAAAGAAAATAAATGTTGTTTCTATTGGTGGAGAATGCAAATGCATTTTAAGTAGCACGATCAATATTCGTTTACCTTCAATTTGTATGCACCAACGCCAACGTTTTGATTAGTTCCAATCAAGAAACAATGTGGCAAACGAAATCGGTAGCCCCAATCAATGACTTAAAGCTCTTTCCGATAAACATGGATTATATTGATGTTAAGTCAATGTTAAGTGTCAATCAATTGAAGTAAAAAAAAGCATCAACCCTGGGAGATTGCATAGAAGAGGGGTCAACAGTTCGAGAATTGTATTGTAAGGTAGCCGATTAAATCATTAAATTTTATTTAAAAACGCAATGTCCTATATACTTTTTATATGTATTTACAATTACGTATTTTGTATTTAATTAATGTACATAGTTGTGAGGATTACATATTGGAAAATGTAATTCTACCTACAAAACGCTTTCGAGACTGATAAAAGACTATTGACAATGATGACTTTGTGATTTCATAAAGTCTCGGTAAACATCGAGTAAACAGTGCGTCTACGCAGATGTGGTGGTGCGTCTAATGATGAGTCCGCCAAGCACATCTGGGCGAAACGAATTTAGGAGCACTGACCACTTAAATGTTCAAGGAATTTAAGAATATGTATGCCTATTGCTACGTGTAAACTTTTAATAATAGAAGGTGATCAAACTGCACCACGTGCTCCATCACGAAATAGATCTGGCCTATGCTGGATCTTAAGCGCTCCAACAATCTTGTAAAACAAAAAAAGATGCAATATAAGTACATTAGTAGGTGACATCACGGGACACTGCATTATTGGGAGACATGCTCTCAGGCTGGGCCTCCCTTTCTGTAGAAGCTGCATGGACGAGGAGGAAGAAGAGACAATTCTTTACCTCCTATGCACGTGCCCAGCTTGTAGAAAACTATATCTCGGAGAATACTTCTTCGAAAATCTTTGCGAACTCGCTAATACAAGTATAAGTTGCCTCCGGCGCTTCATTCTCAGCTCGTCTTGGTTCAACGTAGTTGTGAGATCATTAGATCCTGTAGTAATACAATGCGCCTCCTCTGGCCTAAGTGAGGCTGTACTTAATGCGGCCTGCCACTCTAACCTAACCTAACCCTTGCCTATTGCATATACCAAATTCCATCACCTTGGGTTCATAACAGGACAGGTCAAGTATTGTGAACAGGTAAATTTGTTTTGTAAAGATGAATTGGGCTACTGGCGCCAAAATTGCATCACTTCGTCGATCACTCGATTTCATGCAAAAGGCTGTGTGCAGATGCAAGAAAGCAACTGGTTACCATTAAATGTCTGCATCAGATTGGGAGGTTGTTAGACGCGAAAGGGCGATGTGAATGGGACACCTACTGAGCTGTTTAAATTTTTGGAGCCAACTGTATGGCTAATTTGGCGATCATAGTAGACCACAGGCAGTTGCAATCAATTCGCGGAGTATGCTAAAATCATTCGGCAGTGCAATAAAATACATTTCAGGCTCATTGACATTGGTGAACAATGTTTACTCAAATCAGTGCTATATTTTGAGCTCTTGTCCACTTACAGTCCTAACAGACGATCGATTTTTTATCGTTTGAGGCAAATTTGTTTATGAACACTACAAGTCAGTGGATGGGGCTGCTGATGAGACCCGATTCGTACGTCCATTTAGAAATGTCAAATAAGACTTCAACGTCGAAGCCACCACCACTCAGTCTAAGACCATATAATGCATTAGTATAAGCTTTAAAGCAATCTGTTCGTCCTAGACGACGGATAACTTTCACTATCTCTGCATGCGCTTCGACAAAACTATTTAACTCTTAACCCTAAATCAATCAATCGATTTTTATTATGCCTTATGCCAGATGGAACAAACAAATATTCCACTTTATCTATCTGTGTCACCCAACATATCTATCTAGCACTCATCGAAGTGCATTTTGAAACACTAAAACTGATAAGAAAGTATTATAATCCGAATAACAAAAAAAAAAAAAAAAAAACTCTTACCCTCAACAGCCAGGTCAGCACACTCTCACGATATGGTACAAAGTTGGACTTGCTCTTCGAGTCTGCCAGTTTAGAGATCACTTTGCCTAGGGTCAGCAAACTTTTGTTGATACTAACTCCTTCCCTTATCCTATCACCATTCGTTCCCGTATGAGTTATGCGTTCACTGCCAGCCAGATCCACGAGACTTATCTTGCTTCTACGAGTCTGCTTGACCTTTCCTTCCTCGCCGTCCCCATCACTCGTATCAACCTCTGATAAATTAAGAACAATATTGAAAATCGAGTGAGATCTGGAACTCTTGTCATTCATTCCAGTTGCTGCGGTAGCACGTTGGCTATTGCCTACGGTCAACCAGTTGCGCAGAGCAGAGTATGATTCCACTGGTTGGATGCTCAAATCAACGACATATGGGCCCCAGATCGGGTGCTCGCGCACTTTCAGAGCATTCTTGTGTGTACTGCTGCCACTTTGCGAGTCCGTATTGCCCGACACACAGAGCAAGTCGTGAATCTTCTCGTTGTAGATCTCGAAGTAGCTCACTTCGATCTCGGCGTTAATTGTCTCCTTGGATGCTTCAATGCGTCGGAATAGTTCGTGGCAGAAACGGGGGATAATACCAGCCTCCGCGTTTGTGGCAATATCATCGCTGTCATCTACCTCGATCCCCATCATGCTGTAGCTCTTTCCAGAACCAGTTTGACCATAGGCAAAGAGGCATGCATTGTAGCCTTCAAAAGCTTTGTCTATTAGTGCCATTCCAGTTCCTTTGAATACCGTTTCCTGATTGGCGTAGTCACTACTGTCTACGTCACACGAGTAGAATGCCTGATCATATTGGAAGCAATGACTCACCCCAGCCGAATTGTCTGCAGTAGTTCCTGTATACACGGTGACGTCATTGCCCATAACCTGGACTATGTTGGTTACGCCGGGATTGTTGCACTCTTGGGCATTTAGAGGTCTCACGCGAACAGCAACTGTAAGATTGCTAATCTCAATGTCCTTCAGCGACTTGGACAGCAGGCCAGAATTTTCCATTAGAGACTTCTCCGATCGACGCGATGAATTCAGAGTTTTTATAGAGCAATCGGGTGTATTGGCAGAATGATGTTTGGCCGCACTTCGTGGCGTTGCTAGTGTACTCTGTGGAGTCATTTTAGTCGATCTATATAGGGACGAAGGTGTATAGCATGCATTCAGAGTCGTGCATGTCTTTGGCTTAAATTTTTGGGTTGATGCTGGCGTTTTTGCAGCTGAATTAGGCAAGAAAGGCGTGCTGGTACCAGCATTATGGTCACTAGATATGTTATCAGTCTGTTTCGATGAAAAAAGTGGTCTGGCTACACGCTTGTGCAATGAATTTGGAGTAGAATTATTTTTCGGCGCACTACATTGCATCAATTTGTTGATTCTGGCATTCACCGGCGTGCTTTTCGACGACATGTTTGATTATCGCGTTACCGCACTTTATAACAAATAAAAGGAATGTATATAAATAAATTTAGTTTAAACGTAAATAACAAAATACTGCAATCACGTCCGTTTATATTTTTGAGTTTTCGTTTAAACTTCGTTGCGGCGGTTGCATACTACTTCGTCATGTGTGACGGCTGAGTGACATTTGCGCTGAATTGAAAACGTCATCAACTGGTTGTGATAAGGTGGTGCTGAGAAGACAGATGCTAACACCAACGCTACATTGTAGTAATAATTGCGATATTGGAATTTTTTATAATTTTTACTTTACTAATGTCGATTTAAATTGGGCAAGAAAAAGGTTTTTTTTATTGTAGATTCAGAGCAGTTTTTGAGCTCCAGAAAATCCGCTGCCTAACAAATTCGTTTTTCATTGGGTGACAAAAAAAAACATTTGTTTTTTATATTCAGAGGACTTTTGGGAATCTCACATACTTTCACTAATACCACTAATACCAAAACACAAATTGAAATTTAAAAATTCTCATTTCCAATCCCAAAAAAGGGTGTTTTCGTTCGCGGCAAAATTGGAATTGGAAATTTCTTTATTTAGGAACTTTTCAAAACTTGTTTGTTCGCATTTTATCAATTCGTTCGTTCACACTCGTGTGAATAGTCAGTCATATAGACCAAATAAGCACCGGCCGAGCGTCGGATAAATCCAATCACCGCTGGTCGGAAAATGAATGTCTAACGATATTGCAAATGTGTAAATACCATTAGGCCTGTTTTTTTCCACACCTATCTCACGGAAGTAAAGTGAAGTAGGATTTTTAACACGCAATTACAACAACTATATAGAGTCTCGAAAGTGTCAAACAGTTCGTAGTTGTTGTAATTGCGTGTTAAAAATCTTACTTTACTTTACTTCACTGAGATAGGTGTGGAAAAAAAGCAGACCTATCTATTGTTGAGGAAAGGCGTATTTTTTTGGGAATCTATAGCTAGCTCACTTTTACTTTTAGATGCAAAGCTGGTATACTCACTTTTGGTTTTGGTATACTCACTTTTGGTTTTACATGCAAAACTGTTATACTCACTTTTGATTTTGTTATACTCACTTCCCAAAAAAATACGCCTGAAGTCAAAAACAATCTTGGCATCTTTAATGCTGGATTTACATTATCACTCCCCGCAATGACATGACTTCAGAGAGACAAAGATCCGTTTCCTACAGTCAAGGCTAACGATCTTTAAGAGTGGGGCCACAAATCTCCAAAAAAAGTTATGGCGGCCTAAATTCAACTGTTATGCCCAAAACACACGTGCAGAATTCACTGCGCAGCAGGATTAGAATACACATGTTCTTATGCCTAAAACACACGTGCAGAATTCACTGCGCAGCAGGATTAGAATACACATGTTCTTATGTGGTGAAACAAATGTAAATTCTGCAGCCACCGCAGCACTGCAACATGTCTCTATTTCTAAATCCACTGCATAGCAACGCAGTGAATTAAATTAAGTAGACTTGGCAGCATCGAATTTTTAAATTCAGCTACTGATGCATACGAGGAAAAGAGAGACGGGAATTATTTGTCGTCTTTGTTTCACTCACATATTTTTCCCCTCATTGACAGCAACCGCTGCAAATTGAATTCTGCACATGTGTTTCATATGCAGTACTGCATGCAGTGAAGCATTCAGAATTACTGCACATGTGTTTTGGGCATTAGGCTTGTGGACTCACTCTTACAATTCATTAGCCTTGACTGTGGAAATACGGATATCTCTCTCTGAAGTCATGCAAAATTGCATGGTGTGGTGATGTAAATCCACCATAAAACACAGATTTTGTGCAAATAAAATATTTTTTTCTGATCAGTTTTGTCTTGTTTATTATTTTTTAATAGTTTTTGTCAACATATCAAATGCCATTTATGACATTTATATATTAGTTATCGATAATATAGGCAAATTTGTGTTGGTTACACTTTTCACTACCCCTGCGATGATTATCCAGGTGTCTTTGTTGTATTTAATAAGGGATTTGTTTATGTTACGTATCCTATAGCTGTGATGGGCACGAAAAAAACCCAGCTATAGATAACCATGTGATTTTTTTGTAGCTTAGCTAGTGATTAGCTAGTTATTTTTACCATTAAATTTCATAATTGCTAAATAAGTTATTTAAACGTGTTTAATTTTATTTACTTCGCTCTCATCACAAAATAAAATCAACAAAATTTCAACTGCAGAAAGTCTCTCATGAAAATAAATAATTACTCTTGTTGGTGGAAACATATTTACAACATGTTAGCTACCTATGTCAATAAATTTGCACAGTTATCAGTATTATACATACAGGAACATACCTATTACCTATACTCTTTGGTATATGCTTTGGTTTATCCTATTTAGTTTCGTCTCTATCCGATTAAAAATCTTTTATGCTTTTGTTGTGATCAATCAAAAACCTTAGCTTCTGACTATTTGAACGAATTCAGACAAGTCAATTTACCACAATTTTACCTACAACTACGTACCGACAAATTTTGTATTTCCTAGTGCTCAATAATCATCAGAAACCTACCATACCGACAGAGGAAATATGTCAACACGTACGCTGCTGTCAATCTCCTCTGACTGATAACAACAATTCATCTGCATCTCGTTCTCTCTCATCTCCTCGAGAACAATGCTTCTCTCTCATTTATCACCGCGATTATCGTTCGTCGCGTTGGACCACTGTGTTTGACATTTCGGATTCTTTTACTGGATTTTGTTTAGGAACCTGTGACGTGTACGAAAATTATTCAAAAACTCTTGTAAAAGCAGAAGCACATCACAGAGAGCGTCCATTTACCATCATGGGAATCCAAACAAATCGGACAGATATGAAGACTCTCCCAGAAAATAAAAATAAATTGAAACGCAATGTAGCGATTGCTATGATGCTCCTCATTGTCTTCCTATCACTGCCGGCAATCTGTAAATCGCACGATGACCTCAAGGCAGCAAGCTTCAAGTATTCTCGTGAGGCCAATGAAAATTTTGATAAAAATACGGCAAAAGTACACTCACATGACCATCATCATGATCATGATCATGACCACGACCACGGCCACCATCATCATGATCATGATCACGATCACCATCATGATGATCATGACCACGACCACCACCACCATCATCACGGCGAAAAAAAGACAGAAAAGTCTCCATTAGGTGAGTAAATAAAGCCGTCAAGTGTAAAAATAAATTGATTGTTTCCTACCTTCCATTAGACATGCAAAGCATTTGGCTACACTCGATTGGTTCGACTCTGCTCATCAGTGCCGCACCATTTGTGCTTCTGTACATAATTCCATTGGACAATAGTGAAGCGATGCGACCACGACTTAAAATCCTGTTGGCGTTTGCCTCCGGCGGCCTCCTTGGAGATGCTTTTCTTCATCTGATACCTCATGCATCACATCCCCATACCCATGGCGAACATGACCATGGTGATCATCACCATCACGAGCACGAAGGTGAAGAAGCTCATGCACATGGACATACGCACGACATGACAATCGGCCTTTGGGTTCTCGGAGGAATCATTGCCTTCCTTGCCGTAGAGAAAATCGTACGTCTAATCAAAGGCGGACATGGCCACAGCCATGGTCACGAAACTCCTGCTAAAAAAACCAAGCCCGCGGAAAAACCAAAGTCCGATGAGAAGCCTAAAAAAAGTCCCAAAGATGCAGCGTCGAAGAAAGCAGTCAAAAAAGTGCAAGAAGAGGAAGGCGAAGTTGAGATCGCTGGCTACCTCAATCTGGCTGCGGACTTTGCACACAACTTCACCGATGGTCTGGCCATCGGTGCGTCATATCTGGCTGGCAACAGCATAGGTATCATCACTACAGTCACTATTCTCCTGCACGAAGTTCCTCATGAGATCGGCGACTTTGCTATTCTCATCAAGTCAGGTTGCTCAAAGCGCAAAGCAATGATGCTGCAGCTGGTTACAGCACTTGGTGCTCTTGCTGGCACCGCGTTGGCCTTGCTTGGAGCTGGTAGCGATGCTGCTGCTTCATGGGTTCTTCCATTCACCGCTGGTGGTTTCATATACATTGCGACAGTGAGTGTGCTGCCTGAATTGCTCGAGGAGTCCACGAAACTTGGCCAATCAATTAAAGAAATTTCAGCGCTGCTCGCTGGAGTTGGTCTCATGGTATTCATTGCCAACTTTGAATAACTTATAGACACCTGCGTGTAAGATAAGATAACTGTAGCAAGGTAGTAAACAACTTAAGAGGATAGCGCGTACCTGATTGACGCACGATAACAGTCAATCAGTGGTATTAACACTGAGTGAAGGGTATCTTTTGTCTTGTATCTTGTACTTGTAGTGCGGTAACGTGTGATAAGACCGAGAGATTGATATTGCAATTGTTGTATAAAAAAGTTATATAGAAGCCAATTTGTTTGATTGTAATTATTTTTTATACAAAATAAAAGTTTACTCTAAACTCGATTGCACACTAGTTCTCTATAGGGTTTGGGGTTAGATTGGTTTTAGGCAAAATGACGAACGGGGCGGATTAAGCACATGGCATTGTTGCAGAGTTTCTGACAAATATCCAAATACGTCGACAATAATTTCGCAACAGAAATGATCAGGGGGAACCCAATTAGTAAGAAACGTTACAAGTCCAAACTACCACTTTTGGGGAAAGCAGAAATTCCATACCCCAAGTCTATCAGCAGGTTGTTTGTCGTCATCATCGGTCCGTACTACTGCTACTTGGGATCGCTATCGTCAATGATTGATATTCTCACTATTTGGAAATGACCATCGATGATGCTTATTGCTGTCGAAGAGCAATAGTCGCCAAGGCATTGCAGTGGCGTTACATTTAGTCTATGCATGGATCACTGAGACAATGAAGATTCCTTGCGCTACTGCGATTCCACTCGCTTTTGGAAATACAAAAATACCAATCCGCCATGAAAAGCAATCCGCCGCGCATTTGGGAATAAGCCCCCAGGTCTAAGGGTTCAGCCATCTCCGGCGAACCTCTGACAAACATCCCAAAATATAACTGCAAATGAGGAGTCACTAGTCACTGTCAAAGTTTTATGGTATAGTGATGGCCACTACAGGTTTTATTTACACGCATTTATTTGGTACATACATACTGAACAATTACAATTACAAAAACAAATTCGTAAATACAACTTCAATTTATCAACCGCAGATTTACCAACTATTTTATGACTTTCTTAATTTCATCCAAGCAATAACACGCTTGCTCGATCGAATCATCGTCTTTGAATTTTTTTCCCAACTTGTATGCGTAGGTACAAGTACTTTTCGCCTGTTGCGTTAATCCTTCTCTCAGATATATCAGGCCCAAATTGGCCTGTAATAAACCTTCAGTTGAAGCATCAGGAAGGCTTTTTAGAAGCTCCAATGCCTGCATCAGGTACGCTTTAGCTGATTTCGTATCGTCTAGCTAAAAAGATAAACTTTAATCGATTTGTTACCATTGAGGAGCAACTTTATACCTTACCCCCAAGGCAGCAACACTCAAATTATTAAGAATTGGTATTAGCTCGGAATATGTAGCCCCATAGCGTTCATAAAATATTTCATATGCCTCCTGAAAACACTTCTTGGCTTCAGCGTATTTTTGATCATCTATAAGCATTTGGCCGTACCTATAAGAAACAAACACAGAAATGACCTATTTACCGTAGCAGGTGTTTCAAGAGCTACGTTCCAACCATCCCCACTTACCAATCACAAGTTATTGCCTTAATTTCCCGCACATCTTGGGAATCGGGAACCTTTTTGACTAGTTCCTCTAGTTTTTCCATGGTCCATTTGAAACCTTGCATCGCTTTGTCTATATTCTCCTGCAAATGTGCCATATGAGCGATTTTAGAGCTAATATGGAGAATCTACATTTTTGAAATGTTAGTCACATCACAAGAATTATGAATTGAAGAAAACTTAATATACCTTTATGCTTTCTTCAGTTTCTCCTTTTGCAAATAGCCGTTTCATTACATCTGCAAAAAGTTGCTCTGCTTTTTTAAACTGACCACGTTCCATTGCCAAATTGGCCAATACATCATACACATAGGTCACACCGTCTTTATGTTGTAAATCTTGAGCCATACGAAGTGCTAAATGAAGCATTTGCTCAGCTTTGTCGTATTCTTGACGTTGTATTGATAAAATAGAACGTTTTATGGTCATTATAAGTTTTTCTTCAGGAGTCTCCTCCTCGTCGTCTTCTTTGGCCTTAAAAAAGCTGAATCCGAGAACTAAACCGACAGGAGGAGCAAACAATTCTGGAAAAACTGATGTGGAATAGCGGCTTGCGTTTGTGACAGCTTGTGGTAGGCATCGTGATGTAGGTTTTTTGTTAAAGGATGTTGATTTGAAAGCTGAATTTTTTAAATTATTAAATATAATTCGAGAAAACCGAGTAAAACTGGTGAAATTCATGACTTTGATTTTTATATTATGTAAAAAATAATATAAACAAGTCACAATTCCCCCGAATGTGCAGCTGTTTGATGATGATGAGTTTCTTTATTGGATAAGTAAATTGTCGGTGAGGTAGTGTGAAGGAAAATATTTGTTACGTCCAGCACAACATTTTAGGAATTTTGAAATTGCAATTGCTTGCAAGCACAATTTCGGCAAATAAATAATTTCCCTCACCGTGACGAATTGTTATTGTCATTTTTGAATTCTGTTTTTCTATTATCTCTATTTTATAATTTAAAAAAAAAAATGGAAATTAAAAAGAAATTTATAGGTATTTATCTGTGAATAATACCTAAAAAATCCGTTGCCTTTAGGCGTATTTTGGGAAATTCAATTGTTAATACCTAGTATGTAGTTTCCTCGCAAAATAAATGGTCATGCTTATGACTTCGGGACGCCAATTTAAACATAATTTTTTTAAATATTTTTTGCGAATTAGCCATAATGGAAAGCGACCCACATAATATACCATTTAAAGGAAAACCCTGTAATAAGCTAATTTGTGGGATAATAGAGGGCGTTGGAAGCGGTAAATGGGCAGGAAGTTAGGATGTGGATGGGACTTAAGGATTGGAGAGGAAATAAGAAGGGAGAGAGTGTCGAGAGCGAAGAGCGCGGCATGCTTGTAACGCACGGCATAGCTCGCCGGACGGGGTGGTCCTTGTCTTCGCTACTCGACCTAACCTACTACAAAACATTAAACATGCCAAAAACAAAACAAAATTACATTGGGTTGAAACAGACGGACGTCCACCACACTGAGGGGGCTGCTGGTGTTGTTGCAGCCTGGCCAATTCCCTCCCCTCCTGGAAGTTTGAGGCCGAATGTTTGACTTCCCCAAATTTGGACCGATGCCTTAGCTCAGCCCATGCTCACCGAAAGGACCGTAGCTAACCTTCTACACCCCTAAAAAATCTTTTACTGTTCCATTAAGCTCACTTGAGCTTCAAATAAAAATCCAAATTTATCTGCCATTTGTTGACGTGATCATAATATTATGTTTATTTTAAAATTAAGCAGACTTAAACTAAAATTTCTTTTAAAATTAAATCAAATGAAAAATAATCTTAATCTACTTATAAAAATAATTATCAAAGCAAAAAAAAAAAAAATATATTAAATTAAATGAACAAAAAAATTTACCAGATACCAAAAGAAAATAAATAAATTTAACAACAAAAACTAAAATAATAAAAAAAAATTTAAATAACAAAAAAAATAAAAATGTTAAACTAAATTTGGTTTCACCCTGTATTAAAACTATATATTTTATTGTAACCTTTGTGTTACTGTGTTTTTTTTTCTAACTATTACTTAACGCGCGGGGTCCTACCTATTTAGAGCTCTATATAGTGGGGTTCTTATTTCAGACAACAATTGCGGGCTCGAAACAACAAATAAAAAGGCGAAACGAAATTTATCACACGCAAGGAAAACAAGAAGAAATTCACCAAGATACAAAAAAAAAACTATGGATCACGCCAAAAAAAAAAAAAAAAATAAATATACAAAAAAAACTTATAACTAAAGCACTAACTACAAAAAAAAACTTGCTGACGTTGACTCGGCAGTGATACACGCAAAAAATTTGGATGGACGGTTCTATTTAATTATTGCACTTTGAATTATTTGGTTTACGAATTTATATTTCTGATTGCCTGAAATCTGTGAAGCTGGCAACACCTTTCTTTTTATGTACGTCACTATATGTACGTATTATATATATGGTATATAAAAGCACGTATTTAATTAATTATATATGCTATAAAATTATATATAAATATATGGCGTAGAATATTCTTTTATGATAAGTTTGCTGACACAATGATTTTTTTGTTTTCTTTTTTTGTTGAGATGTCAGAGGAGCGCCCTTCGATACGCAGAGCCTCTCTTCGAATTTTCGCTGTCGATTCCAAGTAGGAACTTTATGTAAATTTGTTTTTGCAACTTCCGCAATTTTATGGTAGATACTTCGGCTATTTTATCGTGCTTATTTCATATATTGAACCTCCCAACATGAAATTTGTGGCGGCCACGACTGTGCCGTCTGACCGCCAAAATAGATATGAAGGTGATTGGTGAACCGCCTATTGTGAAGAGTTAAATTTAATTTCTCACCCATCTAACTTAAACTTATTACCTAAACTCACCACCTATATTTCACTGCTTTTTTTGTAATTAATCCGGTCACTGTTGTTTTTATTTTAATTTATTATTAACTTTACACACAAAAAAAAAACTTTCTTTAATTTTTAGTTAACTTCACCACTCGCTTTACTTCGAATTTTTCGGTTAAATTTTACTTGTGGGTTCAAACGAATCCCGTGACTGTCTACCACACAATGACGTTGGCAAAGCCAATTCGCTCGCTACAGAGCTATAATATGCCGGTCCGCAATGAGTTCCATCGTCCGATCCTATACCCGTTTTTTTTTTTAAATCCTCTCAGCGCAACGCAACTATAGTTTCCCTTTCTACCAATTTAACATAACCTTTGTGGTTGGTGCCTTAACTTATTTACAAAATTAAGCTTTGGGACACATACCTCCCACCTCCCTGACAATTTTTGTGTAGTCGTAACTGGTCTAATTGTCACGTTCAGGCGGCCAGCTGTCAAGCTTTAAGCCGACAAGTTGTCAAAATGCACAGACGACGAATGCCAATGAAAATGCAATAGAGTGTTGAGTTTTTTTATATTTATAATAATCCCTAATTTTTTCTTTTCTTTTTCTTTTAGGTATAATCAACAGGACAATTTATTGATGGATTTTTCGTTCCAGGTGACCGCAACAACCCGCTAGTGACAGTTGGTTTTGTTTACATTTCTTTTCACTCCAAAAATAAATTTATTTCCAAAGAAGAAATATCATTTAAGCCTTTAATTTATTTCGTTCAATTATTCGACTATTTCAAAATTGACTTTATGAAGTCGTTCATTATAACGGGTCCAGTATGGAACTTTAGTAGAACCGAAACGTTTTACAAGAATTTGTTAATGAAGATTTGAGTAGATTTTTGCCGGTAAGCTGTATTTATAAGTGTCACGTGCATCAAGCATTTTGTTCACTTAAATGTATTTCCGACGATGTTGGAGACCATAGGAGAGAAATTGACGTGCCGCTGTCAAAAACGGATTCAAAAAACACAACCCATCGCAATGAAACGTAGACTGCGGTATGCGTTACGTTTTGTTGAAGAAATGTTGCGAACAGTTGATCGGAACAGCATGATTACCATCGCTTATATTTAGCTCAGCTAAATTTTGAAGAGAATTAAGTAGATATGGGAGCTAAAATTTAGCTCGAGCAGCGTACTAAGCTTTAGGCTTACTGGACATAGTAGATTCGATGCAAAGATACGTCCTGCTAAACGAAACTTTGCGCTAAAAGCGAATAAACTCTTCTGTTCAGTTTTATTTTTAGCAAGAACTTCACGCTAAAACGCAGCTGTCAATGGATTTGGGTATACCACCTACATAATAAGCGAATACTTTTAATGACATTCAAAACTATTCAGCAGTTTTTGTTGGGATGTTTTCGGGTGTCTTCGTAAGTCTTCGTAAAGATGAAAAAATTCGTCATATTCATTACGTGATTTGTTAATCTCTTGAACGGACTGTTTTTGTTTTTTCAAACAATGAACGGCTGAAAAATAAATTATTTAATGGAAGTCCTCTTCTTCTGACGAAATCATTTTCATAATAATTCTAGCGTTCATTATGGACACCATTCGCTTTGCTTATAGCTTAATAATCTTTAGCTTTAGCTTTCACTCCGCTTCTCGCGTTCACTCTGTTCATAGTCTAAGATAGAGTCGGCTGCGGATGATCAAGAGTTATAGTGTTCTACTCCCGCTCTTCCACACCAGTGACGGGACAATGAATAATCATGAAATACTGTGGCGTATACGTACTAATTTTTGTATTCAAATAAAAATAATAATTTCTTGCTCGACATTCATTGTCAGCAAAGTTGTTGGGTCTATGTCTTTAGATCAGCAGCACCCACGGCACTATTCTCTCTGACTAACCCAATGCGGGATAATTGTAGGAGCTTGCAGCTTTGCGAGGATACCATAAAGGCTGTTGCTATTGGCATTTGTGCGGAACACGGCTGCATTGACATTTAACGAAATGTCAAAGTATATATTGTGGCTGGCTTCGCTAGGCAAATGGTTTAAGCTCCACTATAATCGCTTCATTTTCGAATATTAAGCTGTACGTTTAGGACCCAACTCATTTCTTTAAAAACAGTTTTTAATAAAAATATCATTACGCATTTTTTTGCATAAATGTTTTTTCCGATCAAAATGTTCAAATATCAATTTTACTATCAGCTTTATGCGTTGTCAACACTTCTTTTCAGTTATCGACGCTGTTAGAGTTATAGACGCTGATAAGGACAAAAAAACACACTTTTAGTTAATATACCAATCCCAACATTTTTGATCAGCTATGTAGATAATTAAAAAAAACAACAATTCTTTTTGCAATTTTAAATTTTATTTTTGTAAAAGCGCTACATAAATGCCTACATACAATAACTCAATTTTATACAAGTACATACTTATGTTGTTGCAATCTTAAAGTAATCTATGACATCGAGTTTAACCTAATATTTTATTCTCAACAATTAATTGCAATTTATTTCTAAAACTGGTTCCTTAGAAATAGTATTGCATTACATTTAGTTTTTTATAGTTAACCAATTTAGGTATTAACATTTTACTACAAATCACTAGGTTTAATTTGGATAATAGGTATACACTTTTCAAATTCACAGTTATTATACTTAATCGCTTAAAATACATAAATATATTATATATAGTTTTGGTTTTAATTGATAAATTGCTTTCGAAAACCAAAAGAAACTTTTTCAATTTAGGGACTAAAAAACTTGTTATTTTTACTATCATTTAATAACATTTACAAACTGATTAAAATAAAAGGCACAAAATATAGCTTTTTGAGTATTTCGTATAACGCTTGTGTTTTTATCGTACGATATTGCAGTATATATCCTAAATAAATCTTAGTGGGTATTTTTCGCTGAAAAAAAAAACACACACACCTTTTCCTGGTACATAATAATTTTGCTAAAACATTCATATATTTTCTTATAAACTAGGGTAAAATTGTGATATATATACAATTAGTTTAAATATTTTTTTTGGAGGTAGGTTGCCAGGCAATTAATTTTGTACAATGTAAATGTGTATGGAATTTGTTTAAAAGGAAAAATATCTTGTATAAGCTCGAATTCACGATTATAAGAAAGGTTGTTAAATATTTGTACTTTGATGGTGAGTAGTATAAAACTAATTTACAATAATATTATTTTATACAATTTAAATTGTTTAATAACAATTAAAAGTCAAAATAATGTGTGTATTTAGAAAAATGCAAACAAAAAAATTGTGTTGCTCAATGATTTGATGATTGGAAGAATTTCGTTTCCACTGGAAGTGTTTTCTTTAATTGGAAGAGTTTTGGTAACGACATAATTATTAGTATTCCATGATAAAAGGATATTTCTAACGTGTCGGTGGAAGCTAAATATTGGACAGCCGACTAGATTTGATTTACCCTAAACGTAAAAACGAGGCTCGTATTAATAAGGCCTTTGTTATGATTAGTAATCAGATAGACAGCAGTTATGACAAATTTTTGTACGCCATCTGAGTTCTGCAAGCTAGCAAGTGCAAATTTGTTAATTAATACGGAAGTAGATTGGAAGGGAACGTCACTTTTTCTACGTCAGTCATATAATCGAAATGTCAACTTAGTATTCAGTTGAGAATCTCTTCACTTGATTTATCGGCTACCAAGTACCAGTACCCACGCCATAAACGTCAACTGAAATATCTGTTTACGTGACCAGTCTTGCTCAATAAACTGAAACACATCAAGTTACCTACGTCGATTTCCATTTGGGCTTTTACCGTTATGCTCTCAGATCTCAGATATTTTCCTGCCCAATGGAACATGAAATGAGATCACTTTTTTACATTTGTGTGTTATTTGACAGTCAGCTATTTTTAAATTGCCATAATGTGTTTGCTAATGTCACTTTATTTGGCGTTAGTGAAAGTATGTGTGAATATCGTTCTCTATTCGAGATTCGCAAAAGTGCTCTTAATCGGAATATTTTTTTGCGCCCAATGGAAGACGAAATTGACAGACAGCAGAAAGACTGCTCTGAATACTAAATCTGAAAACAGTGCTTTTTCTTGCCCAAATGGAAATCGACATTAATAAACTAGAGTTTTGAACGTCCACATTGTATTACAACAGTTTAAGAGAAGAATCGATTTTGTATTCTCATTTCCTTGACATTTGGCAGGCTTATCAATAAAAGCTATGAGCGGAATAATTGTCTACTAATTATTTATTTAGTACGGGCTCAAACTATAACCGTTTGTAATTAAAATAATCTCCATTTTTATGGGAGTACCAAAAGTTTCTTCTCCTTGTTGTGGGTTTTTCAAAATATTTAAGTTAATATTTTAATATTCGCATATTCAATAGTTGAAATTGGTCGAGCTTAACATTTTTTTTATTGACCTTTTAAGACTAAAGCTAAGTACGCTACTCGAACGAAACTAAATTTTAGCGGCTCTCCAATTTGTCTCTCCAAACATTAGCCAAAATCCCAGCTACATTTTGACATGGAGTGCGTTGTGAATATAAGTGTCACAGAAAACAGATGTTCGTTCAAAAGTAATTTCCTTCAAGAATTCATCGACACGAAAAATGTTTTATTTTCGTTGCGCTTTCTTTTTTTCTTGTCTGCTAATCTTTGATCTCAAATGCTTCATTTCCAAAGTATTCCTCCTCGATGTATTCATTGCAAAAATTCTTCCTTATTTACTTTACCGTAACACAAAAACACAACAAAAAAAAAAAGCAGTGTTGTCAAAGTTTAGCTTGAGAAAATGTTCCGACCGGTATATGAAGTACAGTCTGAAATGAAAATTTAATTTTTTAGCTGAAGCAGCGTACCGCTCGGCTAAATGGATTCTCTTAAATTTATCTCAGCTAAATTTTGGAGAGAATTTTGTATGGGAGTTAACATTTAGCTCGAGCAGTGTACTAAGCTTAATACGTTATTCGCGCTTAATTGTATTAAATAATTAACAACAATATTTTCAGACTGTGATAAAAATCTCGAACTTCGAGACACATTTTCATATACTACAATTTGACATATATCAAGAGTTCGATTCACAATAACAATTGAAATTGATGTGTATTACAGCGAAAACGAATGTTTCGACTGAAAAAATTTATTTACATAATAAGACCAGCGAAACTCACAAGTCATTGCAAAGCGACTAATTCGCTGCTGACAGCATTTTGTCGTTATCGCGGGCTAGGTAGTCCTAGTTATATCTGTCATTTTTGCTTCAATTTTAAGATAGCATACATGGAATACAAAGTCTACTAGTACAAATTTGGGATTTTTTTCATCTGCAAAAAAAAGAGTAGAAGGTGTGAAGTAATATTTCCCTTTTGGTTTGTTTCTATAGAAAACAATATGTCACTGACACGAACTTATGCTATTGTGTGGGTAGTGGTAGAAATTTCGTTGTCGCATTCAAAGTCGATACTGTCATACTTCGTCCGTTGTCACGTATTATTATCCATAATGTTTGTTAAAAACATCGACAAAATTGATGCGTAGAATTCTATTAGTTGTTAAGGTAAGGGCTACTCTTTCAAAATCAATATGATAACTATTCGTCAGAGATGTATTCAAAATGAATAGGTATTAGAATGCATTTGAAGAAAATTCTGCAATTAGTTACATAAAAAAAACTGAAAAACAACAGAAATCAAAACAAAAATAAAACAGAACATTTTTTAAAACTTATTTAAATTTCATTTATTTTTTGATTTTTGCTCAATAAAACAAAAATAGTTGAACTCAACTAAATATAAACCATAAAAACTAAATGAAAACTAAAGTCTAATAAAATATAAACTATAACTAAATCTTGAGGTAGACTTATTCAATAGTAAAAGCAACCACAATTATATTTCCATAACTAAATGTTTCATTCGTTAAAAAATTATAAAGAAAATAATCATAATATTAATGATTTTGCTTGTTGCTTAAATAAAACTTATATTTTCGCATATCTGAGGATTCTGAGGTATTCATTTGTCATTTAGTGATTTCATTTTGTTTATTCACTTGTACACTACATTTTAGATACAAATAATGTATAATGTATGTATGTGGTTTTTTGTAAGCTATTCTATTAAATATGTTTATTTTATTTATAAAATCTAGCTTTATATAATACAACATAAAAACCTATTCTAGTAGTTTTCTTTATATATAATTATTTTTATTTTTAGATTGGCAAGATGTTTTATTAAATGATGTAGTACCTATTTTTCTTTATAGATAAATTGCTTTTTAAAAAGATAGGAGGTAATTGGTTTAAAAACAATAAACGATTATTGTAAAATATAAAAAAAAAATATTATATTATCACCTGGACTGTTATGTGTTTCAAAACTATGAATTCTAAAACAACATTAAAAAAAAAATGCATAATATTTTATGAGGCAGCTCTCTTTAATTACATGTTGAGTGTATTTTATAGTTTAGTTGCTCTTTGAGGTAGAATTCGGTTAGTGTTACAAATATTGTGACTATTTTTTTTTGCTTTTGTTTTCTTTGAGTTCATACATTTATGAATATCGCTTATGGAATGTCAGATAACCTGAGTTTGAGTTGAATGCTATTTCGAGTATTAGGTATGTTGTCAAGAATAGTTTTTACTTTTCTTTCCAAATTACAAAATGGAAAACTTGGTTTTTAATGGAAGAATTTGTTGTTAATGATTGAACTATTGCTAAAAAAAACTTTCCACTCTAAATGTAGGATGTACTGTACATGTTTACAACGATAAATATTTAAGTAGTTATTCTTGCATTCTTTTTAATAAAGTTAATGGCACAATTGAATTAAGAATTTTATGCATTTTTTACCATTTTAATTGTACACTGTAAATGAAAATAAAAAAAAGAATAGTTACAAAAAAAAAAAAAAAAAACAAAAATTAAATTAAAAAGAATATCCACAATATTAAAATAGGACTCGGTTTTCTAAAAATATAAGAATCCCATTTTTATGTATTCTATTTTAGTCCTTAAAATTCACTTTATTTTTTTCTATAAATAAATTGCGATAATTTTAATGTTTCCTTAAATATGTTTATAATATTTGTTTTGCCATCTAAGATGAATTAAGTAACATTTCTGTTATTTTGTAAATTTAATTCTAAATACTATATACATAGTGAGTTTCCCTATCAAATACTGCTTAAATTTATGCAAAAATTAACTCCATTTTCAATTTGTTAAATTTAGTTTTAAAAATATGAATTCTTTTTTTTTTCAAATATTTTCTGTAGTAAATCGTATTTAGTGATGCGTATACACTGATTATTTAATTTATTCTTAAACAAATTTCAATTTTTGTTTCTGGTATACATCGGTAAGGCTTCGCGTTTTCATGTTGGTATATGTATGTATCTTTTTTTTTAGATATAAATAAATATATTTTTTTTTTAATCAAAAAAACAATGAAGAGTTTAACGCATCGAAAATTGTCTAAAGAACAGTAAAAAATAAAATCTTAAATAAATTTAATGTGCATCATGTGCATTTTTGCCTACGTATTATGAACACCCTCATCTTCGGAGTAGTTATCATCGGCATCCGAGTTGCCACCCTCGTTATTACTGCCCGATTGGTTGTTATCCAGTCCCAGATCCATTGGTTCGGAGGAGTCTCGACGGATGTCTGTGCCTATTGGACCATTCGACGTTGGTATACTCAAATGATTGACAGAACCACTCGGCGAGTGATGACGCATGGCAGGTTCAATTGACAGATCATTTCCTCCTCCGAGGCTGTTTAAGGAGTTACCACCACCATTATTGTGCATGGTGTTTTGGCCCAGTCGGGATATATCGTTGTTTTGGGCTAATTTGGCGAGATCAAAATGCGGTGGAAGTAGCCCGGCTGGTAGTTTGTCGAGACCATGTCCCATTGCGTTAAGTTGTGCCATTTTGGCTGCGTGTAATGCGGCCGCTGCGTGTTCCTGAGTCATTCCCATACCTACAAATAGAATTTGTTAGATTAATTGAATTTAAGTAGTTTGTTGATAAAATTGAAGATCTATTCTATAAAATATGAAAAATGACAAAGCACGAGTATCAAATACACAAAACCTAAAAACTGCCGTATCAAGTTCGTTATCGACTGCAATTTTTGTTGTCGAAGTCGGTTTTGAAATATTTAATTGCAAAGGAAAGCCATAGGTAATAAAATTGTTGTGAACTTAAAATATAATTTAAGCAAATTGAGATTTTAAAATCGACGAATACTTATAACTAATCATATTGCTCATTGTATTTGAAAAAAAAAAAAAAAACAGTCATTGCTTAAGCTCAGTACGCTGCTCGAGCGAAACTAAATTTTAGCGGCTCTCAAATTTTTCTCTCCAAACATTAGCTAAAAGCTAAAACCCTAGCTAAATTTTGACGTGGAGTGCGTTGTGAATATAAGTGTCACAGAAAATAATTTCCTTCAAAAATTCAGCGACACGAAAAATATTTTATTTCGTTGCGCTTTCCTCTTTCCTTATCGGCTGATCTTTGATCGCAAATGCTTCACTTCAAAGGATTCCTCATCGATGTATTCATTGTAAAAACTCATTTTTATTTACTTTTCCGTAACACAATAATACAACAGAAAAAAAGCAACACTATCTGTTAAAATTTAGATTGAGGAAATGTTCCGACACATTCATGGGCGTGCTAAATTTTGACAGACATATGAAGTATCTACAGTCTGAAATAAATATTTGATTTTTTAGCTGAAGCAGCGTAGCTAAATTTTGGAAAGAATTTTGTATGGAGCTAAAATTTAGCTCGAGCAGGGTACTAAGCTTAAGCCAATAGTCCAAGATATGTTGGAAGAAGTATTAGCAGAAGCCCTAAATTTAGGGCAACACTCGACCTTAATAATTGTATGAAAGCTAGGTAGGTAATCAAAGAGTACTTACCAAAAGTATTCTCCGTAATAAACTGCAAATATGTATCCAACAAAGATTGTCCAGCTGCTGTATTTGTCGGTGGCAGTGGTGTACCCATCATCATATCCTTAGAATCATTTGAATTCTTTTGATTCATCGATTCATTCCTAATGCGGGTTATTGTTGTATTCGTATGACCAAAATTACTCAGCAAACTCTCATGATATCGGCTCATGTCGTTATTATTATTGCCATATCCACTGCCCGTTGTCAAGTCCTCTGGATCATCGTCTTCATCTTCGCCAGTATTGCGTAAGTCCAGCTTCGAGCCACCCCTCTGTGCACCACTGGTTGGAGAAGCTCTGGCTCGTAATTCGGCAGCTGAAATTTTCACCCCCGCCTTAGCCAACAATCTTGATGCTAAGTCCGGATCAAAAGCACTTGGCATTGGTAGTACTGGTAGATCTTTTGTTGAAATACCACGATGCTGTCGTGACATATGCGAATGCAAGGAGTTTCGTGATTTCGCAACAGTACCACAAAGCACACAACGATAACCTGGACACACGGTATGTTTGTCTTCCAAATGAGTACGTAACGTATGGGCGGAACGATAAATTTTACCACATTTCGGGCATGGACGGGGATCGGTAGCTCGGACACGCATTTCAAGTGATCGACGCGAGACTGTAAAGGAAAAATATAAAAAAAAAATTAGAAACGGGTTGATTTGTTTTTCAAGTTTATGATACTTGGTAGGCATTCAAAGTCGACAAAGATTTTATATCAATTTGGGGCATACACTTTTAAGTTCCACAGAAGAACTTTGAAGTTACATTTTTGACGTTTATGTTGAGTGTCAACAAATAGTTTTATAAAAAGAAACTAAATAGTGGCGACAAATTCTCAAAGTTTGAAAAAACATTACTGAATGGCCAAATTAAAACCTCGTTTATAAAATATATACAGCCAGACTTTGATATATTTTTAACAGCTGAAATTGATCTTATTCATGTAAAAGTTAACAATTTATTCTGGAACAAATATTTACGTCCGTTTTGTTTTGACACAAAATTTATTTAATGCATGTACTGCACAATTACTTGTATGCACTGAAGACGGTACAATAAAACTTCTACAAGACTTGACACAAATCATGGTTTCCGTATCACAAAACTAGCTACAAGTGAATATAACAGTAATTCTCCCCGATTTTGAATTCAAATCCAGAAGCAAATTTCTCTTCTTTTCAGTAGAAGAACTGTCAGTTGAGTGCCAATCGAACGCTTTCAGAGCGTTCGGATTGCTACCGGACGATTCTGGACGACCAACCGAAAACGACATAAGAAATGCTTATTTCGGTCGGCCATCTTGATTGCGTCATACAAATTATGGGCAAGAACAGCATCTGTATTGTTTATAATTGCCTGTAGAAGTGGAAAATTGTAGTTTTGTGGTACAAGTACAAGCCTTTGGTTGTATAACTAATGTTCACTGTTCCAGCCGTCAAAACTTAGTCCGTCTTTAAAAGTAGGTAATGTTTCATTAAATTTGTATTTGCATTCACCATAAACGTCAAAAGTAAGCTTAAATTGTGATTCAAAAACTATTCAAATTAAATTAATAAAAACCTTTTCGACTATGAACATGTTTCATACAAACGATTTCGAAAAAAAAAACGCTAGACAATAAATTTCATGTTTTTTTTTTTTTGAAAATATATTTGCCATCTTTTTTTTTTATATAGTTTCTTTGCTATACGCTTTTTTTCTGTCTTAGTTTTTGTCATAAGGTTTACAGTTTGTTGTTTTTCGATTTAAAATTTAACTAAAATAAATTAAAAACAAATGCACAATTATTTCTTTATATACTTAGTTTTAGTTGTAGTTTTGTTGTTTTCGTTTTCTGGAAATAAAATTTGAACATAATATTGCTAAGCTTAATTTTGTTTAGTAACTAAAATTATATCACTGAATTATGTATTTCTTTTTTTCAATTATTAGTCCTCTTTTTACTTACGTACTAAAACTTCTTTTATAATAGTATATAATAGTTTACTGGTAATTTGTTCTTGCAGTAGTTGTTTAATAGGAACCTGTATTACGTATGCGTAAGAATTCTTAAAAGATATAAGTGTTGTTTCTTTTGTTTAACTATTTTCTTAATTAATAAATTAACTAGATTTCAAGTGGAAATTGATTTAAAAATTAAAATAAATAATCAGAGACTAAACTAAAAAAAAAAACAAAATAACTGCTTGAAACATATGCGGAGGAAATGTGTTTACAATTTATTAGGGATGCACATTTTTTCAGTGCTGCCAATTGATGAAGCAGCGCATAATAGGCGGATTTGAATGGAAAATAAATTGTTTTTTTAAAACGCTAGAATGAGAATACTACAGAGAAATTCTCTTATTATAGGTCCGCCTTAAGTGATGGAGAAAAAGCTGTGATTTATGAATTGGATTTATTTAAAACTTGAAATATGTCAGTTCTCTTTAAATTACAAAAATGTGAATGAAGGTTCGGATTTGAAATTATAAAAGCAATCATTTCACACGGAAGCATGTTTTAAGGAATCTTATTTGAAGTTTAGTAGCATTCTGTGCTATTTCAACAGGTAAAAGCACCAATTGTCAAAAAAACAGAAACATGAACAGAAATAGTATTAGGCTACGGACAGAGTGAACACGAGAAGCGAAGCGAAAGCTAAAGCTAAAGATTCTAAGCTATAAGCAAAGCGAATGGTGTCCATAATGAACGCTAACATCAACGCTTCGGAAGTGCATCAAAATTAACAACATCCTTGAATTATGGAAATGGATTCGTTAGAAGAAGAGGACTTTCCATTGAATATTTTATTTTTCAGCCATTCATTGTTTGGAAAAAGACAGCCCGTTCAATATATAAAAAATTACGTAATAAATATGACGAATTTTATCATCTTTACAAAAATTTACGAAGACATCCGAAAACATCCCGACAAAAATTGCTGAATGCTTTTAAATGTCATTAAATGTATTCGATTATATACCCAAATCTATTGACAGCTTCGTTTTAGCTTGAATTTCTTGCTAAAAAACTGAGCAGAAGAGTTTATTCGCTTTTAGCGCCAATTTTCGCTTAGCATGTATCGTAGCAAGTCTTTATAAATGTCAATTTATTGTAGGAGGCATAGTTTTTTTATTTGTATTTTTCTGTATCTGTCATCTGGCTATCTGCTTTAGGTAGTTTGAGCTGCAAATTCGACTACTAGACGAAAAAATGTATTTAGTGGACATAAATTCATGTTAGCGGCAGCACAGACGGCAGCCATGTTTTTTTTGGATATGTTAAATTTTTATGTATCTGAGCGAGCAACACAAACAGAAATATAATTTACTACAGAATGACAAAGTTTTGTGTTATCTTTCGGTTTATCTCTTCCAGTTTCCGTTCTTTGTCACTTGGCGCCTTAAGCAAGTCTCGCGGTAAAAGTTCAACTAATTGTGGTGGAAACAGAATGCTAGATCGAAATTCTTCTTCTGAGTCAGAAATATGATGAGTGTCTTGAAAAAAGAAAAACTTAAATTTCTCTCCATTCAGGCTTACTGACCTAACGTACTGGCGCGGCGGGTAAAATTCGAACTTATTGTTCACTAATTTGCATACAATAAAATTGCTTTGAAAATCTAGTACCTTTGCAAATTAAGGAAGCGCTTGAGTATTTAATATACGTGAGTGTTGTCTGACTTAAAGTGTAGACAGACATATCTACATCCGAACTCCGCATTGTTCAAAAATTAATATTATATTACAAACAATTTTTTTTAATATAACCTCACAAGTAAATATGTTTGAAACTTATTTCTATTTCTCACTGATTTTGTTTTAAAAATTAAATTATTTTCTCCATTTTGTTGTCGTTATTTATTATAGAAAAATTGAGCTCTTACAAATTTCTATATATGATTTTAATTTGTTTTGGCTAAAAATATTAGTATGCAGGCACATTCTATTTGGTTTCTTTTTAAATATTACATTATTTTTTTTATATATAGTGTTTTGCTTTAATCTACAGTTTTTTTTAATACTGTTAATTTCTTAGGATATATATATATTTTTTGGTTTGGTATTATTTTGATTTACTTTCAACATTATTATTTATTTTATTTTAAATACATTTGAACATGTACCTTCTTACTGACTAATAGGATAGTTTTTCTTTCTGATTTAAATGATTCAGAGCATTATTACAGTATAGTTTTAGTTTCACTTTATTTTAGTTTATATACAATACGTTATGCTTATTAGTTTCTATGTTTGTATTTGTTTATTTATAAATTTATTTTATAGGAACATAATAATTCATTTTCATAGGACTTTATTATTTTTTTTTTGTTTTTAAATAAAAGCTAGTTGCTAGAATTGGAACAAAAATGTCACTTATAATAAATAAAAGACAATGTCGTTGAAATATTAACTTGGAAGGGTTTTTTGTGGGATATATTTTCATAATGGTCATAACGGAGATGTGAGGCTATGGGCGATTAGAAGTACTATTCTTTTAAGACGAAGAATGAGTATAGTGTCAATTTACGAGTGTTATAAGTCAATGACATTAAAGTGTAAATAGTCTGACGAGCATATTTATATATCGCCCACAATTCAGTTTATTTCATGGTAACAAAAAACCAATAAAAAAAAAATAATTATATTCAATAGCAATCTGGTACAATTCAATATACTAAAGGATTGGTGCCCAACGCAAGGCCTTATGTTTAAGTCAATTAAACAGCGGCTAACTCAAACGAGTAAGAAAACTTGAAAAATTGAGATAATATTAACGTCAGAAATTTCTACAGAGACTAGTCTCGTGTAAGTATAAAAAAAAAGTGGTGTTGTGTAAGTATAGATTAATAAAGCGAAGGGAGCGTTAGTTTCCCAAAAATAAATAATTCGGAGTATTCTTTGTTTTCTAAGGCGGCACGACATTGCCTTTTCTCTCCCCCAGCTAACTCGAAAATCTCCTACTACCGGATCAACTAGCCACTCTCATAATTTCATTTAAAGTCCGGTATTCCCGAGAACGGACCGCCCGACGAGCGCATGGCTTTCATTTTCGCCCATTGCAGTGTATGCTTGATTCGCATATGATTGCGTACGGAATTTGGATGGGCAAATCGACGCCCACATTCCAAAACGGGACAAACAGGACTGTCACGCGGATAATGCCGATCCAAATGCTGCCGAAAGACCCTTTGTTCTAACGGTGTTTCACACAGTGGACACGGCAGCAAATAATTACTATTCGATGCTGATGCTGTTGTTGAAGCAGCAGCCGCCGCTGCCGCTGCTGTCGTATTCTGAAGGATCTCTGGAAAATCTCGCGATCGACTAAAAGCTATTGTCCTGGCCATAAGCAGATTCGCTGTTAACTGCTGCTGTTGGGATTGTATCTCGTCCAGATGTTGCTGGCTGATGTTGCATTTGTTCTCGTGCTGATGTCGTTGCAGAAATTGTTGATGTTGTTGTTGTTGCTGCTGTTGTTGTTGTTGTTGTTGATGATTTTGCTGATGTTGTTGTTGTTGATGATGCTGTTGCACCAATGTGTGAAACAATGATGGATCAGTACTTTGAGTATTGTTGTTATTGTTGTTAATATTATGTTTTACAGTCAATGACATGGCCGATGATGACGAATCGTTTGAATAATCATTCGATGAGTTCTCCAACGATGGAGATCGAACAGGTGATTTTAGTGCTGGTGGTAGCGATGCTGGACGATTTGCTGTCTCTTCAGTGTCATTATCGACACCATTATATTCCAGTTTTAGAAATTTATTGGAATGTTTATCCTCTGCCAGAGAAGATTGCGACTTTTTCGATGTATGCTCAATTGGATAAGATGTATCGATGGCTTCCTCTTTGACACTGGCCATTAATCCGTATTTAGTTTGAACATCTGCAAACCGTTATAGACAGCAAGGGATTGCAGTGTTAGAGAGATGCATATAAACGTGTTTTTGAGAATGGATAAGATTGTAGAAGTTTCTGTTTTTTTTTAGATAATGAGCTGATTATTTATTATATATGTAGGTGAGATAGACTAATATAGATTTAGATATGTATAATGTACGCACTATTATTTAATTATTTTTTTTTTTCAACAAAAATCATTCGCAGCAACATTCGAGCACTTTTATCCGACCCTGATCTGTTTTTTTTTTTTAATAATTTTTGTTCTATTTTATAATCATGTTGCAGATGACATTTGAGGATCATCAGCAAAATCTCAACAACCAACAACAACAGAACTGAATATTTGGTTTGTGTTTTATTTTTCTTTTGCCCTTTACTAGTAAAAATTATTTTCTTTTTATAATTAGGGTTAACATTTCCTTTTTTTTTAATATAAAATTTTGCGTATCCACTGCCAATTTGTTTCTTTTTTTTATTTTGTGCCAATTCTTTGTTGTGTAATTCATTCAGTTCTTATCGTTATATACTAATTTTGTAGCCAATTTGTTTGTTTTAATAATATTTTGTATATAAGTATTGTTCATTTATTTTAGAAAGAATTAAATTTAAAGATCACGGTCGTTATATAAATAAAAATAAAAGATTTATTTTGGTGCAACATACTAACAAACAAAAAATGCATTGCAAAATAATATACAATCAACAAATAAAAATTTTAATAAATAATTAGATTCTATGAAATATTATGGCATCCTTTTATATTTCTTAAGGCGACAATAAAAAAATAAATTGAATGAGTTTTTATTTGTTGGGTCGAATGGAAGGGACGGATCTACAATCTTCCGTCGAGTCCGAACGGCTGAATTGAGAAGCTTTTCCATGAAATTTATACTTTCGGATGTTTGTCAGACGTTCGCTAGACATTCGCGTTACCGCATAAAACGGAAATAATAATAATTCATTTATGAAAACCATTCTAAAATTGTTATTTCTAAAGGAAGCATCTTAAAATGTAGATAATGATTTTAAAATCATAATTTAAGCTCATTATGCATATTGACTACTGAGAGAGTGTTCAACACTTGAAAGTATAACGCGGCGGGCGCCACCTCTCGAAAGCAAAACACTATCCTGAGAAAGATTCTCATTCAGCCTTTCAGATTAGGCATAAAATTGTACTTCCTGAAAACAAAAATGCATAGTTCCGAAATATACACTCCGATTGAATTTTCTGCTACTACTACTTCTCCTACTTGTTAAAGTTAAGATTCTGTACGATAAATTGTAGGTACTAGAATTTTGTGGAACATCCCTGACACCGCAAACAGCTTTTTGTTTAAATGTAAAATGAATAGGTTGAAGTTGAGGCACACATCCGCGTGCATATACCGTTCCCATACGTTTTTTGACAGGGGTCACAATTGTTCGAAATGACAGATGCAAAATATATATAAGTTCTACTAATGGCCTATCAAGTAGCAATAGACTTACTTAACTGGCTATGGATACACATAATTTACTAACAATTGCATTTAAATACATTGCGCGGTACTAATAATCATTTTTATTGCCTCGTTCACAATGCGGGCGTGACAACTAGACGAGAGCGAGGCGAGAATCGCTCTCGCCTCGTTGTCGCTTTAACCTCGTCCGGCAATTCACAATGAAACGAGGTAGGTCGGCGAGTTTTTCTGTCAACGAATAGAGGGACCACTGAAACTACAAACCATATTGCCACTTCGATTTTTTTTACAAAACAGAGCTGCACTTTTATTGCTTTTTTACCACTATTGCATGCAGTTTGAATATTCTAAAAACAACCAATTCGCAGTTCTTAGGCGTCGCTTATGTAGCTATCAGTAAAATGCAACCGAAAAAAAAATGCTGTTGCTTTTTTGGATCACTTAAACTTAATGACTGAACTCAATCTTGGTCTTAAAATTTTGCTTATGAATTATAAAGTTAGTTAAAAAAAACAAATTAAGCAATTGTTGTCTAAACTCACCCGATAAAGCAAAACGTGTTTTTTTGTTTCGTGAAACAAGAGTACATTGTATCTTATGGCCAACACACACCAAAGCAAATGAAACAAAACACATGTTTTTGTTTTTAAGTGATTCGGTGGTGGTTGTCAAAAATACACCAAATGCAACAAAACTGGTTCGAACCAACGTCGTTGACGATAATTGCCTACTTTCTTAGAGCGCAACACACACCATTATTATGGGAAAATAAGTTCTAACATTATCGCTGACTTATTTAAAAATTTCTCAGAATAATCAAACCGTATCAAAATAATAACAAAAAAAAAAAACGATAAAAGTGCCGCCCTGTTTGCTTGAGAAAATACAATTGGCAACTTTAAGTACATTTCTATGAAAATGGCGTCGCTTCCCACTCAGAGAGTAATGTCATCGGTGTCTCGGGCGAGATTTTTCCAAATTTCCGACAATGGCGCGAGACTCGTTACCTCGTCTCGCGCCATTGTGTATTGCTGCATGCATTTTCTTTGATTGGAAATTATTTGACAACTCGCGCTAGACTCGATCTCGCTCTCGTCTCGCTCTCTCGCTGTATTGTGAATTGGCCATAAAGTCCAAGGCTAACTTTTACTAAGTCACAATGGCGAATATATCCATATAAATTTATCTATTGCGATCGTCAAAATATTTAAGTTGAAGATTAAAAATGATTATTGGTACGGCCCAATAAAATTATTACCACATATCTAAACTTTTTTTTACTATAGAGAATTGCCAGGCTATAAACATTTTGTTTGTTATAGACATTGACATATTATACATGGACTGCTAGTGAAATGTCAGTTCATATAAATTTTGCCCAGAAAATGACCCCAACATAAACTTGCGCTCGGATCGAAAAATAAGTGAAACAAAATCACAACCATCTTGGATTTTTCCATAGAATGCTAGAGACACCTATTGGGCGTGAGTGAATATGTCAAGTAAAACGGTTGACATTCAAATTGTTGCGTCATTATTTGCAATAGATATCACTTCAAATAAGTGCGAGTTTCCAATTTAGTCCGCTCAAAGCCACGAGATCTAGTTGTTACGTTGGAACCAATGCTAAGTTGTCTACTAGAAGTCCAATGGTTATAGGTACTTAAAACGTGTTTAACAAGCTCTGATCACACAAACGAATGGTTGTGAAAAACTAGGATGAACATGTTATTCTGACATGTTATTCTGACAATCGGAGGCAAACTATACAAAGAACCGAACCTTCAAGAATACTGACAGTTTTCAATATTTGTGCGTAGTTGTGCATATTCTGATAGTAGAATTGATCAGTACCTAAATAGCCTAGTCGGTGCTTTGTAATCAGTTAATGCAGATGATAAAATAAAGTTGAAGCCACCCCCAGAATTCTGATGCGCATTAGAACAATGTAATATCATTTATGGTAAAATGGTTTTCCATTAAAAGGAAGATATTTCATCACCGTTTTACTGTCACTCTCTGCATCCACAATAATGGAATAGGTGTTGGCCAAAAGGGTTTGGATAGCCCACCCATTGGTAAAAAATAATCATCAGCATCATACCTAATCCAATACCTGCATAATTTTATAGTTTTCCCTTTTTTATGCCCTTTTGCTACTATCGCAGCACACTCCCACATTCAATAGAGATGTGTAATCTTTTGTATTGCCAACACAGAGCGCACCCAAAATATTTCGGGAATTCAAAAATAATATCAATAACAATAACAATACAACCGTTCGTCCCGTTCGAACAAAACTTGTATATTCCATATGCATTTGGAATATATTTGTCTTAATATGATTTATAGCAGATCTACATGTCATTATATACTTTAAGGATAGCAGTGTTCCATTCTCTTGATCATTCTCTGCACCTCACCGTCAAGGAAGATGGTTCTATTTCCATTCACATGTGCTAGCTATAGAGGGTCTGGGAACAGTGTACATAGCTGGAAAAAGGTGCTGTTAACAGTCATCTAGCACGCGATTATAACATTCAATAGTAATTCAGGAATGTCTTACTATTGTTATGTGTGCATGCAGATTGCGTTAAGGTATAGCGCCGCTGACTGTGTATACACCGGCATTCAAAGTAAGCACCCGAATCGAACAAGCCAACCCTTTTTATTATACTATTGGCATGACTTGTGTGTCGTCTTTTGGCTTTTCCACTAAACATGCAGGGGTGTGATTGGTAACAACTATTTTTCTTGCCACAATAATGGTAATGGTAATGGTAATTTGTTTTTCGACCTCGTATTCATATCGTAATAATTTACAAATTTGTCATATTGTAGCCGCACCGCGTTGTTTTTACGGTAATCTGTTCGGATTTGCTGTTGTTGCCTCCTTTTTTTTATGGGGTTGAGGGTGGTTAACCCTTCATTGCTTTCATTAGTATATTTACCATTACACGAAGATGAATTAAATTCCTGCTTTTGTACATGTTGGAGGGAAGTTAGGTGGTGCTTTGTAATCGTACCTACTCACCGTGAATATTTTTGCTTAATGTTTTGTCTCCATAGAAGCTATCGTTGGAAAAAGGAATTGTAAATGATTTTAGGGTAAAGTGAAGAGGTTTTGAAGGGCTTTCGTAATTCACCAACAAGGAGGAAGGTTACTGCAGTAAATAAAGTCAAATATTAAATGAATTTGTCACATTTATTATGGGTGATCACTTGATCAGAGTGTAAAGGAAAATGTAATACATATGAAATACATGTCTAACGAGCAACATAAACTTTATTGATAGTCACCAAATCTCTAGACGAAAATAGAGGAACGCTTCTTTCGGTACTAGATTTTTAAATGCGACAGTACTCGTAGTTTTCCTAATAAAGCGTTCATGTTGTACCTAGAATTTCTCTTTACGATTTTAATTGGCTCAGACTAGTTATCTGTCAATTATTATCAAAGCCGAAACTGACAAAGTAGCAATATTTACAAACATTGCAATTAGCGGCACACTAAGCTCACGTCAATATCGATATAAAAATATTTACATCTAAAAGGAAAGATGCATTTGTTTACATCTTTAATTTGACATTAGTTTGATGCATCGGTATAGTCATCTTGCAGTCTATGAGGGCGTTCAGGAATCTAGTTTAGTAAGTCTGACAGCTCTCTAACTTTAAGTTGTTGAGTTTTCATTGGGAGGAACTGGTCAAGTGAACAACTTTCTCAGTTCACAAGTCCAGAAATTATCGACTTACTACACCTACACTAAGTTGACATCTATTTGTGACAACATGTGTCCGGAGAACGCAGTTTTGACATTTCTATTAGGTCATCGGAAAGTATGGGGAAGTGATTGCCTTGACATAAAGCATCAGTCAGAACAAAACCCCTAGAAAAAAAAAATACAATTATCAAGAAGTGACATACCGACAATTCAAGTTAGCTTTTGCGTTCATGTAAATTTGGGTCCAGTCAATTCAAGCCGACTTGCGATGACTAGATTTTTTAATGCGGCCAATGGAACGCAGTCACTCAACGTACTGAATGCACTCAACAGAGTATTTCGTTTGTACAGTCCAGCAAACTAAGTAATTGATTAAAAAATAACAAGTTACGTACTTTTTTTTGATATGTACTAAATATTGAGCTTATTTGGGATGAAGGGTAAATGTCACATGACTAATTTTAATATAAAGTTGTACATTATGTATGTCATTACAAATCAACTGGCAATATTTTAGATATCTTTTCTTTCTTTCCTGTAATTTTGTTGAGGTCTCGGTTCACCCCGAAAGTAAGTACCTAACATTTGCTAAAAAAAAAAAAATGCGAGCGAGAGTTCTCGCACAGGGACCCTAGTCCTGTCTGGTACAAAACGTTTCAATTTTATAGACGAATGTAAAATTGGTATATCATCTTTCTCGCGGATTCGTCCAAAAGTCTTCGTTGTAAGTCAGTGCAACCAGTCCCTAATGTCAATTGTTCAATATTTAATAGCTACCCTGAACACACCTCAACGAATCTAATCTAATTAAGCGAACAAACACACTTTGTAGATTTCGAAGGTTCTATTGATTTGATATCTCTGTATATAGGCGACTTTCTCATCCTAACAACATGCTGTACGAGTAGAAAAGGCATTTCTCATCTTTACTATGAATCTAAAACGATTATGCCCAACCACTTCATTTAGCTTATATAAATAATCTAAAACAAGGATGAACATAGATATAGATTATTATCTACAGAGAGCCGAAGCGATGCTCTTCAGATACACAGATCCATTTAAAAATAATGAAATTCAGATGCATTTCAAACAAATCAGGATGAGGGACGAAGCGTCTATCTTTAGACATCGCAATTTTATCCTTGATTATTATTTTGCAGCGAACTATGAGCATGAGAGGGCGGAGTCTGAGAGGACCGGTTCTGCTAGAGTAGAACTATCTAAAGGATTGCCAAGCATTTTTGGAAAACCCGTAGGAAGAGATAGAGCAAGGACCGTAAATGCCTTTTAAAATAAGCTATTTCAATAAGAGTGCACATTGTGTATTATGTATACTACATGTTGTTCGCATCTCGATAAATCTGCGTTGTGTGGCGTATATCTACTACGAGACTTATATGTGCATAATTAATGAAATTAAATACAAAGGATTCTTCTGCTTGTTCATCTTTGGGTTCGCATCCCAAAAATGCAGAGATGCTCGAGTGCAGAAGAGTGCAAAATTCTATTTTCAAAAGGATACGAGTTTTCGAAGGAGGAACGCGCTTTGTCCGGTCTTCAATAAAGATGATGATGATGAATACGGCTGCGATTGGAGAAGTGCATGTCAATTGAAGTATGAAATTACATCACAAATTTAAGTTTTCTCAATTCAATTTGGTTTTGAAGTTGAGTAAGTTTGCATTCAAGCGTTAATGGACTTTTTGTTTATAAAATAGTTTTGTAGGTATTTGTATTTTTTTTTTATTTGTGTGTTCAGATGAGACGTGATTAGAATAGTTTGTATCAAAGTATGAGGTTGTAGTACCGCTTTGATTAGGTATTTGTACGGTCTCTAATGTGCGCATCATGTATCCTTTGAACATTTTATTTAATGACACTGATGTCACTATGACAGTGTGCCCATTTGACAGAATGAATACTGATTCAGTGGGTGCATGCATTCACTAATTGGAAATATGAGGGGATCTGTTCCTTTACTTTTGTAGTTCAACGCGAAAAGACTGTCAAAATGGCTATGGTGGGGATAAACTCTATCTCAAAGAGAAAAATGTACGAAAACGTTAGGGAACGCTTTTATAGTACATAATCATGAAAAATTGTTTCAATTCTTACTCAAAGAAATTTGTTGAGTAAAAACTAGTAAGATGCTCAATGGAGGTGTAATAACTTGATCTCTCGAAGCCACTCTCTTTTACGAATTTTTCAAGTTAAGGTACGACATTGAGTAATTTTGAGTAAAAATGCGTAAAAATTGGTAAAAATTCGTTAGATTTAAAAGTAAAGGAACAGACCTGTGTTGTGAGGTTTGAAGTATGTACCTATTTTGTGAACAATTTGGTGTATCAACATGTTGAGCAGTTAAACTGGCATCGTTTGTAAATGAAATGCAATTTAATAAGTTATCAAGATTACAGTCTTATTTGGGCCATTCCAAAGCTATCCTTGAATTGATCGTTATTATAAGATAATCCAGATTGCAATTGTGAAATATGGCGTATTGGAAATGCAAATAATCGTAAATATTCTACACTAATCGTGAATGCATCCAGTGAGTGAGACCAATGAAACTGACAAACCAATTTGCCGTTCACATAACATGAGCGCTTCGCATGATCTCATCGCTAAGGCAAAAGCGCATTTAATAAAAAAAAAACATAGTAAAACATTCATAATTCAGAAACAAAGCAGCAATTTGTTTGTTCAATTTTGATGTTAAAGAAAATGTATAGCCATCAGCGCCCTCTTGCTTTAGTCGATGTTTAAGTATTTATTCCCCTCAAAATTATTACACAAAAATGCATATATATGAACTGACAGTTTCTGAAATGACATTTACCTTCTGTAAGGGGTTCCGGCTTTGAATATTTAGCGATGCTATTTAAGAAAAGGGGTATTATGTGTAGCAAGTTTTCTGACAGTAGACAAAGTTAACACATTTTTTAAAATATGTCTAGATGAATCGTCAGTATAAAAACGCCACTTATATTAAATTGATCCTTGATCATTCCAATAGGTAACTACTACCCGATTTGAATTAACAATGAGTTCTTAAAAATATTTATTATTTTTACTACAAAGTATTACCAAACTGCGATGACCCACAAACTGGACTTTTACCATTGAATTTCCAATATTGGCATAATAAAAGCATTTATTTCCATCCACCATACCATAACCACTCTTCTACGGCATATAAACGTATAACGATTACGAGCAACTATAAGAGGCATTAAACACACCCTTAAAATCTACATAATGTATTTATTTTCGGTTATTGGCGATGGGGGCCACATCGGAAATATTGGGAATAACATGTCGATTTGCGTTTTCGACCGGCATTAGTTTTTCTTTTTAGATCCTAGCACATTGTATCATAAACACCCATATACGGATAGACGTTAAGTCAAAGCCATATTCTGCATGCAATTTCAATACGTTTATTAATAAAAAGAAGGAACACGACCATATCCCTTATGGAAGGAGACGGAAACAATAATCGTGTGAAATAACATCAAAAAAGAGACTAGCCCTCGAAAGGACTTGGCTTTTATCAAATGTACGCATAAAAATCTACGTGCGGCAGGATAATAGAGAACAGCAGCAAGCACACCTAGTTTTATAAATATTTCATTTTTGTTCCCGAGCAGAGAATAATCAAAATCGAAATGGATTATGTTCGATAATGTCTGCGTGTATTTTTTTTTTTGGTGGTGTAAGTGCCAATTCATTTATTCACTTCGCATTTTCGGGCATTAGTCCAGTGTTTTGCACACCCAGAAAAAAAAAAACTAAAACAACATTGAATAGCAAATCGATTTGATTAAGAAAATATAATTTAATTAGCAAAGAGACATTGCGTGCGTCGAAGGACGGGGTTAAACGACTGGATGCGGTGTATCGAGTCGAGTATATCGAACAGCACCCAATGCGAATACATTAATGACCATAATAAACATAAATCAAGTTTGGTAATATTTTGTGTTGCGATTGGTGAAGTAATTGGGGCTATGTATTTAATCCTGCATGTTGAAATGTTTGAATCTTATACTTTAAGCGTATACCAATTCGTAACCTCTGCCTTTAAGCGTGTGTGCTCAAATTAGGTACCTATAGGTAACTGCAAATATACTAGCTAGTCACTTACAATAAAATTATGTCAACGACTCCCCATCGAATAAAAAACATCGTTGACATTTTGGGGAAATAGCTAATGGATAATTGACATTTTGCCATAACGCTTAGTTGCACTTGGTTATGCTGAAGCAATTCGATAAGCAAACCTTTAGTATATTGTTACTGAACAGTCTGCTTACGTAAGCCTTTGAATTAGATACCTATATTCTATTTATGCTGACATTTCCTACAATTTTATACGTTTACATAATACATACTGAGATGTTCTAAGATTCCTGTGAACAAATCAGCAATTTATTATAGAAGCCGAAAATTTTATTAGTTTTGACCAAATTTTACTTGTGAATATTTCCAAATAATTGTTTTGTTTTTTTATAAACGCACAAAATGGACATAGAATATTTAAATAGAATAGAATATTTAATTCTATTACTTTCAACTCTTTTTATAAAATGATTTTTTTTTGACAGTTCAGTTTTTTTTTTTCAAGTCGTACAATGGATGAATATAAATCTGCCTGCATTATTTGCTTTATTTTTCTTAAGACATTTCGGTAAAAGAAAGTTTGACATTTCCTATCAACCTGTTAAGTGATATTTTAGCTGAAGACGATTGATAGTTTTGGCACATTCGGAAGTGTAGTCGTGTTAGGTTAACTAAATTTGATTGGACTAGATTATCTAGGAACATGGCTGATTCGATTTACATGCCGGTTTTTGACAGTCCTTTTTAAGTAGGTAAACTGTTTCAAATTAGTTGGAATATTTTCTCTGCTGTATTTTGAAGTAAACGAATCCCTAGGCGTTTTTTATTTTTTGCAAAAATTAGTTCGTGCTAAAAGTGACAAATCATCTGATTTTGACATGCATTCAGTTAAGAAACTTTTGACTAAATTTGTGGGTTACCAATCTGCATACGTCAACTGAAAAGCTGGTTAAGTGATTAATCTAGGTCAGATTTAGTGAGTGAGCTAGTTTTCCAAACGTACCCATTCCTATTGGCAGATTAGGTTTAAAGTCAGAAATCAATTAATATATTTAATTTACCCGAAAGAAAATCGTTCACAATATTGTACCAGAGCAAATCTAGTAATTTACAATCTTTATATTTATTTTTCAAATCGAAGCATAATTTTATTAAGGGTATTCACTTAATCTGATAAATGTATGCAGCTTATAAATGTATAAATTTTTGCGGTCTGAACACCACTCGGAAATGTCATTGCATAAATCGCGTAAACCGGCTGTCAAGTACCTAATCAAAATTATTTTTTTACTTGAATTCTTACCGTCATTTTGAAATCTTTCTAAAATAAAACTCTGGAAGCAAACAAACAATTCATACGACTGTCTGTCAAAGTTTGACATTTGTGATTTGCGTAACTTTCAACGGTTGATTTCCGAGCCTAAATAGTAGCGGAAAATTATGAAGTCTAAACGTTCTTACAAGATTTTGCGTAGGTAAGTGCACAAAGTTGTAATAGAAGCAACAGCGATTTGTGACAGAACTGTCAATCTTAAAATATGATTGCATCAATGGCCGCCTATCGCTAAGACATGAAACTTTCCGTGGAAAAATAGCATTTGCTGTAATTTTTGTTTGTAAAATTTATGTAGTATACCGAAAACTTTAAAGAGAACGCTTATCCATTGTTATAAATTGGTCGTTCTTTTCTAAAAATAATTCACTTATATAGAGTGGGTAGGACTATAAACTAAATTATAAAACAATACCAATTCGTCTACAAAATATGGGATTTGTCTGAATAACGATTTTAAGCAAATTACTTTTGATATATTGGGATCACTAAAGCGAAGCACCCCGACTAGGGGGTGTGGCTGCTTTGTACAATCCAATCGGGCAATAGGAATAGGAAAGCCATCTGAAAAACAAAAAATACCCATAAAACGGCTTTCCACTCTATGCTATAAAATGTATTGTAATTATAATGTAAAACAATAAAATGTACTCTCGGCAATAATTTATGTTTCACTGATTTTTCGAATACAACTTGCACACAGATTGAGTTTGATGTGTATATATACACATGTATAGTGGAGCAGACTGAAATGAAATAGTGTGCCAAAGCAAAACTGCAATAAAACAGTAGAAAAGAGCCGCACAAAAGCAGCAAAAAAACACAAGGAAACAAGTGAAGTAATATAAAATCCGAAATTCATCGGTATATATGTGAATGTACTGAAACATAATAAAGATCCTTCGAAATCGTTAAAACTTTAGCCGTAAATCTTTTTTCTATACATGCCAAAATAATACCAAAACACTGTGCCCAGAGAAGAGACAGAGGGAGAGCGCCATAGAGTGGAGGGGGAGGCCCAGCGTTAAAACGCAAAACACAAAAACGAAGGAAACTATTAAATTTTCGATGAATTTAATGGCAGGATGTACTGGCGTTAACAGGGGTTTCAAAGAGTGGGAGGGGCATATGATGATGGTTAAGTTTTCGGCTAGCCCCAGCTCCCACATAAGTATACTATACAATATCGTAGACAAAAGCGTGAGGGTTTAATGCTGCACAGCCAAAGGAGGAGGAATTAAAACAAACTATTATGACTCTGCCAAAAGAGTATGAGTGAATGTGGGTTGTGTATGTAACTTTATCAGCAATAGCAATAAAATGTACTTATTCAAATGTATATATCTCATTCGCTAATATATTACTTTCACCAGATATAACGAAAACTATTTTGCGATTCTGATATCTTGATGCGACCCAAACATAAACATCTTTTGCTGTCAGAGTAGAAAGGGGATGACACATGACAAATGACATCTAAGGAGTATGGTCAATCGGTCAGTCAATTTCCTTTTCAGATCAATTTATTTGATGTATCTCGAGAGAAGCGAAAAGCTGTCGTTAAATATGAAAAATTAGACAAACCCCATAAGCAGAAGCACAAGAATCAGCGAAAATGTCAACAAATTAAATCAAAGAACTATAAAATTTTTATTCAACTCCATCAAGTGATGGTGGGCAGTGGAGTGGAGCAATCTTCAGATCATAAAAATACAAACGCAAAAAAAAAAAAAACAAGACTTTATATTGTGTCCGAGAATGAACTGAAATTCCAATTTTTAGATGAGAGATTGAAGGATAACGACGTGGATAGTGGAATTATTTTTCGATGACGATTAAGTTTTCTGTTTTATAACATATTTTTGTGAAGGGAGTATAATGTGACGCATCTTCGTATTGACCGGGCTCATCTTAGCTTGAAAGTTCAGGAATTCCTTGCGAAGCGACATGACAAGTTGGTCTTTAAATATATGCGGCGTTTGTTTGGCATTGGTAATGATATGGGTTTTATGCGAATAACCAACGATTTAAAAATGTTCAGTTGCTTTTTTTCATTATCATGTACAGGAGAGTGTCCTAATTCGATCAGTTGAGGTAAAGTTGGCGCCCAATGTGAGGTGGCGATAAATATTATCGAGATTATTTGTTCGCAGTCACAGGAGATAGTGACAAAGGTGTATATTTATATGACTTCAACCAACATGCTGTTGTGCCACTACATAGTTTTGAACTTATACATAAGCCCAACAACTATGGCACTTATTGCTATGCTCTCCTTACAATGACATATTTGAATGCTTGGGGAAACATGGACTGATTTGGATTATTTTTAAGGAAGCGTGGGCCTGTCATCCGCGAATACATCGAAGATCTTTTGAATGGCGCCCAACGTGAGGCTCTTTTGGCATTCGTATATATGGCTTTTTCTTCAAATTCAGGAGAAAGGTTCCCATACAAAATGGATATGAACAAGGGTATATGGATTTTAAGGTATGCATAGACACACCCTCTTAATAAAGATCAGATTAACTACTCAAAAACGCCCTCATTACCTATTCAGTCATAATTCCATATTTTTTATCCCTTAGCTAAGCACACATTACCCTATACGGTTCCATCCCATCTGACCAACTTCTAAAACTATTTGCAAAGGCATTTTACCGGCAATAATTGTGAGTACCAATAAATATTTAAAAACCAATAACTTTGCCATAAAAAAAAAGTTGGCATTTTGCAAAAATTCACCAGTACGTACCTACTCCCCTCGATAATCTACATAGGAAGGGGAGGAAAACACAAACTTTTTTAATTCAATAATAAGCCCGAAAGGAAAAATTCATATGATATTAACTTTTGCATTTTAATCGACAGCTTGACTCTCTCTTTCTCCCCCTCCGTCAAAATTGATTTTTATCCTTCAAAATTGCTAACCAGAAAGTCCTTTGTATTCGTGTGTGCTATATGGCGGCTCGTCGGTGGTGCACATGTTCCCAACATTATTAATCCATTTCACATATGTCATCCTAGGCGTATGGTCCCTCCACTTCACGTTATGCAATATTACCTACCCAACCCGTCCATACATCCCCGCACACATTGACTGACCAGACCATAGATAAAATGTCCCACCCGAGTGCGAATACAAAAGGATGTGTGTATCAATAAGACAACAAATAAAAGAACTGAAGGACGGAAAAGCTGACCTGAGGAAAGTTTTCGTTCGATGCGCGCGTGTGTTTACTCTATTCTCTAGTTTAGATTTTTCATTTCTTTTCCTTAATATTGTCCTCTTTCCACTGTTTCCTTTTTTTTTCATACATTTTGGGTGGGAAGAAAATACTTTACAAACATTACTCTTGGCTTTAAAATATGTGCAAAAAAAAATGTATATTTCTGGGCAGATTCTTCGATTCCATCTAAAGTGAAAGGACACATGCCGAGAACCTTACAAAAAAAAAAAGAAAAGGTTGAAACAAACTTAAGGACACTCTCGTATGCGGGCTTATTTCTATACTTTTCTGATAGGTGGGAGGACACACACAAGTTGACGGACGGTTGGGAGGACATTATTCTTCTCGATCTCGGCTAACATATGAAATGAGAAAAGTTTATATCCTGTTTTTCTTTACTTCCTAAGTTTATTTATTTTTATCTTTAAGTTTGTGTCCTTCTTTGAATCCTTTTTTTTTTTAAATATCAAAATCGAAACGTGTAAACCCGTCTTTTAGAGAAATGGTGAAAAAAAAAAAAAAAAAAACAGCAAACCGGATAGATAGAATGCCCAACATAACAGTTTATGAGAAGTGTATATTTTTTTTTTTTTGCAACACTTTTGTGATGTGTTTGCTGATGATTTTATTGGTTTTTGTCAAGGATTTTCAAAACGAACAGAGTGAGAAATGTATTTGTGACAAAAAATTGCGAGCCATGAAGGAAAACAATAAAAACGATGTTTTTCGTTGCCCAGCCGCTTTGGTAGACCATTTTTGTATGCAGAAACAGTGAGCGACAATTTTATTGGTTCAATGAGTATTTCAGCAAGCAGTTTTTGACAGGATGAACACTTGGACATTTATTTAGGTAGTACATATTATAAAACACACACACAATGTGTGTGTATGAAACAGAAACAGAACCCAAGTTGTGTGAGAAACATTTTAACTCACCCAACAACTAATTTAGCAATATAAATGCCAGAAAATAACTAATGTCAACGCAAATGTCACTGTAATGTTGGTCGCATTTGTACAGCAACCTAGTTTAATATTAAATTCTGCTCTTGGAGATCACTGATTTGTCGTCGTAATATTGGTAGCGCTTGGGCATAAACTTGCAATTCATAAATAAAGTCTTCCGTTTAAGTCGAGGTTGATGTTGACGTTTCAATGTATTACGTGTCAATAAAAATCACAGATTCTAAATTATTCGCTGTATTTATCAAAGTTGTTGCATCAATCTGTTTGCGCGCAGAATGTCGTCTCCCACACGCAATACATTTTGTTAGCGTTACTGTTCATCTCCATTAACAAATGACTGCAAGATGGCTACTCGAAGATATATGTATAGTTCATATGCCAACTTTTCTTCATCTTTAAATCGAAATGTCAATTTTATGTTACAAATTGTCATTGACAGAACTGACATAACAGCAGCCATTTTCAACAAATTGTTTCAGATTTTATTGATACTAACTCGGCGAGTTAATAGTCGATGACATTTGATATTTCATCGGGGCGAAATGCATTTTTGGAGTAGAGGCCAACTCAAATTTGAAAATTTGTGATGACATTTCTTTTATGTCATGAGTTATGACCTATAGTCAATTCTGCGGCCTAAAATCATAGTTTTTAAACTCGGCTTATTTCCGTGAAAATATGCTGGTTGATAAATGCGGCGATTCAGCCCCAGAATGTAGATGTAGAGGTTAAGATATTTGTCTATGTTCTTAGTTGTTATAATATAATAATGTTAAGCAATCGTAGGTTTATACGTGAGCGTCAAAAGTGAGTGAACAGCACTGCTGCTTTCATTTGTTTTTGGAGTTTGGAACCATTTTTTTAAGTATCCATAAAGTATTTTATGCTGTCGAAATGAAATATGTTTTATAACTGATATTTTGTTATCAAACTTTTTACAATTTGTTGGTTTTTTAGACCTGGTTCAAGACCCTAACGAAAACTTGAAAGATCATTGGTGTTCACTTACTTTTGACGCTCACTGTACATAGTTCGCTGTCAAAATGATTGTCATTATCATCAGCTTTAAACTCCGCCTGCTCAGCCAATTATTTCTAATTACTGACTCTAATCATGCTTTGAATGAAAAAGAGAAACACGTAAAACCAGTCAGTGCTTTGAATCTTTGATGTATCTAAGCTTTGCTAGGTGAGCAAAATATAAAATATTTATCCCTCTCATTTTATGAATTGAAAAACGGAAAATCGAATTAAAATCTCTAGTTTTAGGCAAACATAGTTCATTTGGATAAAACAATCCGACTCTAGACCGCAAAGGATTCAAATTGTAATCAAATTATCAAGTGACCACATGAAATTGTCTCCCATTGTCGTTGCCTCGCAAACGTGTGTATCATCTTCGACTTTACATATACACTCTTGGTGGGACAGAGAGAATAAATTTCAAATGATTCAATAGAAAGACAGATAGCATCCATTCCAAACAACCACCCCCAATACACATACTGGCACAGAATTGTCTACCTCCCGCCCGGCTGACAATCCATGGTCCATAAGTGTTGGGTTAGGACACTATAAGTTGATTTAATGTGCCGGCAGCACCCTTCACTTTTGCCAGACTTTCCCGTCTCTATCGTCCACAAGACTGTAATGTCCGTCGAGCACAATTACATATGGACATATTATTATCCTTGAAGAGGAAAGGCAGAAGAAAAAAGTTCGAAGGGATTTTCTTTCAAGATATCCATGCAAGGATACTTCTTCGTCTTCTTCTTGTGTTTGTATGTACATTCTTCTTTTGATTTAACCCCTCTTTACACTCGGCCATAACTCATCCATCAATTTTCACTTGCCGGTGTACACACATTACACACATTTCCTTGGTCGTCCTTCTTATTCTCCTTAATTCACGCACCCACTATACATCACACACATAGTGGCTATAGATATACGTTACGTACCACCTACATCAAGTAATGTAAGAGAGAGTTATTGGCCCTATGGCTAGTCGTAGGCATTCCGATTTTATCAAAAGTACAGAACATTTTCACTAACCATTTGATGCGGGGGTCGGTCGGAAGGACTGGAAGGGGAGGCAGGCAGCTGAAACTCTCATCGTATATCAAAACACCAAAAAGGATATAGATCATGTGTATATGTGTGGTACACTAGACCGGAATATAAAAAGTGGATTTTCCGGCACAACTCATAAGGGTTCGTGTGTGTGTATTGCGCAAAGGATGAGGCCCAAGCAGCATGGTGTACTTGCTGCAGAGAGAGGGTGCAAAAATAAATAGAAGATCTATTCGTCTGTTTAAAAGTTCCATTGCAAAGATGGATGTTGGGTGGTGGCGGTAGTACGGGCGCCTCTTGGGGTGACCAACGACCCGATTTTTTTTTTTGTTATTCCGTTTCACCGATGTATTTGTGCGAGAATTGTACTATCCATGTACATGTGTGGGTGAAATTTAAGGTAGGCATTGAGGAAATGTGTGCGGACTGTGTGGTTGAAGTTGGTTACTTGCCAAAACTTTGAATTGAAAGTGTTCCGGGAGTTGGGGGCAAGGGATGTTGTATGAAAGTTTTAATTTTTTCCCCGTTGTTGTTCGTTCCCTGTTGTTTTGTGTATTGTATTGGACTATGGTGGTGAAATAGGAAAAGGCTTAGATTCTACACTACATACACGACTACTTGCTCTGACGAACAAAACAAAGAGACCAAAAACTATGTACGAATGAAGTGGAAGAAGCATGGCATCGCATAGTGTGCAGGCTTGGTGTTGGTTGAGTGGAGGCTGTCAGTTTGGGGTCGTCCTATAAGGGGGTGACCAGGGGGCGCCTGAAGAGGTGGCTTTGGATAAAACAGTGAAAAGCAATAAATCAATACGGATGGTCCGTATACGTAATGGATTTATGTGAAGGTTATTTAGAAGGATATCTTTTGCACAGAGTACTATTTTGAAAACTAATGTGCTGTGTATATCTGAGGGGGCGGCATAGGTATAGTCCGTATTGTGTATGCGAGTGTGTTTGTGTGCGCAATTGAGAATCAGTACGAGTAAACGAGCTTTGTATTATAATAAGTTTCGAGTGTTTGGGCATCGTACGTGCCCAAAGAGATATGTGTAATAGGGGATGATTGGGGGGCGATGGCGGCATATTTGATCACGACCGACCGACGGGGGCGCTGAGGGTGGCCATTGTAAGTTATTTGAGTATGTAAACATATAGTTGGAATGGAGTTTGTTGCTTTTTACATTTGATGAATAGCTAAATTAAATTGGAATATGTAAGGCAGTATGTCTAAAATGGGATGGGGTAAATTTTTAGTCTCCGAGGGATACATGCAGTGTTGGTCTGCTATGAAACTTTATTCTAATTGGGTGTTTATGGTTTTATGTTTTCAAAGTGTTTTCTGTATATGAACGATTTGCATAACTATTTTGAAGGTATTGTGGCTAACAATAAACTGGTCATTAAGAAATTGTGTTTTCTATTTATTATATATGTATTAGGTAATATCTAGTAAATTTTATAAAAAAAAAATAACATCTAAAGGAACCCATCTCGATGATTTAGGCCACATATAGGTAATTACGCAGTATGGGCATAAGATAATGCAAAATAAGTCCAAACCAGTTTGAATTCAAATGACAATTCTGACCTATTATGGCATCCTCTCGCAGACTGAATTTACGTTCATAGTATCCGTTCTTCCAACTTGCATCAATGCATTTTGTTCACTTCGGAAAGAAATTGACGTGTGGCTATCAAAAACAGATGCAAAAAACACAACCCATCGCAATGAGCTTTTTTTTATCAGTAAGTGGTTTACCTTTACAGTGTTGTACACAGTTTTGAAATGCACAAATAGGAAATTGAGAGAGAACACCAAAAAAAAGACAGCAGATTAAAAATGTATATTTTTAACAGAGTCTCAGTCCGATCTTTGAAAGCAATACTTAAGCTACAGCTACAAAAATTAATTCTTAAACAAATTAAATGAAATTTTTCCTATTTTTCACCTATTTTGCAGAAAACCGAAAAGTTCTACCGTCTTTTACCGTTTTGAGGTCTTCCGAATGCACGTATTAATTCATTTCCACAAAGATCTAGTACAATTTCGATACAATGGTCGCGTTCCATTGACCACTAAGGACTAGCGGCATTAAAGAATCCATTTATGAGAAAAATTGGAAATGTCATGTCTGCTTCGCTCGCATTAGAGCTCTAGCAGTCGTTCGACTGTCTGGAATATTATGTGAAAGACGTCGAGTGGTCACTAAAAATGGCAAGATTCGTAAATGCTTATTATAGCTGGCGTACCATTTAAAATTTAACACAGGATTCCAGAATTGCAATACCAATATAACATTTCGATCGGTTTTATAACAAAAATGACAGTAAGCGTATTCACTCTTAATCTGATAAATTTATGCAGCTCGTAAATGTATAAATTTCAGCGGTGCTTTAAGTGAACACCCCTCGGAAAAGTCATCGCGTAAATCGACTGTAGATCTGGAATCAAAATCAGTCATACGACTGTCTGTCAAAGTTTGACATTTGTGATTTGCGTAATTTTCCGCGATTAATTTCCGAGCCTAAATCGTTGTGGAAAATTATGAGGTCTGCGTAAACTATACTCTTCATACAAAATCTGACAGTTCATTTACCATTTGCCTAAAATCACAAAATAATTGGACTCCTTGCACTGGTTGACCCACTAAGCCCGCTCCATTAAGAAAAACACGAACAACGAAAGGACCATTCACCGCATGTCACAAACTAACGAATACAAAATTCGTTCGGACTTAACCTCAAATGAGAAATTCCTGGTAGAAACTTATGACTGAAATTCGCGAGCTGCGGCGATCAAGAAAAGTTTTCATGTGAACGAACTGTCAAACTTGCGAATATTCCTTCGTTCGTAGGTAGTTGGTCGCTCTCATGTGAATAGTCCTTAAAAGAGGTCTTGCCAATGGTTTGTGTACATGCTGATTATTTGTATATAATTTAAAACAAACTAAAATAAATTTATTCATAAAAAAATCAATCGAAAAGTTTCGATAAATTCCAACCGCATGAAGAATCTCTATCTGCATTGTGCCAATCACCTGCACTAAGCCGAATAGATACATAAAAATGTGTAGGTAAGGCCAATCTCCTTTCACATTTTGTTGTTGCTCATTTTGAAACATGTCTTTACTCCCTAAAACCTCAAGGCTTACGTAAATCCGTATCCAAAAAAAAAAACTCTGACGACACCTTTTTTCCCTGTCACTTGCGGTAGTGGTCATGTGTAAAAACGAGCATTTCATGCAAAATCGATTCACAACATCCTGCAAGAGTATATCCTTATTCACCTCCATCTACTCATTCATATTGTTTTCACATTACACCCTATAAATCTCCATATAAATTAGTTTATATGCATGTGTAAGGACAAAAAGAAAAAAAAACTCCTGCAATACTACATTTATACGTCAGAACGGTTACCGTTACGCTCTCTATCACGCAACAGAGACAAAAGAAAAAGGATAACTTTTACCGCATTCGCATTTCTCATCTGCTTCTATGTCCTGCTCTCTGGACTTAGTCCCCCACCCATCCCCAGTCCGTATATCCATATCCTATATATATTTTTCGAATCTCCATCTCCAGCTCAATCCTTGGGATTATTTCAATGTATCGTCATTGCCACCACTATACAGTATACGCAGTGTATGGGAGAGCCCTACTCAGGGATAATTTGAATTTCCATTTGTACCATTTGTGTACTAACTCTAAAAACTTTCCCTACAACACCAACTTATGTATGCACACGATGGCGATATAGGTTTGCGTATATATAGGCAGCAATGTACAGTGTACACTCACAGGCAATTCGTATTGAATATCAAAAAGTTTTTCCCAAAAACTATCATACACCCTCCCTCCCCTCGCACGACATTCGAATTGGATTGCCCAAAAACAAAAGCATCAGAAGAAGGCGACACGGAACGAAGAAGGACCAAGGACCAACGACCGATATGAAGGAGAATAAAAATAAAACAAAAGCAAAACTAATAATTTGAATTGTGTGTTCGGTTATTCGCTCAGAGTGACATAGTGAAAGGGATTTCGAGAGGATACGTATCTATATCCTTGCATACATAATAAATCTAACACAGACGTATATGCGTTGTAGCATACCTTATACCTTTCCTAAAAAGGCACACGGGCACGACGCGACGGGTACGGGGTAGAAGTTTAGAAATCCCTGCGCCATTGCCACCTCATCCCATAACGGAGCACAGCACGGAGAAGACGTATAGAAGAAGGACTCTTATTCTTCAATGCTATCCGCATAGTTATCCCTTTTAATGGATGAGTTATTGCCATACATACGTAAGTAGGTGTAATGTATAAATTTATTTCGATTCTCCCCACTCGTATAGGATTGGTTCTATTTGCCGACGAGTACTATATATTGGATCCTTTGGCCATAAACTGAGTATTATTAAAAGGGGTCATCCGAATGACAATGAGCGGCGATGGATGGGCTGGCCGGGCGGGTGCGCGCCGGAGATACAATTTGAAATTCAGCACAAAAGGACTTTGGGATTGTAGCGCCATAATGCTAGTATTTAAAGTTTCTGTTTTAATGTCCCTCCGCCCAGTGCATGGTGGGGGATACGTTCCACCCACATATCCGTTTCTGAAGTCATTCGCCCATACCTATCACTTCGATCGCAGCGCAGGGATATTTCAAATATAAAGCATATTATTATAAAAGGACATGCGATGCTTCGACCGAATCGGAAAGGTGTGTTCAGCGTTTCGCTCGCAATATAAGTTTGATGCCAAATGCCAAATCGTCCTTGCCTCGATAAATGCGGCGTATTATTCAACTATCAAACAATCCACTAGTAGATACAACCACCACACCGGCCACACCAAAACAATAATTGAAGGATATTATATTGTTTGGTAAAGTGTCGGCCTATTTGCTGCTATTGCTGTCGATACTATACTGTTGTCCTTAAAATTTATGGCGTAAATATCTGTATCTCCTTTTAGCGAACCAACTGGCTGACTGGCTGGCTGGTGGGTCGGTCAGGCTCAGGAGGACATCGGAAAAGTCTCGAAGCGAAAACGATTTGCCGTGATGTATTTTACTGGGTGCTTCGTATAATGACCAAGGATAATATTTCAATATTTTTTGGTCATTTCTATCTGTGTGTATAGTCATAAATTACCAAATGGAGTTTTATTCCTATGTTGGCCACCATCAGTAGCCGCTTTCTATTCACATGCAGATGTGCCGAGTTCTATGTGTCGGTTTATTGTTATCAATGTAGTTGTTTATCGTCCTTTTGCACTTTGTTTTCTCACCACAATTTCGATCTGTTATAGGTATATTCAGTTTGATTGAGAGAGTTTTGGCAGAGGTTACTTTGGGAGTGGACGAGCACGGGTATAGTTTGGGTAAAATGTATTGAAGGTTATGGGTCAAAAGTTGCCCGAAAGGGAATGCGGCTGGGGGTGGTTTGGATATTGTATCATTAGGTAAACGAATTGCGTTGTGAAGGAGATGAGTACACATTACCACACTATACCATAAGCTTTGGTGTGGGCTTGTGTATTTGGTATTCGAATGACATAGACGACTGTAGTCAGCAGAAAGGTTTGGAACGACAATTATTACTTTTTTTTTAAGTGTGCAACTTGAGAGTAAGGGATGTTTTTAAATAAATATCATGTTCACATCTGTCACTTGAATGACGTTTGACAAAAGCGGTTTGAAAAAATCACCCCCATTCTCTTTATTTCAGTCGGTGTGGTGTGACATATACATATTTGAGCTTACTCTTAGCCCTAAGACAAAATGTAGACAAGAACGGAGTCTTTTCAGCCTGTACTTTTGTTTTGCATTTCAAAACTAATCAATAATCATAGATGTAATGTATATTTGATAACATTCTTAAAGTCCTCCAAATATTCCTTCTTCTCAGATTAATTAAAATTAGAATCGTTAAAGCCTGTCAGTCTGACAATTAAAAAAATCCATCTACTTATAATGTAGGTATCAAAAACGTACTGCGGCCGGCAGAAATAGTTTAAATTGTCAGTTTTGACAATAGTTGTGTCAATAGTTGCTTTTATATAGAGCGAAATAAAATCGCGTATGCGATGTGTTGAATTGATAAAAACTATTACACACGGAATGTCATACTAATAGTATTAGTAACCAATCTGCCCGTCACATCGAATTCTCTTTCTTGACAATTCACAACAATCAAACTAGTTCGCACTGTTAGTTTTCGTATTGGGGAGTCGGGTTTACAATTCGATCGAAACGAGGGCACTTTGTTACTTACTGTGATTTTAACAGTAGGTCCTTCGTTACATACGTAACGAATAATTGGGCAAAACAACGAGTCTTGTGTTCCTAGACCTGGTCGCTGACTTCTCTCAAATGATCACAATTTTGCTACCATTTACTCAATGGAAGCAACGAATTATTAAGGCGTAAACAAATGACGGTTAAATTTGAGGAATGATTATTATGATTGGTAAGAGATCAGTGACCCCCCTTATGTCTTCAACAGATCACAATTTCGCTAGCTGCTGGAAGTAACGAATTGATGTGAGAATATAACGAGTTCTAATGTCAAATTTAAATTTTACTTTTGAGATTTACAGCTGAAAGCGGTTGGAATTGGCACATCATTAGACTCAACAACACTGGTTGTGTTTTGATGTAGTTTTTAATTCTTAAACTTATTCTCTATTTTTCGAAAAATGGTTACTCTTTTGGAGAAATTTTCCAAACAAACGCTTTGATATCTGTGAATATGAATCGAAAACAATACAAACATTTCCTAGGCTGTGACGTTAAAATGACATTAATGTGGTGGATGCCATTATCAAATCAAAAATGGGTGTCCGATTTTATAAGAGAGCATAGAATCATCACCCATCATAGACCATAGTCCGACATTTTGTTTAGAATGTAGGATATCAATAGGGAATGCACACAATATTCACTCCTGCGTTTTGACATAAATAATGTAAGACAAAATAGAACCAGTGTCTATATCGTTCGTTAGTTTTTTGATTGGAATTTCAATTGGTCAAGTATTCTAACTGCAATATCTTTCTTGAAGTTGCAAAAGTCGGTATAAATTGCCGACCATTTTATTGTAAATGTCAAATATGATCTTCTATCTGATTAGTATAGGGAATTATGGCAACCACTGTAGATAGGTAGGTACTCCGTCTAGGAGATTTTGAGCGCATAATTCAGCAAAGATGATTCTGTTCGAAAGTAAAACAATT